>OZ022243.1:23975507-24575507 GCA_963978895.1 Erpobdella octoculata | reverse complement strand
CTGTTCATGCAGCACGAATGAGCGAGAAACTGCCTCTAGCAGAGTCGAGTCATTTTTCTGCAAGCTAGCAGCATCTGGGAGCTTATTTTCTAGCCCTTCGAGCCTTGACTCAATGGTATTCATTCTCGAAGCCAGTAATTCCATTTTCGAAGAAGCCTCCTTAGAAGACTCCTTTAGTATCTGAACCACGTTGTTAAGCACCATCTCAAAGTTCCTATTCATAGTATCCATCACCTTCATCATATTATCGTTGAGTTTATCCGTGATTTTTATCAGTATTGCCTCAAGACTCTCGAGAGTGATTGATTTGGCCATATTTAAACTGGGATACCCGCCGCAAAATCAACTCAAATTCGGGAAAAGGTCCTAATTAAAGCAAATTATAATTCGTACAAAAAGTTTTTTTTAAAACAGTTAGAAAATTTTAGTCAATTAGCATGAAAAATGCAATTGCAATTATAAGGCAGGGTTTCTTAACCAGGGGGGTGTGAAAAATAACCATTAATGTCACGGTTGTCTCCATCGTCGATTGTAATTTTTGTAATGAATAACTTTATTGCGCGGACTAGGCGGAGAGCGCGATGCAAAACGCCGACTAGAGGGGTACCGTCGGTTCACTTATTAATCAAACTTGCTCGATTTCGGTGTGCTTCGAATTCTAGCGTCTTTCCTATTAAGTTTTCGATAATCATTTTTAGTACGTTGTATAGACATTGTGTAGTCCTTTATTTATACCTAATATTATCGATTTCGGATGAGTATTAAATAAGTTGTAGCGTGAAATGTAACTTATTTTAAGCACACTTTCTTATAAATTTGTTGAGTGCTGACGTAAGCGCTTTCGTTCTGCGATGTGATTGGCTCGTTAAGTAATTATCATAACTCCTTTTGATTAATTGTCGTTTCTAGCTATTTGTATCGTTGCTAATGTAAAACTTTTTAGTATATCAAATTATAAAACGAATTATCTGTTTGGAAAAAGAGTTTAGTTTAATATTATTACTTCGTTGCGGTGTTTTTGATGTATATTGCCTTTGTAAACTTTTGTGTGTCAAACGGTCACGTGGGGTTATTCAAACGGTCACGTGGAATTAAGGCTGCATTCGGATTGGTGGTTTTTGTAAATTAAAATTAACACATGTGCTAGGCTATATAAGGAAATTTTGCGATTGGAATTTCAGTTCTCTTGCTTCTTGCGATTTTGAGAGGTGAAGCTCTGTCCGACTAGTGTATTAATTGTCGTTTGTGTTATCTGAATAAAATTTTAAATCTTGTTAGTCTCAAGTCAGTTGTTTCGTCGTCAGGCATCAATACCCGAGCAGAATCCCGTCACAATTAATTTTTGCAAGGAATATGAAAATTTTTAAAATTTTTAATTTTAGCAATGCTTGTATTTTTAAATCCTTATTTTACCTTCACCATGTTTGCTTGCTTAAACCATAAGTTGGGACCCTTTACCACTAATAAAACCATTTCCCGTTATCCAATCGTATTTATTAGTTGCTCGGCAATTCCAAAATTGAGATAGGGGTATTTTTCAGAAAAAATTGAAAGACTTCCACTTTTTCCTTCCAAAAAAGCTAATGACCACGGGGTATTCGTAGGTATTTTTCAGTAATTTTACTTTCAACAGTCATTTTCCAAAACCAGGTATTAAGTAACCCAAAAACTTTTTATTTGATAATCTGTGGGGATGCATTTCCCACCCCCCAGATCCGTCCCTGGTTATCACTTCAACTGGCATTTCAAAACTGAAAGGTGTAAAAAAATGGAAATATTCAGAAGACTGTGTTCAGTATGGTTTCACTTTTATCACTGAAAAAGACATCACACAACGAAGGACCGAATTCTTTTTAATGTGATAAAGTCCTGTTAAATGACAATTTAAAATAGAACAAGCTAAAAGAGCATTTCAGTGCAGTGCATTCCAACAATTCCGAATCGATTGACGTTCTTAAACAAAAAAGAGATCGGTGTGACGCCGCAACAAGTTTACCTTAACTAGGATTTTGGTCAATTATTAACAAACTAATTCTGATTGCCTCTTACCTAGTTTCTTATTGAATTGTTAAAAGTAAAAAGCTTCACACTCTTTTTTCAGCTACCCAGCTTTGATCAAATGTGCTCTGACATTCATCACTGGCTGTTCGTGTGAGATTAGATTTTCGGCTTTAGTAAATGTAGAAACCAAGCAAACAATTTGATTGGAGGCTGGTGATGATATGGGAGATCAGTTGACAATCCTGTTGTACTTAATTGTTTTGTTTCGTGCTCAATAAATGTTTAAATGTGAATTGCCTTGTTAAAGATTGGTCCTCATTTTTATGACATAATCGGTGGGAAGCAACAGAAAATAAATTAAATAAGAAGCTTATTGCAAATCACTTACATCTTACTTATTATTTTATTATAAGAAAAAGCAGAGGGTGTGGTCAAATCGAGTTTGTCCAAAGGGGGCACGGGAAAAAAAGGTTAAGGTCTTGGAGACATGACCTTACTGGTTGGATTTTTTTACATAGCTCCACCACCAAATTGTTGACCAACAGGCCTCGGTTGTTTGACAACGTTGTTGGTTTCTTATCGTTAAATTAATACATTAATGTAAGATAATTGTCTCCCTGACCTACATACCCCATCATCCTTTTTCTAAAGCCTTCAATTTTGCTGGCCGTTTAGTAAGCATCTGCGTCCCGATATCGTTATCTCGAATTCAATCGAGATTTCAGAACGATACGGGAGATCCCGTATTGCCATTGAACCGATACAGCCTGCGGAAGAAATCTCGTATCTATATAATTAGCGATACTTAAAATTTCATTCCCGATTAAAATCTCGAAAAATATCGAGATTTTTAACAAATATTTTTCAATAAATAACGAAAGTCATACATATTTAATTAACGATTGTCACAACTGTGAATATTTGCAATTGATTCAACAACTATTATCATCCCCACTTTAAATTCGGTTTTCCAGACAGCCTGTAGCCCCATTATTTACTATTTTTAGTCTGGGAACCGGCAGCAAAAAAGCCACGCTCCTCTTAGGCTGCTAGTCGAGCTCTGCATACTACTGATACTACAAGCCCTACAAGGCAATCGTACTCGCTGACATCGATGACTATTATTTTAATGAGAATAATAATGAGTAATGTAATAGTAATGATCATTCTATGTTTATGTTTTGGTTTAGTCTGTTTGATAAACCTATTTTTTCAAATTTGTTACATAGAATTGGAATGATTATTTTAGTGTTTCGATATCCGTAATTGACCGTAATAGTAGCTCATCTAAGATATATCTTTATAATCTCAATGATATTCTTGGCTGTGTGTGAGTATGTGTGTGCCACCTGTAGTGTGCACGACAGTGCCGTAGCCCGTATCGTCTGCAGCTGGAATTCGAAACTTTCTCAGCTTCTTTCTTGCTATTGCTAACCGCATTCGCCATCGCCTATAAATAAACACGCTGGGTTTTTTCACTTTTTTAATTCTTGCATAGAGGCACTTTCTCGTGTTTGTCATCATTATCATGCCGCGTCACTAAATAAAGTAAATAAATACTTACTATCGGCGGTAGCGTTTTATTTAGAGTCTAAATTTAGACAAATAGATGTACCGAAACTAAACAAATGAAACTTATTTCAAGTTGTAAAAAAAAATTAAATTTGGTAAATTTTTATAAATTTTGAAATTTTTTAATATTTATATATTTTTTTTCAATGAATTTCTTTAATGTAGTTATTAATATCATCTGTCGCGTATAGTTCATCATTCTATTTTATCTCTAGGCAAAATTTCCGCTTCAGTCGAGATCCCGAAATCGTATCGTATCGTATCGATATCGTATCGTTATTAATCGAAGCGTCTCGTATCGTATCGCTTAATTCGGGGCAAATTTCAGAAATCGTATCGTATCGTTCCAAAAAAATAACGGGACGCAGAAGCTTACCGTTTAGTTTCTCGCACCTCTTACTTTTCTCATATCTCCCCTTGTTCTTCTCCATTGACTTCATCTTAAATATAGGGTGATTTTTTAAATTTGCTCACTTTTGTTTAACTTAATTACATTACTTTATATTTTATATCAATAACTAGTGGGAAAACGGTGTTGTCCGGGGTTTTTAGAGGCTTTTCTATTGTTTTTCTCTCGCTTCCGGGAACGGGAAAGAGACCGGAAACATGAGAGCAAGACGGAATGGGAAAGAGACCAGGAGCCGGGTACCCCGCTAGTATATATGTATGTATATATATATATATATATATACATATATATATATATATATATATGTTATATGTTAGTGTGCTAATTCTTTGACAATTTCAGTTCTTTCTGTTTGTTTACTTTTGACCCTGAGGATGGCTGACATAGCTGAAACGGTCCGTCGGTCTGACAATAAAAGTTTAATGGAAAAGTTTTTGGCTAATTGTAGTCTCGAACAGAGAGTTTTGTGCCGAAAGGTCGAGAATTTGGCTCGAAAAGTTGTTTCTGCCAAATGTCTCAAAGATAAATTGATTCCACAGTTTATTTGCAACAAATATATATATATATATATATATATATATATATATATATATATATATATATTTTTGAACGTATTTCGGCGTAATGTTTTCTTTTAGGCATGCTCTGTTAAAAATGATAGACCACTTTGCGTTGATACGTTTTTTCGCCAAGCTTTCAAAATCTCTTGAATTCATGATAACTCCGCTTTTTAAATAGATTTATTTAAAACGAGGGCTGACCGATCGGTTTCGCAGAAAAGCATCTTCGGAGCCTTTTAAATTACAAAGTTAAAATGTATTTACTATAATGCGAAAATAGAATGAAACTATAAAGCGACGAGAATAAACATTAATGAAAACTGAAATAGAAAAACAACGTATGGAAAGTGGAAAGCAAGATATAAAAGGTAGGTAACTAACGTACAAGATTAGTAAAAACCGAAGCGGAAAATAATTGTAAACAAAACGAAAACATGGCGATAGTGGCCGCAGCGCAGGTATTTACGCAACTATGCGCTAGGTAATTGTTGTCAGGTGCGCGCAATCAGGCTAGGTACGTCTACCGCATCGTATTGTTATATTAACGTTGTTGACGAGTCGAGCAAATAGCTGGAAAGAAGACACGGACTCCACCGGAAGACGGTCATCCGACAAGTCACCAACGCCGCGGCTACGCACACTTTCCAGACTGGAGTTATCACGTGATGGGGATCCATGGACGGGACACAGGCCCCGGCCATCGTTGCCGACGACGTCGGCAATCGGAAGGTGAGCAGGAGTAAGAGGGCCGACTCCTTGGTTGCCACGAGAAATAAAGTTGTCCTCACCGCTCGCCGATGAAACCAGATAAACATTGTTAAGAACATCGGTTGTCGGAGTCAGAGGACAAATGGCGATTAGAGTGTCTTCTTCTGGGTCGCCAGAAGAAACGGAATTGTTTTCGCCGGTGGCCATCTGAACTTCTTTAACTTCGTTAAGAACATCTGTAGTCTGATGGCTAACGGTAATTGGAGTGTCAACTTCTTGGTCACTACAAGAAGCGGAATTGTCTTCGCTGCATACGGCCAGATCTTGGTCGATGCTGCCAAGAACGTCGGCAGACGGAAGGCAAGTGGTGATTACAGGGTCGACTGGTCTGTCGCCACAGGAAATAGAAACCACCTCACCACCGACTTTTGAAACATGAGAGTGAGCGCACACATTCGAAGTATGGCGTGGCTCATCCGCACGCGAAGTCGTTTCACTTGCGGAGTTATGAGTGACGGGATAGACGTTAGCACAGCCGCCGTCTGCACCACAATGTAGCAGCAAGGTACGTCCGAACTTGTCGTCATGGATATTTATGCTAGGTCGTTGCTGAGAGATCGTGGCAACCAAGGAGTCGGCCCTCTTACTCCTGCTCACCTTCCGATTGCCGACGTCGTCGGCAACGATGGCCGGGGCCTGTGTCCCGTCCATGGATCCCCATCACGTGATAACTCCAGTCTGGAAAGTGTACGTAGCCTCGGCGTTGGTGACTTGTCGGATGACTGTCTTCCGGTGGAGTCCGTGTCTTCTTTCCAGCTATTTGCTCGACTCGTCAACAACGTTAATATAACAATACGACGCGGTAGACGTACCTAGCCTGATTGCGCGCACCTGACAACAATTACCTAGCGCATAGTTGCGTAAATACCTGCGCTGCGGCCACTATCGCCATGTTTTCGTTTTGTTTACAATTATTTTCCGCTTCGGTTTTTACTAATCTTGTACGTTAGTTACCTACCTTTTATATCTTGCTTTCCACTTTCCATACGTTGTTTTTCTATTTCAGTTTTCATTAATGTTTATTCTTGTCGCTTTATAGTTTCATTCTATTTTCGCATTATAGTAAATACATTTTAACTTTGTAATTTAAAGGGCTCCGAAGATGCTTTTCTGCGAAACCGATCGGTCAGCCCTCGTTTTTAATAAATCTATTTAAAAAGCGGAGTTATCATGAATTCAAGAGATTTTGAAAGCTTGGCGAAAAAACGTATCAACGCAAAGTGGTCTATCATTTTTAACAGAGCATGCCAAAAAGAAAATATATATATATATATGACATTTTATTTTTTATTAATTTTTTTTTATTTGAAACTCAGCACGGGCAAGCCCTTCGCCGAAAAATGAAATACATTAAACAAAGACAATACAAACAAAAACAGTCCAAATTCTACCTATTCTAAGTTCTGAGCAAAACTGAAAACATCAGCAGTTAAAAACCAAATCGCCATAATAATTATCTATCAAAGATTTAAACATAGAAATGTTTGTCGCTTCTACAACTTCTCCCGGCAGACTGTTCCAGTCAGCTACGACTCTATTACTGAAGAAGAACTTTCTGCAGTCTTTATGTGATAACGTAGTGGTCAGCTTGAAGTCGTGTCCCCTCGTTCTTACTTCTCTACAGAGTTTCACAGCAGGGCAATGCTCCTCCCGCAATCGACCAGACATCATATGATAGAGTAAGATTAGGTCTGCCCGTCTCCTTCTATACACCAACGAATGCAGTTTCAGTTTCTTTAGTCTTTCTACATAGCTCAGACCTTTACATGCCAGGACCAGTCTTGTTGCCCTTCTTTGGACTTTCTCTATTGCTTTTATTAAGCCCTGCCTATATGGATTCCAGACCGGGGTCGCATATTCCAACTGAGATCTAACCAGAGATTTATAAAGGCACACAAATGCACTCTCAGATAAATATTTGAAATTTCTTGCAATTACACCCAGCAAGCTGTTGGCTTTATTTACTCTTTTTTCAATGTGCTCCTTGAACTGCAGTCCCGCATCAATCACAACGCCAAGATCTGAGACACTATTTGTTATAGGTATTTCATGACTCACTCCTGCTATATCCAACAGTTTGTAGGCTACCTCTTGTTTTATTCTCCCCACTCTCAATAGACAACATTTATTCAAGTTAACACTCATTCTCCATCTACAAAACCATTCCATTGCTTTGTTAATGTTTGCTTGCAGTTTGGAAACATCGTCAGTGCCTTCAATAACCCGGTAAAACTTTGCATCATCAGCGAATAGAAAAAAGTCCTCACATGCCATCTGTATATCATTAATATAGACAATAAACAGTAAAGGCCCCAAAACACTTCCCTGAGGAACCCCGCTGGAAACCGGCAGTAGCATTGAAGTATCATCGTTTATTTTGACTTTAAAGGTTCTTCCTTTTAGATATTTTTCGATCCAACTAAGCAGTTTTTTATGAACCCCATATTGCTCCAATTTATATAGAAGCCTGCTGTGTGAGATTTTATCGAAAGCCTTTTCCAGATCTGTGTATAAGACATCAACAACCTTATTTACATCAATAGCCTCTGTCAGTTTATCCAGAAATTTCAAGAGCTGCAAAGTCGTAAATCTTGCAGGGAGAAAACCATACTGACAACGAGTAAATAAATTGTTCTGCAAAAAGTAACTCATGATGTGGTCTTTAACAATCGACTCCAGGATTTTGCAACAGACAGAAGTCAAGGTAATTGGTCTATAATTCTCTACTTTACTTTTGCTACCCTTTTTATATATGGGGACCATGTCGCCTGTTCTCCAATCGTTGACCACTTCTCCAAACTCTATGGACTTTTCGAACATGTAGCTTAGATATCCGAAAATTGATTCTCTGGTTTCCCACAAAACTCTCGGATGAATCCCATCCGGTCCGGCAGATTTGCTTTTGTTTAATTGTTTCAGCTTTTTGTACACAACACAGGCATCTATTTTCAGTTCCTGCATGCCACCCACAGGTACACCTGGACAACAAAACCCTTCTCCACAAAAATCCCCATCTGTAACATATACTGAAGAAAAATATTTGGCAAAAGCATTTGCTTTATCAATGTTTTCGTGCAAATCTCCACTATCGGTGTCCAAAACTCCAACTTTATCTCGAGTTCTAGTTTTTTTCCTCACATAGTTCCAGAAGCATTTTGGGTTATCACTGTAATTTTCTGCAATTCTGTCTTGAGACTCAATGTTCAACTGTTTTGTGTCATTCTTTACTTTATCTCTAATTTTCCTAAACAACAAAAGTTTTTCAATTTCTCCATATTTATATATCCGCTTCCATAGGTGATGTTTCAGTCGAATAAGCTTCAACAGCTCAGATGACATACGAAAATTTCGTTTCTTCCCAGCACCTTTCCTCGGAACAAACATCGCAGTAAGATCATTCAATGTGTTGCGAAAAAACGTCCACTCTGATTCCAAAGAAAAGTTACCCTTCTCCCTTACAGACATAACACCGGCCAGAGATTCGTTCAATCCTTGAAAATCACCAAGATCGTAACATAACCTGCGCCTTGCCCCACAAGTTGACATTTCTAAACCAACACTGAACCCGATAACTGAATGATCACTGCCACCCAGAGGTGAAAAATATTCGATATTTGCTATGTTCTCTTTAGAAGTTAAAATCAAATCCAAGATATGAGGTGTTTGTTCTTCTCTTGTTCTCGTAGGTTCTGATATATGTTGAATCCAAAATCTATCATCAATAAACTTTAGAAATCTGTTTTCAATTTTTTCTTTTGATCCCAAGCACATTCTTAACTCCCAATTGATATTAGGAAAATTGAAATCTCCCAAAACTAGATGATCACCTTTTAGTGCAGCAAACTCTTTCAATAAACAAACAAACTTATTATCATTATCATCAGAGCTGTTTGGGCTTCTATAAACCAACAGAATGTTAAAAGCTTTACTTTCAATAATCAATTTTGCACACAACTTCTCTTCGAAAGGTGAAGTCATGCACACCTCCACAACTGCAAGATTATCTCTGAAGAAAATCATTATACCTCTGTGACCCACTTTGAAAAAACCTGAAGTTAGCACCTGATAACCATCCAAACCAAATTCAGACAACTGTTGAGAGACTTTAAAATTTTTTGGATTAATTTCTGTTATAATTATTATATCTGGACTAGGACAAACAGACTCCAAGAATACCTGCAGCTCCATAAACTTATTACAAAGACAATCTGCATTGGTGTAGCAAACATAAATGCTGCTTCTTCTAACTTTATGGCTTGAACTGCTCATTTTTATAAATTTTTCTTCCTGAAAGTTAGAACACTAAAACTTCCAGGTCTCCCTCTTATTCTGAATACCCAATTTTTTACATCATCTCTAAGGCCAACTTCATTCTTTTTATTCTCCAATAACTTTTTACACTCTTCTCTGTCCTCTTTTGCAAGATCCTGATTTAGAATTATCATTTTGAAATCTTCACTTTTCCTCAGTCTAAAACTATTTTCTAGCACAATATTCTGTGTGCTTTGGTTCACAAACTTGACTAATAATGGTCTGTTTTTTCTGGCAGATTCCATTTTCCTTCCCAATCTGAAAACTTCCAAAATGTCATTATCCATCTCTTTGTCTGTAACTTCTCTTAATAATTTTAGAACTGTTTCCCTGTTCTTGACTTTTGAACCATCATCATCCTCAGGCATATTGTAAACCACAATATTATTTTGTCTTTTCAATCTTTCATTGTTTACATCAATTTTACTCACCAGTCCTCTGTACCGCCTCAACATCTGTTTTCAGAACCTCCACATTTTCTTTAATTAGGCTTGACCACTCTTTTTTCACCAACTGATTTTCTTTGAACAAACTAGACCACTCCTTGGTTGCCCGTTGATTTTCCTTGAGTCCTTCAATTGAGTCCTTGCTGAGATTATCTAATTTTTTTCCTAACCCCTGGAGGTATCCTTTCTGGTCCTCTAAAGCTTCAGCTAATTTGTTGTTATTGGTCAGAATTTCTTTAACTGCTCGAAGATCATCTGCTATACCCATTAACTGGTATTTTTTTTGCATCTATCAAACTCTTCATGCACTCCTCGTTCGTCTTTAAACAACCTTCACATAAATGGAGCCCCAGCAATTCAGCAAGTGTCGTCCGTTCCTGTCCAACCTCTTTTCTACCTTTTGCACCAGGCATTTTTACCAAAACCAACTTTTACGTTTGTTTACGAGCCGTGCGAACAAAACTTTTCAAAAATACTTTTTATAATCTATTATTTTATTAAGAAACAAAATTTTATGGACAAATAGAACAAACTACGAAACTATAAAGAATTATTCGACGTAGCGACTGCTTTTGTTAACTTCACTCAAAACAAATATTTACAAATATTAACATACATAATTTCCGATGTCCGCATGTATTTAAGTATGTTAGCAATTTTAGCAGTTGATATAGTTAAATATTTGGCGACGACTAGATGGCCAGCGACTAGTTGGCCGGCGACTAGTTGGACAGCAACAAGTTGGGCGGCGACTAGTTTGGTGGCGACTAGTTGACCTGTACCCTCCAAACCCAACCCTAAAACATTTTTATCTTACCCCTTACCAAAACCCTACCATAACCATCGCCTTATAAACTTAAGGTTCCAAAAGTTTCCCATTTTGTAATTATCATTTTTGTTTCTTTACAAAATAAGTATGTTTGTTTTTATCTTTATTTATTTTTATGTATATATACAGTTTTGTATATATATATATATATATATATATAAAATCGCTACGGGCACTGCTAGTGTATTCATACGCGCAAAAGACACATTACTTATTATATATATATACATATATATATAATATATATACATATATATTTTGACAGTATTTGGGTATCAAATTCTCGCATAAACACGCTCTATTAAATGCTACGGCCCATTTTCTACAACACCATTTCTTTACTACTGCTTCCATCAATTATACTGTAAACCCACGTAAAAATTCAAGACAATAAAACACTGTTTACTGGTGGCACAACCGCCATGAAATTTACACGAAAACAGCAAATCGCGTAAGAACGACTGTTTGTGGCAGGGGTGGGCAACTTCTCAAGTTGGCGGGCCGGATATGAGAAAATGAAGTCCTTCGCGGGCCGGATTACTGAATCGATACCTTAATCGCGTATTTATTCACCTATGCAAGGAATAAATAGTACTTAATGTAAACTTTAAACTTAAAGCATAGAGACCAAAAAACGGTATTTAATGCATTTAACGTAATGTACTTCAATAGCTGCTGAAGTCAATGAGACATCTGTGGTCGATCAAAGTTGTCAAAAAGTAGTTTGAACTCTGGCTGCATGTTGGACGTAGAAATCCTCAGTAAAGACTGCACTGAATATCAGTCAGATTGAAACGCAGCTTTGTCTTGTTAATGTTCATGATTAAAAATGTTTGCTCGCAAATGTATGTAGACCCGAACAGAACAAGTATAATTATAAATTATTATAAATTATTATAAAAAATTATAATTAAATAATTATAATTATAAGAAAAAATTGATTGCAAAATTTGTGTTTTAATTACATATAAAAGAATTGGGTTTTAAAATTTCGTTTTTAATTTACTTGTTTATTACCCAATCACCGACCGAGTTGGCAAATGGTTCGCTAGATATCCGTTCACGGACCACGTTTTACCCACACCCAGATAAGGTCTCTATGTGTGAATTGAAAATCGATATATCTTCACAAATATAACTTTTACTACAAAAATTTTGGTATATTTCTTTTTCTTTTTTAGTTTTATTTATTATGTAAGCAAATTAAAACTTAAGAAAAACCAAGTTTTTCAACACAAAGATTGATTTCCAATACACTCAATATAGAAAAACGAAAGATGTTCGAATTGTTGTTGTTTTTTTAATTGAATCATGTATTGTCATCCAATATAAAGCTATGCTGAAAGTTTCAGCTTCTTAGCTAGTCAAAAAAGCTGGTTAAATTTTACTTGCAAGATTTGCGTACAGAGAAAGAAGACACAAACACATACACACACAGAGATTGTAGCCTCTTACCAAAATAAAAGTTTGTAAAAAATTTTGTTAGAAACTAGTTTTATTTATTTTTTATTCATTTCATTCATAACATCGGCATGCCTTACCACTCACAACTGCTATGTAAATAGTGCATCGAAGGGTGAGTAGTAACTCACCGTTTTTAAAAGTCTCTAAAATTATGATAAATGTTTTTTTTACTTCAATGTGGTATAAAATTTGTTTTTATGTTAATCTAACAAAATAGGACTATTTATTGGAAGATTCAGCCCAGGCCGTTTATGTGAAAGATAACCGAAATGTGTTTTCTTTATTCTAACTGTTCACTTCTATCGCTATTGACAAATAGATCTTCACCGGGAACTACATTAGCTTCGGGAGCAATTTTTAAATGTTCCAAATTGCAAAAATTATTTATGTCGTAATTAGTTTTTAATTATGTTTTAAATATCATTTAAGTTAAAAAACTCACAAATCCTGAATAAATACTGCAAATTCCCAGCCTCTCCAGAAAAGGCAATACTCTCTTGCAACAAATCATTTTCAGCAACTAGTAGTCCAGCTGAAATAAAAAAAAAGGTAGGCAAAATTGGAAACAATGCAATTAGATATTTTGTTTTGTAGGTATATGTGTTAGCAACAATTAGTTGAAAATCCACCCTTCCAGCTCATCGTAGAAAAAAATTACAGATGATTTTTAAAATCGGCCTTAAAATTGGTAAAATAATTCAATATGCCAGCTTTAAATACAATTAAATGAAAATAACTAAAGTTAAACCTGAATGCTTTATTGTTAACTATTGCATGATATACAAACATTAAAAATTATCAATGGAAATAAAAAAATTAAACACAAAAACAAATAAACTGATTTACTGTGCCGTTTTTGACTAAAATATACAATATACCAGCTCTTTAATTAATCCATTTAAATGAAAATAACTCAAAATGAAAACTTTATTTTTACCTATTGCAAAATATACATAAGTTAAAATTTGTCTTGCAACATTATACACGGATAGAAATAAAGTGATTTATTGTGCCATGTTTGACTCAAATGTGCAAAAAAATTAAGATTAATATGAAAATTGCTTGTTACATACTATTTAATATACACATATTAAAAGCATACATAAACAACCATAAATAATTTCCAATTGCAACATACAAGAAAAAAACAAACAGAAAAACGACAAAAACACTTAAAAATAACCATTTTGTATTTCCTGCCCTGGGTACCTCTGTGTGCCTATATCCTTGTGTTTGAAAAATATTGATATTTGAGTCATTGGTTTCACACTTTTTTGCCAAATGACATACTATGTTCAATTTAGAGGAATGCACAATATCAACAGCCTTTAACCACAGCGGCTGGTCGAAAGTCACAGAAGCCGTTGGAGTGTTGAGTTATTGAGCCTGGCGTTCTATGAAAGTTAAAGTGGAATAAATGCATGACATTAGGGTTCAAACCAATTATCGGAAGCATCCTAATGTCTGATGATGATCTGAAACCTCTGTTAGGTTTAAAAGCAAGTTCCATAAAACTGGACCTATTTGGTCTTTTCTGATCTTCATCTAAGCACAAGATACCAATTTTCCAGGCAAGTTTCAAGTTTAAAGAAGAAAGCAACACCGACAAAAGGGCCCCCGACATAAGGGCCCTTACTTTTTAGTAGAGATGGGAATCGAACCGAACTCGAACCGAACTTTTCGAACTCGAACCCACATTTTAGCATTTCGAACCGAACTCGAACGAACCCAAATTTTTATGCACCGAACTCGAACCGAACTCGAACCCATTAAGGGTCGAACTCGAACCCAATAACGGTCGAACTCGAACCGAACTCGAACCCAGTTAAAACACCATCTGAACAAAATTAAAAAAAAACCAACCTAGAAAATTAAATGACAATATTGGGCCAAGCTTTTTAATATCATTATTTTTCTTTGCTTTTTTATCTATGAAAAAGAAAAAACGGACCAGCGTTATTTGTTTTGTTATTGTTTTCATTGTTATAAGCGGCGGCATTTCTATCCGATAATTTATAATGGATGGTATCATTGTTTCTTCTCCATCGAAAAAACTTGATATAGCGAAAGTTAGAAGTGATTGTAAAAACTTAGATAAGCTGGTGTCTCAAAATCAGGCGCGATTAGTAGATGCGACATGGACAAAGAGTCCTATTTAGAATAGTTTCAAGTGTATTGAAAGAGAGAATGAAGTGAGTTTTGTTTTTCAATGAAAATATGTATAAAAAATATAATAACTGTAATAGTTTTATAATAATAATAATAAGTGTATTTATATAGCGCCAAGATTAGCTGAGGCGCTTTCGAAAGTCCCCAAAAATATTTTAAAATAATAAGTTTTTAATTTCTTCTTGATAAGCAATAATTACAGACCATTTGCTTTTTGAAGATGGTAAAGATGAAATGATTAAATTTAAATTATGTCTATTAAACTATTATAACATTCAAAGTCATTACAGTTTGGGACTATAATTATAGTGTTATTTAAAATATTTTTACCAATGCTTTATTAACTCGTCGGCTCTGTTTCTCTGTCTGTTTCAAATCTTGCAATCAATTTTTGAGTCACTTCCTGATGATAGATTTTTTTCAAATTTTGCATACATGCTCAAGATAGAAGACAATGCAATATTCAATTATTAGTTTTACAATAAGTCAATTAATTTAGTTAATTTTCTTGAGGATTTTATCGAGGGGTTTCTTGAGGGTTTTCTTGAGGGTTTTCTTGACCACAAAACGCTAACCGACTGGTAGACTATTTTACCAAGTTAACGCGAACCACACTCACTGACCGCGATTCTCAAGCGTGTACGAAATTTTCATGAAAATAGTTGAGATATTTAAATTCGATGCTTTTTGATGATATTTTTATTATTATTACCAATGCTTTTATTAACTCGTCGTCTCTGTTTCTCTGTCTGTCTGTTTGTTTCTCTGTCTGTTTCAAATCTTGCAATCAATTTTTGAGTCACTTCCTGATGATAGATTTTTTCAAATTTTGCATACATGCTTAAAATAGAAGACAATGCAATATTCAATTATTAGTTTTACAATAAGTCAATTAATTTAGATAATTTTAATTAATTTCGATATTTCGATATAATTAAGATATTTCGACTTTAACATAAAATAAAAGAGTAATATAAGAAAAAATTGATTGCAAAATTTGTGTTTTAATTACATATAAGAGCATTGGTTTTAAAAATTCGTTTTTAATTTACTTGTTATAATTATGGTGCTATTTAAAATACTTTTATTTTTTACATTTACTTTATTTGCATTCAACAGATTTTGAAAGAGCAACTAATATTTTTAAAATACAATTACAATTTCTGATTTGTTCTCATTTTAAATAATGTTAAAATAAATGTACCTATTATTTGTGTATTAAAAAATTGAACTCAACTCAATCAATAGTCATCACATTTCGAGCTAAACTCGAACAAACTTTAACTGGTCGATTACATTCGAACTCGAATAAAAGTCGAACCGAACTCGAACCCCACAGCAACCGAACCCGAACCGAACTCAAACCCAAAAGGGACCGAACCCGAACCGAACTCGAACCCAAAAGGGACCGAACCCGAACCGAACCCTAAAATGATCAACCGAACCGAACTCGAACTTCTAATTTTGGGTTCGATTCCCATCTCTACTTTTTAGATTACATCAAAGCGTTTACGTTGTTTTTTACAAACCTTTTACAAACTTTTTAAAAAGGGCTCGCATTCTTGGCCGCATTGCTTAAAGCTTACTTTCTATAGCCGAGATTTTCTGTATATTAGTGTACATATGAATATCATATGTAATAGTCTTTTAGTTATTTATTAAGCATCTGCGTCCCGATATCGTTATCTCGAATTCAATCGAGATTTCAAAACGATACGGGATTCCCGTATCACCATTGAAACGATACAGCCTGCGGAAGAAGTCTCGTATCGATATTAATTGGCTATACTTAAAATTTCATTCTCGATTAAAATCCCGAAAAATATCGGGATTTTTTAAAAATATTTTCCAATAAATAACGAAAGTCATACATATTTAATTAACGATTGTCACAACTGTGAATATTTGCAATTGATTCATCAACATTGATTAATTAATCTACCTATTGACAGAAGTTTATAACTATTATCATCCCCACTTTAAATTCGGTTTTCCAGACAGCCTGTAGCCCCATTATTTACTATTTTTAGTCTGGGAACCGGCAGCAAAAAAGCCACGCTCCTCTTAGGCTGCTAGTCGAGCTCTGCATACTACTGATATTACAAGCCCTACAAGGCAATCGTACTCGCTGACATCGATGACTATTATTATTAATGAGAATAATGAGTAATGTAATAGTAATGATCATTCTATGTTTATGTTTTGGTTTAGTCTGTTTGATAAACTTATTTTTTCAAATTTGTTACATAGAATTGGAATGATTATTTTAGTGTTTCGATATCCGTAATTGACCGTAATAGTAGCTCATCTAAGATATATCTTTATAATCTCGATGATATTCTTGGTTGTGTGTGCCACCTGTAGTGTGCACGACAGTGCCGTAGCCCGTATCGTCTGCAGCTGGAATTCAAAACTTTCTCAGCTTCTTTCTTGCTATTGCCTATACCGCATTCGCCATCGCCTATAAATAAACACGCTGGGTTTTTTCACTTTTTTAATTCTTGCATAGAGGCACTTATCGTGTTTGTCATCATTATCATGCCGCGTCACTAAATAAAGTAAATAAATACTTTCTATCGGCGGTAGCATTTTATTTAGAGTCTAAATTTAGACAAATAGATGTACCAAAACTAAACAAATGAAACTTATTTCAAGTTGTAAAAAAAAATTAAATTTGGTAAATTTTTATAAATTTTGAAATTTTTTAATATTTATATATTTTTTTCAATGAATTTCTTTAATGTAGTTATTAATATTGTCTGTCGCGTATAGTTCATCATTCTATGTTATCTCCAGGCAAAATTTCCGCTTCAGTCGAGATCCCGAAATCGTATCGTATCTTATCGTTTAATTCGAGGCAAATTTCAGAAATCGTATCGTATCGTTCCAAAAAAAATAACGGGACGCAGAAGCTTATTATTTATTGAAAATCATTCTTTGTAATAATTTTTTTCATGAATAATTTTAATTTGACAAATATTTATAAACAGAAAAAGTGAAAAATATTATAAAGCACAAAAATTATTAATCAGCATTATTAATCTGTATATATAAAAATGACTGTCGGCGTGTGTGTGTGGGTATGTTCTTTATGCATTGCTACACCGTTCATCCAATCGTAATAAAATTTTCACACAACCTTGAGAGTAAATAGAGGAAAGTTTTTGTGAAAAAAATGAAAATCGGTCACAAAATGAGCGGAGCGGGATAGCGAGAGGAAACTGGAACTAGAAAATGAACGGGAACACGACCAAAAACGAAAGAGCAAGCGGGAAAGCAACTAGGAAGAGGAGAGTAAGCGGGAAAAGGATCGGGAGCGGAAAGCGATCGAGAACAAAAAAGCGACCGGGATTGTTGAAGTAGGAGATGAGGTTGGTAAAACTCTTACTGTTATCTTATAATTTTTAATTCTTTCACAAACATTTCTCGAATGAGTCTTGGTGGACTGAAAGTTTCATTTAGGTTATAGTTTCTATATTAAACAATTAGTTTATCTCATTTAAAAATTTTGTACAACAGGTTGTCAAAGAATATGCTGTTTGTAAAAAATGTGGAATGTGGCTGGTTGTGCCGATTCTAGGACTGTTCATCAAAGGACGATTCATCAAAGGACTGTTCATCAAGGACTATTCATCAAGGAACTATTCATCAAAAGACTATTCATCAAGAGGACGGTTCATCAAGAGGACGGTTCATCATAAGGACTGTTCATCTAATGTCTATTCATCCAGCGGACTATTCATCAAAAAAGTTAATAAAATTGTTTAAGATGTTATTTGCAACCAAAATATGTTACCAAAATGTAGGGTAATCTAAATCAAGTTTACAGTGGTACTCTGCTTGCATCCAAATACTTTATTCTTTATAATAGAACTAGCGAGGTACCTTGCGTTGCCCGGGGTTTTCAGAGGTTTTTCGGCCGTTTTTCTCTCTCGCTCCCGTTTCATTCTCGGCTTGCTCTCAAGCTCCCGGTCGCTCTCTCTTCCCGCTTGTCTCCCGCTTCCGGTCACAGCACCATAAAAACTAAATTCGACTGTTTTCGTAAACCATATATGTACACATTTACCAAAGGCCACAAACATGTGAAAGCATCACACATGCCCGCTGTGTCAAATCTGGCATCGGTCGTTTAACACCAAGGGGCCACGCTTTTATTCGTCACATACAGTAAATAAAACAACTGGACAAGAAATAACGTCAAGATCTTAAGATCAAACGAACAAAAGACAATTGAATAATAAGTTTAAAAAAAACTGCTTTCAACTGTTCGTACAAACTGTAAGTATATACACACTCAAACAGCCAGATACCATACACCTCAAAACATCACTAACACCTGGTATACCACTTCTGCCACACTTCAAAGAGAAGAACACGCTCGCTTTAGCGAGGTCAGGGAAGGTTATTTCAAAGAGACGCTTACGCTTGTCCGGATTGTCGATAAATCAACCAGACTCAGGCTTTTTATATCAATTAAATGAGTTCCAATGTATTTAGTTTTTATTTGAAGTTTGCATGAAATCTGAGTCTGAATATAGCGCTGAAAACAGCTAAAAAATGTAGCGCGCTGTCATCAACGATCTTGTCAACCAATAGTACCGCTCTTAACAACCCTGGTCGCCATCACTATTTTTTTAAATTACTGATATGTTTGAAATTTATTTTTTAACTGTCTTTTAAAAATACATCAAATTACTTTACGCTGAAAATATCTTGGGTATATATTGGTAAAGGATGAGTGTCTTCTAAATTTGATGAATAGTCCTCTTGATGAATAGTCTTTAGATGAACAGTCCTTATGATGAACAGTCCTTATGATGAACAGTCCTTATGATGAACAGTCCTTATGATGAACCGTCCTCTTGATGAATAGTCCTTTGATGAATAGTCTCTTGATGGATAGTCCCTTGATGAATAGTCCTTGGTGAACAGTCCCTTGATGAATCGTCCTTTGATGAAAAGTCCGCATACCGGTTGTGCCGATTGGCCATACTACAATACTGCAAAGACATAGCATGTCTCATGATAAAATGATCGTGAAACCTGTTCCAGGTCAATTGAATATGTTAAATTTTATACCGAAGAATAAAGAGGTAAATGTTATTGTGAATTCGTTTAATATATCATTACATTTTAACATTATAAGGCACAGGTACCTAAATAAATTCGCGATAAAACTGAACATGCGGCCATATACATGATTGCAAGAGACATTCAACCATTATCTTGTGTAGAAGATGCAGGATTTAGTTTTTTCGCTCAAACTATGATAGATATTGGTGCGAAACATGGAAATGTGTCTTATAAAGATTTAATGTGTGATAGAACGACATTATCTAAGTCACTGCTTCCAAAGATTTACAAAAACTGTGTTCAAAAACTAAAAGATGAATTGATTGAGATCACTAATGCTGCAATTACAACTGATCACTGGACTGATGACATCCATAAACACTCTTACCAAAGCTTCACTTTACATTATTTGGATAGAAATTTTAATCTTGTTAGCAAGTGTATTGGCATTTATGAATTTTCCGAGTTAAAAACAGGAGTTGCTGTGAAAGCGAAGTCGACTCAAATACTTGGGAATATTCTTCCACAAATAATGCTTGATGAATGCTTGGTTTTTGTGACTGATAATGCTGCCAACATGAAATCAGCCTATCGCAGCGATGCCAGAATAAGCTGTTATGCGCATAATCATAATTTAGCTGTAGAAAAAGCTTTTAAATCATATAGTGCTGAACCTGTTTTTGAACTGATTGGGATTGCAAAACAAGTAGTTTCATATTTCAAGCACAGTGGTAAAAATAAAAAACTACAATGCACACTCAAGCAGGATGTTGCTACTCGTTGGAAGTCAGTTTTTTTCTCTTGGAGTCATTGCAAAGCCAGTTAAATCATATTAAATCAGTTCTTGCAGATGCAAAACAGTTTGACAAGCTGGAGCTGTTGAATACTTTAAATGATAAGCTCCTGAAAGATGTGGTTGAATTTCTCTATCCTTTTCTGACAAACTGTAAGTATATACACACTCAGCTGAAAAATTACCAACATCCCCAGATGTGTGGCCAATATTTTTTTGTTTAAGGTCGCTCTGTAAAGTAAATTCTTCTGAGAGTGAAAGTATCCGCAATCTCAAAACTGCTTTTCAGAATAGCTTAGAGGAAAAATATACCATTCATCCTCTTCAAAAACTAGCAACAGTGATACATCCTGCATATAAATATTTAATTTTTGCAGATCTAAGTGATCGTAATTTTGTTTATTCTGAACTGTGAAGTATGGTAGAAGAAACAAATTTGTCTTCAACAGATGAAATGGATTGCTTCATTGAAAGCAACACAGAACAACAGCCTCCTTTAAAGAAAAAAAACCAGATACATCGGATTTATTAGCTGATTGTAAAACGGTTGCAACTCCCTTGACTCACAGTGGCGACACAAGACATGAAGTGGATAAATATCTTGAAATGCCAGTCGTGGAAACTGATGGCTTGAAGTTCTGGAAAAACAATCAAAAAAGCTTCCTAAACTGGCACTAATCGCAAAAAAATTATTGGCTATACCAGCGACTAATACACCCATTGAACGAGTGTTTTCAATTTGTGGACTGACTCTGAGTGAGCGAAGAGCTCAAATGAGTACAGAAACATTAGAGATGTTAATTTTTTTTTAAATACAATATGGAGCCTCAATTTTTTTTAATTTTTAATAATTTTTGTTAAACGTCTTGAATTCATAAACTGTGTTTATTAACTGTCGGTGTTTTTTAATCTAGCTCGAGCCATAGCTTTCCCGAACCGAACCCGACCTATAACAACTACCGAACCGAACCGAACTGTAAGCACTACCGAACCGAACTGTAACCACTAGCGAACCGAACTATAGCCACTACCGAACCGAACCCGAACTCTTAAATTAGGGTTCGATTGCCATCTCTAGTTACAATGCTTTGGTTAAACCGGTGTCTCATCTGGTGGTTTGTTACAACGCGTCGAGTTTCAATCAAGGCTTGCGGAGCCGCCATTTTTTTTGCGGCTCGGCTCCAGCTCCCGAAAGTTTGACGGCTCCGGCTCCCTATAAAGGGGGTGTCACACGAGACAAACCTAGATTAGGTAGGTAGATTTTAAAGCAAATCAAACAATATATTGCGAAATGTTGCAGTAAAAACTAGCTAGCTAAGAGCTGTAAATTGAGTAGAACAAATTTCCAAATCGGCCCATTTTGTAACTATTCATCATCATCATCGACCGACTACGTTTCGTCCGGACTTGTTGGTCCCTCCACTCCGCAGACGACAATATCTGAGCTTCCATTTCTCTCCTTTGGCCTCCGTGGCTTCCCTTCTAACATCCTCAGCGGTGATACTCTTTCTGTCATAACCCATGTATGTTGACATCTGGTCGAGGTATGACATTCTTGGACGCAGCGTCTGTTGCTAGCTCTCACGTTTGATGTATACGGCAGGTATATATTTGCCGGTTCATCCTGGTTCATACGTAGGCAGTGACCAGTGAAAGACATCTGACGATGACAGATCAATGTGCTGATAGGAGCTGATTGTACCCTGTCGCAACTATTATTGTTGCCAAATTTCCATATCAGCCCTTTTTAACTATTATTATGCTGTATTAAATTTAAAATCTCCCCATTTCTTTATATCGGTAAAGTTGCCGATTAATATAAATAATGAATATTCATAGAAAAACAAGCTGCTGTTATCTGATTGGCTGCTGCCATTTTATCTCAGTCTGGTCAGCAGGTGCTTGTTATATGAAAGGGTACGTTTTGTTTTTTGGCGCTGCAAAATTTAATTTTAAATGCTTGATCACGGAGTTAACAAAATAATATGCAATTTAAAAAATTGTAATTATTTTATAAAAATATAAACACTCATCAAACAAAAGCAAATCTGAAGCGCATCTTGACTGTGTATTTGGAACCTATTTGTATTATTTTTTACTGCAATTTTAAAAATTTTGAATAAAATAAAAAAGTCCAAAAAAACACCAAAAATAACCATAACCCTAACCCTATCCCTACCATTAACCCTTTATGTACATCTTTATCAATTGATCGAAGAATCAATTGTTTTGGCAAAACCGCCGGCTCAGTAGCAATTTTACCGCTTATTGCCCCGGCCTACGGCGCCTACTGCCTTGGTAATAGTTATAACGTAAAAACTCAATAAATTAGATGTTTTACGAAAATAATAACTTAGAATTTGGATGTTTTACGTCAACTTACGAAAATACTAACTTATCGTTCACTACGGTAAATCTCTTTCAAAAAAGCGTCAAAACACCAATTTCCGCAACATAAATATAGAATAGGTAAATCGGCCTTCCTGTTGTTTAAGATCGCTTTTTAGTCCATCTGAATTAAAAAATAGGTAGGCAAAATTGGAAGCAAAGCAATCAGATATTTTGTTTTGTAGGTATATGTGTTAGCAACAATTAGTTAAAAATCCACCCTTCCAACTCATCGTATAAAAAAATTAGAGACGATTTTTAAAATTGGCCTTAAAATCGATAATATAATTCAATATGCCCAGCTCTTTTAATCCAATTATAATTATATGAAAATAACAATTTTAAAAAAAACTTATTTTTAAAAAAAAGTATGAATTAAGGTGGTAATTATGGAGAATAGGTGCAGAAATTATTTTTCGGTGTCTTTAATTATTTTTCCGTAATAATAAATATATATTTGTAATCACAATACTAACTCCAATTTAATGATGCAAGCAGTTTATTAATTTTTGATAATAAAATTCTCTCGGAAAACTCACGAAACGCGCAAGAGAACAACAACAAAAACTATGAATAGCGAAGTCAAACAGAAATTACTATTTATAGCGCAGACAAGAAATATTTACAGCGATTAAAAAAAATATTAGCAAAAGTAACACAAAAAATAGTATTTACGCAGTCAAAATAACATTATTTGTAAGTTTATTTAAGTCCGAACTGTTCTTCATAGAATGTTAAACGCGATAGTTTTCAATTAAGGCACACAATTAATTTGTGGCGATTTGGAGTGAAAATAGACATCGTTTCCCGCTTCGTTGCTAACTTCATTCACCTGCTACTGCCCACATAATTCAGGTAGATTATTTATAATTTGTATCCACTGGTTTTGTAGTTTTGCCAGAATTGTGTTGATGGAATTAATTATTCTCATTAGTTTTTTATGAAACATTTTAACTTTAGTTTTTTTTTCAATCCCGTTTAAAATTTAAGTTGACTTATTGTTGGTTTAGGTTCAATTTAAAAATGGAGAAATAGACATGACAAGCTGTTCTTGTGCAATTGGTCTGGGTGGATGTTGTGGTCATGTTGTGGGGGTTGTACCAACTTGCTGATTACAAAAAAAGAAATTGCTCAGAGATTCCAGATGTTATTGTTTTATTTATTTTTCAGTTTCATTACAGACAATTTATTTTGTCAAAAACAATAATAATATACAAAACTTTAATTCAACTTAAAATGCTATATTTTAAAAATAATCTCGCCGATTTTGCCTTGTACATCAAAAGAACAGCAATGGCACAAGCCACGGGGGCACAAAATTCAAGGCGAGAGTGTTTCGAGCATATACAATTAAGAAGTACAGTAAAATAATGTTTTAAAAGAAAAGGAATTTCTTCTACTCTTACTTACAACCCGATTCCATTATTACCCCCAAAGGAATTTGAATTGGCTAATGCAATTATGTTGTCTGGTTAGCATGAGTTCTTTAACTAAAAATAAATAAGCAAAAGTTTTTTAAATTGAAATGAATATAATAAAATTTAATTTGTGTAAATAGGTATCATGTCTTCCTTCCCTTTTTCAATATCATACAGTGACCTTCAAAACCTAGTTTTCATGTTCCAAATAGTGTCACAACTTTCAAAGCCAAGAATACGGAATTTTTCCAGGCAAATCCTTTTGAACTTAACTCAACGTCTCAATTTAATGATCTTCAATCAACGACAAAACAGCCTTTAGAACTTGCAAATCCGTTTTCTTCTCAATTTTACAATCCAACACCATTAAGTGTTCAGCAAACATTTACTCAACCTCGCCCTATTTTTTCTTCTACACTCATAAACAAGACTCAAATTCAGTCACAAATTGATAAAAACCAAACGAAAGGGCAATTTGAAAACATGTCTCATCGGCCTGGTGTCAACAAATATTTATCAACTATGTCAAAACTGGACGATAAAACGGGTGGATTCAACGGATTAGCTTCAAATAATGGCGATCTTCGATCTGCATTAAAAAAACAAACCATCACATTTTTGGAGCCTTCACAATCATCATCATTTCAACAAACTGTTGGTGGACAAAATATTCTGCAAACTCCCATCGCACGAAGTCGTGTAGAACCAACTACTAAAAACAAGTAAATTAAAAACGAATTTTTAAAACCCAATGCTTTTATATGTAATTAAAACACAAATTTTGCAATCAATTTTTTCTTATATTACTCTTTTATTTTATATTAAAGTCGAAATATCTTAATTATATCGAAATATCGAAATTAATTAAAATTAACTAAATTAATTGACTTATTGTAAAACTAATAATTGAATATTGCATTGTCTTCTATTTTGAGCATGTATGCAAAAGTGACTCAAAAATTGATTGCAAGATTTGAAACAGACAGAGAAACAGACAGACAGAGAAACAGAGACGACGAGTTAATAAAAGCATTGGTAATAATTCATTTGGCCAGTGTAGCAGAAGTAAACCTGGAAATGCAAGAAAACAGTCATGCATCAACATTTATGCCAATGCGAAAACATGTTCTAGCGAAGATTTCGTGACGATTCAGAACGAAAACAAGCTTTCCAACTCTTGTATAACTGGTGGCTGTGTCTCGCGTTCCCGGTCAAATTTAGATGATCGCAGGCCCGTAGCTAGTGGGGGGGGCTGGGGGGGCTGCAGCCCCCCACTAAAAATGTAAGCCCCCCCCACTAAAATTTTAAATAAAATTAAATAAAAATAAATAAATAAAGGCAAATTTAAATATAAAATTAATAATAATAATTTGAATGCCTGTAGAATGAATAATTGGTAAAACCCATACCAAAAAAGAGCAAAAGTACAGATTAGCACGCTACGTGATTCTGCAATGAGCAATAAAGTGTTCACCAGAGTGGAATCAGCTTTGTGCTGTTTATTTTAGCATGTTGGATGGTATATTAGGTGAGTTGATGGAGAGCTTTGTTGATAGTTATTTAAGTTATTCTAAAGATTTGACTTGTGCAGTGTCTGCCCTTTTACCAACATCAGACAAGTTTTTAGATGTCAACGACCTTAAACCGTTGACTCAACTGCTAAGACAAGACAGGCATAACGATGTTGAAAAATATATTGCAGACGAGGCTCTCATTACAAGTAGGTTTCTAAAAAACAAATTTCAATCAGGCTACAGTCTCCAGGAAATGATGGATTTTATGCTGGACTATAAAGATGCATTTCCTACTCTAAATTGGCACTATTCAGCTGCAATGACTCTCGGCATCTCGATTGCCACTTGTGAAAATTTATTGTCTAACACGAGTACTACAACCAGAGAGAAGATCAATGTCCCATGAGAGAAAAAGCAAACTTGTACTTCTGGCATTTGAAAAATCGCTCTGTAAAGCAATTGATATGGATACCTATCAAATACCAAGAATGCAA
Source organism: Erpobdella octoculata (assembly GCA_963978895.1). NCBI lineage: Eukaryota > Metazoa > Annelida > Clitellata > Hirudinida > Erpobdellidae > Erpobdella > Erpobdella octoculata. The sequence goes on along the minus strand of OZ022243.1, from coordinate 24,549,298 downwards.
TAAAATAAAATCGGATTCAAATAATTGTCTTGACAATGATCAAACCATATTATAATGAAATGGACTTTTTAGTTTAGTTTCTCATTTCAAGCTACTACACGTCCATTCATGTTTTACACATGAAAATTGTCATGAGTTTCATAATCAGTGCTTGGACGTAGTCTTAAATATTATAATAACTTTAATCTTACAGTTTTAGAACAGAGAAAGAAGCTAATTCAGCTTAGCTGACAAACTTTGGCTTTTGATTTTGGAATGACTCTCAATAATTCAAACTATTTTCATAATTTAGTATTTTTTAGTGCTAGTCTGACACTGCAATACTATTAACCCTAATATTCTGAACTGATTAATTCAAAGAAACAGTTTAAAGCCTACTGTCAAACCACACAATCTTTTCAACAATATAAGTTTAATGATAGACTTGATATATAATCTAATCTTCTATTTAGATTGTTTAGAAACTGATGACAAGTTTTGTGAGTAACACATGAATGGATGTTTAGTAAGTATTAGTAACCTAAAATGAGAAAGTAAACTAAATAGTACATTTTATTATAATGTGGTTTGATCTTTGTCAAAACAAATATTTAAATCCGATTTTATTTTATTGATTTCTTTGCATTTGATACAGATGTACAAGTTTTTATCAAAAATAAAATAAGTAAGTTATTGTATTGTGGACTATAATTGTTGTCTTAATCAATAATTAAATTTGGACAATTTGATTCAGTGCTGTTATCCCAGTGGTGTGCCATACACGCATCAAAAATCAAGATTGTGGATAACAACAAGCATACTGTTATTTGACAAAATTGCCGGTGGAAATTGTTAACTTTTGTTATTACGAGCAACATATTGCAACTCTTAGTGTTAGGAAATCTAAAATTAAATAATAGGATATCCAAAATTGGATGCCATTTTTTGTCAAATGCTACAAAATGCTTTGGGGAATCGCGAGGGGCTTTGCATCTGCGGCGCTCGCGGTCAGGCTTCTTCGGTGCCCCCGTTCGTCAGTAGCCCCCCTACTAATTTTCATAGCCCCCCCCACTCACTAAATCCTGCCTACGGGCATGGATGATCGTTTTAAGTTGTATTTCGCTATTTAAGCAAGCTCTGAAATCTTACTTGTTATTGTCTCACTCATAGCTACTCAATACCTATTACCTTAGCATACCAATTTCAGTCTCTTCCTTGATAAGTTTATTGAACTACTATTTGAAATGTCTTAACTCAACCAGCTCATTTGGTTCTTTTTGTAAAGGTTGTCCATTAAGCGGGAAGGAATTCCCTTCGGACGAACCTTTTGGGCACCTTATTTCTTTCTCAACCAATCGATTTTTTTTTCTTTTTTTGAAATTTTGGTTTTATATTTTCTTGTCGTTTTGGTTATTTTTTTTGTTTACGTTTAATACTTATGTTGGTGCTCAATAAATGAATAAAAAAAAAAAAAGTTTGTGAATGAAAATAGAAATTCGACACAAATGCAGAATCTTATTTGTATTGATGAATTAAATGGATCGAATAGAATTGAAAATGGCCGAAATGAGTTTGATCAAGTCAACTTGGTCAAATCAACTTCTCGTCAGCATTCTAAACATTCGAAACCTCACAGAATAGGATCGAGAAAATTCGTAGAAAGGAAGAATAGTTAACAAATTTTTGTGACGCTTATTCGTTAAAGGTCCTAATAAATAGGAGTATAACTTTCCATAATATGAAATTAAGGTTTTGTTACTTTTTTAATCGATCTTAACAAATTATCTGAAAGTTAAGATTGTCTCGAATGTTTGCATATAATTTTTCAGCATCTATCAACGTTTTTGCCAAGAATCGAACACCTGAAAGACAGCCATTAATTACTAAACAAAAGGCTCTTTTTCTTCAAAAACCTCACTCAAATCTTACCGTATGGTTCATATACATCCCCTTCGGGCGATAAAGGGGCATACATTTTGTTGTAATTAGAGATTATTTTGCCTTTTTCTAGGCCACAAACAATTGGGTTTTGAAAACTTTTCTTAACCGTTCAGTTGTAAATAGAGATTAATTTGCTTTTTTTCTCAAACCTTACCATATTGTTTAGTTCATTTACTTTCCATTCGGGCGATAAAAGAGCATAGTAAATACCTACGAATACCCCCCCCCAGTTATCAGCTATTGATGTAAACTTGTAAGCAAAACATAATGTTTTCGAAAACATTTGAAATCTGTGAATCCACTCCTTGGTCATCAGATATTCTTAGAGAAAAAGTTTACAGATGGAAATTTCTAGGAACGCATTTGTTAGACCTTAAAACTGGCTCACCTGGCGTCAAAAACCTTAGTACAAGAGATATGACTCACGCTTGTGATATTCAAACATAAACAAGGGCGAAACTGTTGTTGTTGTTGTTTATTTAAGTCCTTGTCACTTTTTCAGCGTTTAGAAACAAACAAAAAACAAAACAAAAATATTAAAATGAAAATAAATAAGTAAAAGTAAAATAATAGTAAAATAAATAATATAAACAGGAAGTAGAGAAAACAGTTACAACATATGAAAACATGGAAAAAAAGTCATGAAAAAAAAGAGAAAAAAAATAAGAATAATAAAAAATAAATAAGTAAATTAATAATAAAAAAAATACATAAGAATAATAATATTGGACATGAAGTGTTATTCACAGTTAAATTAGATAGTAGAGAATTGGTAATGGTAGTGGGTGAAATGTGGAGCAAGAAGTTGAGGTAAAAAAATGAAATAAAATAAAAATTAAAAAATTAAAAAAAAAATTAAAAATAAATAAATAAAAATAATAAATAAATATTTACATAAACATTCAAGTTTATCAAGACATAGAAATATTTACACACATGTCCATATGGATTAATAATATCGAAAGAGTGTTTTCCAGAGTTAAAGTCAAATTAGATCTGGTTCATTTTGTGTGATCCAGTTGAAGATGAAGTCTTGGCATTTTGGGTTGTTTAGGATGGTTCCGATGTCAAAGTCTACTTGTTTCAATATCTTTTTTATTTCCTGATGGAGGGGTGCCTTTGTTTTGCAGCTTGTAAGGAAGTGCTTGATGGTCTCCGGTTCCTGACATGTGTCACAGAAACCTGTGCTGTGTTTCCCATAGACTTTGAGGTTGGAGTTTAGGAGAGTGCAGTTGAGTCGGAGCCTGGAAATGATGACTTCTTTTTTTCTATTCATGTCTTGGAATTGTGAGTGGAAGGACGGCTGAGGATTTAGTTCTCTGTGATGGCTGCTCTGATACATGTTTCGCCAAATTGCTTTCCATTCTTCAAATGTTTTTGTTTTTATGATATTACGAATATCATCAATGGTGTGTGGAACAGTAATTTATATGGTGGGATGATCGGTTGCTATTTTAGCAAGTTTGTCTGCAGTTTCGTTTCCACGGATACCAATGTGGCTGGGTATCCATATTATTGTGCATGAGACTCCGTTGGTTTTGAGAGTGGTGATATGTTGTAGTATGTCTTGTATGATTGGTTTGATGCTGGAGCTGTCGTAATTAGATATAGCCTGGACGGAGCTGAGTGAGTCGGTAAAAATGGCTATATTGTCGCCTGGTTCTTGCTGTACGGACCATTGGAGGGCTTTTTGAATGGCTGTAAGTTCAGCAGTAAAAATGGAGATGTTGTCGGTTGTACGTTGACTCAGCTCGTAGTTTTTACTAGGAATGAAGATTCCAATTCCTGTTTTTTTTTTTGAGGCATCGGTGTAGATTTTTATGTTGTTATTGTAGTTATGTATTTTTTCTAAAGACGTCTGAAGAGCGCTAGGGTCTTCTTTTTGGATTCTGAGTAGAGTGATGTCAAGGTTTGGTAAAAATAGTTTCCACGGTGGTGTGTCGAAGTTAGGCGAAGGGTGTTCTTGGAGATTTTGGATTCTTTGGTCGTTAAGGTAGTTTTTCATTACCAACGGTGCTGTGTGTGGCTTTCTTTTACTCAGATTTGACTTGATCCATGTACTTCTCTTATTTGGGTCTGGAAAGTATATGATTCTGCTTGGATGGTGTGGGGTGATTTTGGTTTTTGCGGCGTAGATGGCTGTACGTTGTCTAAGACGTAATAAAATGGGAATTTCTCCACATTCTACGAGCAGTGCATTACAGTTAGTTTTCCCTCCTGCTCCACATGAAATTCTCAAAGCGCTGTTCTGTATTGTCTGGAGTTTCTTTTTAAGAGATTCATTGGCTTGGTTGAAGGCTTCGCCACCGTATTCTAGAATAGAGCGAATGGCTGCCTTGTAAAAAGTGAGAAGAGTTCTTTTATGGCTACCCCACGAAAGTCCTGTAATTGCTCTCATGAGGTTTAGTCTTTTTTTTGTTCTCGCTATGGCATATGCAATGTGTGGTCCCCATGTGGCTGCTGCGTCAAAGATAACGCCTAAAAACTTGTATTCGTGAACTTTGGTGATGTTTACTTCAAAGATTTTTAAGTGGTGTTTTGTGTCTTCTTTTTTTTGTATCTGGGTTTCGAGAAAAAAGGAGACTGACAGTTTTTGATTTAGATATTTTGAAGCCCAGATCGGTGAGTGCAACTGTAACTTTGTTCAAGTAGTTTTGCATGTGAGTGTAGATTTCCTTGATATTGTTGCCGGTAATCCAAAATGCGCAGTCATCTGCATATAAAGAAATCTTTATGTTTTTTGGTGGTGTGGGTAGATTGTTTAGGAGAATGGTGAAAAGAGTAGGACTGAGTACGCTTCCTTGTGGAGTTCCATTTTCTTGTAGGTGAGTGTCGGAGAGTTCGCTCCCAACCCTCACTTGAAAAGTTCTTTGCTTCAAAAAATCATCTAACCATTTTAATATCCTTCCTCTAAGTCCATATTGATAGAGGGTATGGATGACGCCTTTACTCCATGCTAGATCGAACGCTTTTTCAAGGTCAATAAAAACTGCTAAGGTGGCCTGTTTTCTTTTAAATCCTGTAGCAGTGTCGTGTTGGAGTCTAACTACGTGGTCAATGCATGATCGGGATCGTCGAAAGCCAGACTGTTCGGTTTTGAGAAGGTTGTGGACATCAAGAAAAAATGTGAGGCGCTTTTTAAGTATCTGCTCCATGATTTTGCACGTAGCCGACGTAAGAGAGATTGGCCGATATGAGTTGGGATCTTCTTTGGGCTTGCCGCTTTTGTGGATTGGAATGATGAGGGAGTGTTTCTAAGAAACAGGGAGTTTTCCAGTAGTCCAGGAAGCTTGGAGCATAGAAAGTAGGTGTTGTCTATTTGTCGGAGAGAGTTGCCATAGGATTTCATAATTGACTTTGTCGTAACCTGGGGCTGTGTTTTTTTTTTAGATGCTGTTGTTTAATGCTTGTGTTAATTCTTGTTCTGTTATGTCTGTATTTAAAAGTTGTATTTCTTTTTCCAAATGCGGAGGTGATTGGGTTTCATCCAGAAATATTTTGTCGATCGTTTTTTCCTTTTGTTTTTTCTGCATGGAAAAGGCTCCTAATAGATTGGAATCACTTGAGTTGATTGCTATTGTATTGGCTAAAAGATTGGCTTTTTCTTTGTCGGTGAAAAGGAGTGTGTTTTCAGTTGGCTCAAAAAGAGTTGGGAGTTGGCTGATTTCTGTTTGGGAGCTCATGGCTTTCACGGTTTTCCAGAGGTCTTTCAGCGGTGTGGCGTGGCTTATTTTTTCACAATAGTTTTCCCAAGCTTTCCTTTTAGCGTTGTTAATTATTTTTTTGGTGTTCTTTTTATGAGCTTTATATGCTTCTAGGTCATCATTAGATTTTGTTTTTGCATATCGGTTTTTCATTTTGTTTCGCTCTTTAACAGCATTGTGACAGTCAGAGTTCCAGAAGTATGAGTAGGGTTTGTCATGGTTGTGATTTCTGACTGTTTTTGCCGGTGTGTTTTTAATGACAGATAGCTCAATACCCTCTAGAAAACTGTTAAAGAGCTCGTCTAATGACAGTTGTTTATTTTGGTTATTGTCTAGGTGCAGAGTGAGATGTTTATTGAAATCAACCCAGTTGGTGTTTCTCAGCTGCCATCTGTTTGGTGGTGATGATTTGCGAATTGGTTGTTGTAGGATAGCTATTTCTGTGGGAATGTGGTCACTATCGAGGTATGGGCAATTAGGCAGTGTTTTCCATTCTGCTTTGGTGGCAATTTGAGGTGTTGTTTTGCATACATCAAGGGCGAAACGAGACGTAAAGGCACATATATAGGGGAAAGCGGCGCAAGATGACGAACGGGGCAAGTTGACTTTTAGCTTATTTGCAAATATTTAAACAATTTAAAAAAAAACTGAGATTACAGTTCTGTACATCACCAATGTGAACTATAAATAAAACTGTTTATGACTGTAATCGATCGCTATTTTCACCGAAATTTAAATAAAACGAATTACCGGAAACAAATAGTTTTTATTCACGTCTGGTTTTTAATCAATTTAAATGCTTATTAAAAAGGTTCAGATTAAATAAAAATAATTATATATATAATTAATAGTCGTTAAAATATTTGTTATTTTTTAAAATTTATTAAAGAAATTATTTTTAGTTAATTTTTAACTGACTGCCTTGTCAAGGGGCATGATGACTGGGACAAGATGACATGCGACGTATGCTATATTTAAACAAAAAAGAATAGTCAAAAAACAAAGTTTTTTAAGACACACTTTTATATTTTTTAAGTTATAAATTCGATTTCTAAAAGCAATAATAGTTTTACAACTGTTTAGAGTAATACTTTAGTCAAGATTTTAATAAGTTTTTGTTATAGTCATGATTACCTAAAAGTTCAAATAGTGAATAATTTTAAATGCATTACAAAATAAATATTGAAATTATTTGAAATAATAAGTAAATCCCTTCGGAAACCATTGAACATTGTTTCGGCGGGTGGCTAAAGTTTATAAATTGTTGAAAATAAATTAAAAAATGTTGACCACATCAGACAGAGAAGTTAAGTGAAATAAAAGTCTGTGAAAACCAGAAGTGTTATCGTGAACTCTACCTTCCGATTGACTTTCAACCAGTGTAGCTCTTGAAAGGTGGAAGAAATATGGTCATGTTCACGAACCCGTACATCCCTTACCACTATATATATATATATATATATATATATATATATATATATATATATATATATATATATATATATATATATATATATATATATATATATATATATATATATATATATATATATATATATATATATATATATATATATATATATATACTAGCAGTGCCCGTAGCGGCTTCGCTCGCATGAAATTAGAAAGTTTGAACCGTGCATCCATAGTAGAGATCATTTTTACCAATGCTTTTATTAACTCGTCGGCTCTGTTTCTCTGTCTGTTTCTCTGTCTGTCTGTTTCTCTGTCTGTTTCAAATCTTGCAATCAATTTTTGAGTCACTTCCTGATGATAGATTTTTTTCAAATTTTGCATACATGCTCAAGATAGAAGACAATGCAATATTCAATTATTAGTCTTACAATAAGTCAATTAATTTAGTTAATTTTCTTGAGGATTTTATCGAGGGGTTTCTTGAGGGTTTTCTTGAGGGTTTTCTTGAGGGTTTTCTTGAGGGGTTTCTTGAGGGTTTTCTTGAGGGTTTTCTTGACCACAAAACGCTAACCGACTGGCAGACTATTTTACCAAGTTAACACGAACCACACTCACTGACCGCGATTCTCAAGCGTGTACGAAATTTTCATGAAAATAGTTGAGATATTTAAATTCGATGCTTTTTGATGATATTTTTATTATTATTACCAATGCTTTTATTAACTCGTCGTCTCTGTTTCTCTGTCTGTCTGTTTGTTTCTCTGTCTGTTTCAAATCTTGCAATCAATTTTTGAGTCACTTCCTGATGATAGATTTTTTCAAATTTTGCATACATGCTTAAAATAGAAGACAATGCAATATTCAATTATTAGTTTTACAATAAGTCAATTAATTTAGATAATTTTAATTAATTTCGATATTTCGATATAATTAAGATATTTCGACTTTAACATAAAATAAAAGAGTAATATAAGAAAAAATTGATTGCAAAATTTGTGTTTTAATTACATATAAGAGCATTGGTTTTAAAAATTTGTTTTTAATTTACTTGTTTTAGGTCTAGGCTCGGCCCGTCGACAAATTAGCCCAGCCCGTTTTAAAAACCCAAACTCCTGGCCCGGCACAGCCCGTCTGAATTAGGCCCGGCCCATTTTTACAGGCCTAGAAGTTCTATAAACTTGATGAAAAACTTCGGCCCGTCCCACCTTGACCTCAGGTTTGGCCCGGCCAAACTGATGACCCTATAATCACTAAAATATCTATATACTTGGTGAAAAACCTCGACCCGTCCCACTTTGATTTAAGGTTTGGCCTGGCCCGTGTGAAGACTCTAAAATAACGGCTTGGCCCGGCCGATGATAAACTGTACTTAGCTACTTTTAACCGGCACAAAACTTCAAAATACTAATTTTTACATTTGTAGCACTTACAGTTTGTGAGTAGCAATTATTTTGAAATCAAATAACCCTTATTTCCACCCCACATTTGAGGTCCTGGAAACCAAATTTTCAAAAAATGCTAAAACACGTATTTCATTATTTTTGAAGTAGAAACTAAATACTAATTTTTACTTCTGTAGCATTAACAGTTTTTGAGTAGCAGCTACTTTAAAAACCAAATAACCCAAAAAATGATGAAACACGTATATCTTATTTTCTTGAGTAGATACTAAGTATTAATTTTTACATCTGTGGCAATTACAGTTGTTGAGTAACAGTTACTTTAAAAACCAAATAACCCTATTTTCAACCCCACATTTGAAGTCCTGGAAACCAAATTTTCAAAAAATTGTGAAACCCGTATATCATTATTTTTAGAGTAGAAACTAAATACTAATTTTTACTTTTGTAGCATTACCAGTTTTTGAGTAGAAGCTACTTTAAAAACCAAATAACCCAATTTTGCAACCCACATTTGAGGTCCGGGAAACCAAATTTGTAAAAAATGGTGAAACACGTATATCTTTATTTTTAGAAAAGAAACTAAATAATAATTTTTACATCTGTGGTATTTACTGTTTTTTAGTAGCAGTTACTATAAAAGACAATTAGCCCTATTTTCCACCCCACATTTGAAATCCTGGAAACCAAATTTTCAAAAAATGCTAAAACACGTATTTCATTATTTTTGGAGTAGAAACTAAATACTAATTTTTACTCCTGTAGCATTAACAGTTTTTGAGTATAAGTTACTTTAAAAACCAAATAACCCAATTTTCCAACCCACATTTGACGACCGGGAAACCAAATTTTCAAAAAATGGTGAAACACGTATCTTTTTATTTTTAGAGTAGAAACTAAATACTAATTTTTACTTTTGTATCATTAACAGTTTTTGAGTAGAAGCTACTTTAAAAAGCAAATAACCCATTTTTCCAACCCACATTTGAGGTCCGGGAAACCAAATTTGTAAAAAATGATGAAACACGTTAATCTTTATTTTTAGAAAAGAAACTAAATAATAATTTTTACATGTGTGGTATTTACTGTTTTTGAGTAGCAGTTACTATAAAAGACAATCAGCCTTATTTTCCACCCCACATTTGAAGTCCTGGAAGCCAAATTTTCAAATAATGCTAAAACACGTATTTCATTATTTTTGGAGTAGAAACTAAATACTAATTTTTAATCCTGTAGCATTAACAGTTTTTGAGTAGAAGCTACTTTAAAAACCAAATAACCCAATTTTCCAACCCACATTTGAGGTCCTTGAAACCAAATTTTCAAAAAATGGTGAAACACGTATCTTTTTATTTTTCAAAAAGAATCTATATACCAAATTTCAAAATCTCCTCATTTTTGGTTTTCGAGATATACATTGTTTTAAAAAAAAAGTTTGTTTTCCAGTTTTTTCCCCTCGGGAGCAAAATTTTCAAAAATCCTTTCTTAGCGGATGTTTACGCTATAAAAGTAATATAAGTTCCAAATTTCACGATCCTAGGATGAGGCGTTTGAGCTCGGCGTTGATTATCAGTCAGTCAGTCAGTCAGTCAGGACATGTTCTTTTATATATATATATATATATATATATATATATATATATATTAAATTATTTTAAAAAGTTATTTTGGAAAAACAATAAGGTGCAATAATGTCTGTTGCATTATATATATATATATATATATATATATATATATATATATATATATATATATATATATATATATATATATATATATATATATATATATATATATATATATATATATATATATTGTATATATATATATATTATATATGGTATTCTTTTGATTTAACTCTTCTTAAACTTTTTGGTTCTCTAAATAGAAATAGTAATAAAACTAATAATAATAATAATAATAAATGTTTTAACTCATCTACAACTTCTGTTAAAAATATGCATGTTAATAATGCCAATGTTTCTTCAGGTATTTCTTCGTTGAATGAATGTTTTGTACCAGACGTTTGTGTTTCAAAGGTTATTCTATTCTATTCTATTCTCAGTTTATTTGTATTGCGCAAATTCAAGCGCAGGCGCTTCACAAATGCGCTGCGCCGTTCGTATAATAAAGAATTTAAAAAAAAGTAAAATGAAAATAAAATAACAGTAAAAATAATTAATTATTGAAAAAGTACAGTTTTCAAAGATGCTTTGAAAGTATGGAGGGAGCTTTCACAGCTTCGAAGTTGAGTTGGCAAGTTGTTCCAGGCAGTTGGAGCAGAGAAGAAGAAACCTCTCCGGCCTATTGATGTTTTTATTCTTGGCACCAGCAGATGTTGAAGCGCGGCTGAGCGAAGAGAGTTTCTTGTATCATTAATCAATGGTTTGCTGATAGCCTCCGAGAGGTAGACTGGAGCCTATCCACGAAGACTCTTGAAAGTGAGCACGTTCAATTTAAAAAGAACCCTACTCTTAACAGGCAGCCAGTAAAGTCGATTTCGGATGAGGTCAGTGACACTGGCTGATTTTGGCACCCGGAGAATGATCCTTGCAGCTGAGCGGAGTACAGATTGAAGTTGCGTGAATAGATAAGTTGGAGAGTTTGCTAGGATGGCATTGCAGAAGTCCAAACGAGAGTGAATTAATGCTCGAACAAGAGCGTGCACCGAGCCAGGTATAAGAGATCTTCTGAGGATGCGTATCTGCCTGAGGTGGTATTGGCAAAGCCGTACGATATTTGCAACATGTGGGTGAAAAGAGAGGTCAGAACTGATTATGACCAAATTTGTAAAAAATGGTGAAACACGTATATCTTTATTTTTAGAAAAGAAACTAAATAATAATTTTTACATCTGTGGTATTTACTGTTTTTTAGTAGCAGTTACTATAAAAGACAATTAGCCCTATTTTCCACCCCACATTTGAAGTCCTGGAAACCAAATTTTCAAAAAATGCTAAAACACGTATTTCATTATTTTTGGAGTAGAAACTAAATACTAATTTTTACTCCTGTAGCATTAACAGTTTTTGAATAGAAGCTACTTTAAAAACCAAATAACCCAATTTTCCAACCCACATTTGAGGTCCGGGAAACCGAATTTTCAAAAAATGGTGAAACACGTATCTTTTTATTTTTCAAAAAGAATCTATATACCAAATTTCAAAATCTCCTCATTTTTGGTTTTCGAGATATACATTGTTTTAGAAAAAAGTTTGTTTTCCAGTTTTTTCCCCTCAGGAGCAAAATTTTCAAAAATCCTTTCTTAGTGAGTGCTTGCACTATAAAAGTAAAATAAGTTCCAAATATCATGTTTCTAGGATGAGGCGTTTGAGCTCGGCGTTGATTATCAGTCAGTCATCAGTCAGTCAGTCAGTCAGTCAGGACATGTTCTTTTATATATATATATATATATATATATATATATATATATATATATATATATATATATATATATATATATATATATATATATATATATATATATATATATATATATAGACACGATTGCACTTTATTGTTTTTCCAAAATAACTTTTTAAAATAATGTTAAAAAAATATTTTAAATAACCTACAACCTATCCTCAAACCTACCAAATGTACACAAAAAATTCATAAAAATCGGTCAAACGACATCATGAAAGTAAGGGGTATTGCGGTAAAGCGTTTGTCTGTTTGTCAGTGTCGGTTTTAAAACAGTGGTTTTAACCAAACCGGCGTCGCCAGCGTCCATAGGGGGTGTAGGGAAGTGAAGCAAGCATCACAAGCAAGTGCCATATCTGTTAGGGTTCTCGCCAGGGGCAGATTTAGGCATAGGCTACATAGGCTGCAGCCTATGGGCGCCACGAAGCCAGGGGCGCCACAAAAAAAAGTAAAGAAGAAAAAGAAAGAAAAGAGAAAAAAAAGAAAAACAAGTAAATTAAAAACGAATTTTTAAAACCAATGCTCTTATATGTAATTAAAACACAAATTTTGCAATCAATTTTTTCTTATATTACTCTTTTATTTTATGTTAAAGTCGAAATATCTTAATTATATCGAAATATCGAAATTAATTAAAATTATCTAAATTAATTGACTTATTGTAAAACTAATAATTGAATATTGCATTGTCTTCTATTTTAAGCATGTATGCAAAATTTGAAAAAATCTATCATCAGGAAGTGACTCAAAAATTGATTGCAAGATTTGAAACAAACAGAGAAACAAACAGACAGACAGAGAAACAGAGACGACGAGTTAATAAAAGCATTGGTAATAATAATAAAAATATCATCAAAAAGCATCGAATTTAAATATCTCAACTATTTTCATGAAAATTTCGTACACGCTTGAGAATCGCGGTCAGTGAGTGTGGTTCGTGTTAACTTGGTAAAATAGTCTGCCAGTCGGTTAGCGTTTTGTGGTCAAGAAAACCCTCAAGAAAACCCTCAAGAAACCCCTCGATAAAATCCTCAAGAAAATTAACTAAATTAATTGACTTATTGTAAAACTAATAATTGAATATTGCATTGTCTTCTATCTTGAGCATGTATGCAAAATTTTAAAAAAATCTATCATCAGGAAGTGACTCAAAAATTGATTGCAAGATTTGAAACAGACAGAGAAACAGAGCCGACGAGTTAATAAAAGCATTGGTAAAAAGTAAATTCATCTGAAGCTTTAGTTTTTTTATGACTTTATTTTTTTTCTTAATGCACCCCACTGGGCTCTGGCTTCCAAGGCTTTAGTTTCAAGATAAATACATATTATTCCATTATTGACAGATTGAAAATGGAGTTAAATAAAAGGTGTGAATCGTACGTGGTCTTAAATGAAAAATTTCATTTTCTGACAATTCTTGCACAGTTGCAAGTTTTTGAAATTACAATATATGTATCAAACCTAATAGAAATAAACACAGATGATTTTGAAAACTCATTCATAAAGGAATTCTTTGGGGACACCTTCAACTTATTGAACCAGAATTGGAAAACAAAGGCAATAATAAAGCATTTTCTGTTTGAACTTTCCAAAATAATTTAATCAAATTCTCTTCAGAACATATATCCAAATGTTGATATTGCTGTTCGAATATTTCCTTGCACACCTGCATCCATCTGCTCGGGTGAACGGTCATTTTCTACCCTAAAGAGAGCCAAGAATTATTTTAGGTCAACAATGGGTCAAGAAAGTTTCAATGCTCTTGCAGTTTTGACTATAGAAAAGGAAATAGTAAAGAAATGATGACATTATTGACGAGTTTGCTGCTATCATAGCAATGAAGAAGAACTTATGATTTTGTTATGATTGAATGTTGCACTTTTTGATACAACTTCATATGGACCTGAAATAAATCATGTTTATATGTTTATTCAATAATAATAATGTTTGTAATTGCTTTATCACATATTTATCATTAATTAACGGGGTACACGTCATTGCCCGGGGTTTTTATAATTTTTCTCTCGCTTCTGTTTCCTTCCCCGTTTGCTTTCCCGCTCCCGATCTCTTTCTCGTTTCTGCTTGCTCTCTTGTTCTCGGTCGCTTTCCCGCTCCCTCTTGCTCTCCCGTTCCCGGTTTTTTTCCGTTCCCGCTCATTCTACATTTCTACTCATTTTGTGACCGATCTTAATTTTCTTTCAATATATATATATATATATATATATATATATATATATATATATATATATATATATATATATATATATATATATATATATATGTAATATATATATATATATATATATATATATATATATATATATGTAATATATATATATATATATATATATATATATATATATATATATATATATATATATATATATATATATATATATATATATATATATATATATATATATATATATATATATATATATATATATATATATATATATATATATATATATGTATGTGTGTGTGTGTGTGTGTGTGTGTGTGTGTAATTAGATGACTTGAGCTTGCTGCCTTTTTGAAGATTGGTGAAACATTTGATTTTCTCCATGTGTCCGGTATAACTCCGGACATGAAGGAGCGCTTGTAGATGAGAGCCAGGGGTGTGGCAAAGGCAGCAGCGCAATTGCTGAGAACGCGTGGGTGCAAACCGTCAAGACCCATCGATTTTGTTTTGTCTAAGCTATGGAGTCTTTTTTGAAGAATAGCTGTAGAAAAACAACTTTCATTTACATCACAGATTGATTCGGTGCGATCTGTAAAAGCAGGCATGTAACCCTCAGGTTCGATGACAAAAACAGATTGAAAATAGTCATTGAATGTGGAACAGATTTTTTCACGGTCCGCAGTTATGGTGCCGTCAGATGTCTGGATAGAGTTGATGTTGTCTTTGACATACTGCTTGCTACGGACATGTGAATGAAGAAGTTTTGGATTGGATTTGGAAGCGCTGACTAGTTGTTCCTCATACGTGTGAATTGCGGACTTGACTGTTTTAGCTACACGCTTTCATGCCTCTCGATGAGATTCTCGTAGAATAACTGCGGATTTACGCCCCGATGCGATGTATTTGGCCCAGACCTGACGCTTGACTCTGGTTGCTTTTATAACTTCGGGTGTTACCCAAGGTTCTTTTTTCTGGACAAATGGAGTTGTTGTTGGTGGGATGTGTAGTGCAACCGGTTCGTTGTATCGGTCGATAAAAAGCTGATAAGCGTCAGGTACTGAAAGGCCATCAAATAAGTTTTCCAGTCGGTGTTTGAAATACAAGATGACAGCGCATTGTAGTCAGCTTTGCTCCATATGAAACGTTTGTGCGACGGAGAAACACGTGAATTGTTCAGACCGGCCACAGCGAACCGACCGGTTATAAAGCAATGGGATTGGCCCATTGGCGTGTATCCAAGTGAACCAGCTTCAAGCAACTCGATAGCTCGATCGGAGTCGTTGGTAATAATGAGGTCAAGAGTGCTGCTAGGTGCAACATAACGATTACAGCGGTACGTCGGAAACGTGACAAGCTGTGTAAGGTGCCAGTCGTTGAGGCACTCTTGAAATCTAATGTCACTAGGATGTTTGTAACCTATATGGGCAACTGTTGCCACGCCACCACCCACGTCGATTGGAGCATATTTTGCGTGAGAGAAATTAAAATCGCCATAGAGCAACATAAATGAGCAGCTCAAGGCGGAAAGTGAGCTACGAGCTGTTGTGACTGAAGCAATACATTGTGTGAGATAGTCGTCGTTCAAGTCATGAGGGCGATATAAACAACCAATGAGGAAAGTTTCTCCACCGAAACGAATGACTCGCCAGACTTGTTCAATAGCTGGAGAGTTGAGCTGATGAATGCCGGTCTCACTAATCACAACTTCATCCACAACATAGATTGCAACACCTCCTCCAGCGCTCCTTTCTCTGTCTTTACGGTGCAGCTGATGAATCGTTAAACCATGTTTCCACAAAAAACATGACATGTGGTCTAAGCGATTGGTCGAGGGCTGCTATTCTTGCTGTTAGCTCATCGCGTTTATCTTTATTGAGCGAGCATAGGTTGTTAGACCATAACCGAAAGTGATTTAGAGACGAGGTGGGTGAAGAAGATTTGGGCTGGCTTGTCTTGTTGGGGTGACGCATTCTCTGTGGCTTTTCCAAGAATGAATTATTGGGCCTTCTTGAATTTGTGCAGTTGATTGCCACGGATGCCGTATCGAAAAGGCGAATCGTTACCAAGTTGAGCATTGAGTTTGTTTCTTTCTTGCCTCAACTGGTAGTCAAATTGTCTTTTTGCCTCTGTCAAATCCGGGCTAATGTAAACGTATTTGTACGTACTGTTGCTTCTCAAACCTTTAGCTGCCAAGAGGATCGGGTTTTTGAGACTTGCATCAGTTAGTTCCACGAGGATTGGGCCTGGTTTTGCTTGATCTTTAGATCTTAATCTCTTTATGCTGCCAGCTATATATATATATATATATATATATACATATATATATCTATATATATAAAAATGAATGTTTGTATTTATGTTAATGTCCTTTATGCATTGCTACACCATTCATCCGATCGTAATGAAATTTTCACATAACCTTGAGAGTCAAGGGGAAAGTCAAATAAAAAAAAATTGAAATCCGTCACAAAATGAGCGGAGCGGAGCGGGTGAGCGAGCGGGAACTATATATATATGTATGTGCGTATGTATGTGTGTATGTATGTATGTGTATGTGCATGTATGTGTGTCTGTGTGTGTTTATGTATGTACTAGCGGAGATACCCGGCGTTGCCCGGGTTTTTTAGAGGTTTTTCTAATGTTTGTCTCTTTCTCTCCCGTTTCCTTTCCCACCTGCTTTCCCACTCCCGTTCGCTTTCCCGTTTTTGGTCGTTTTCCCGCTCTCTTTGTATGTATATATATATAAAAATGAATGTTTGTATGTATGTATGTATGTATATATATATATAAGCTACACCATTCATCCGATCGTAATGAAATTTTCACACAAACTTAAGAGTCAAGGGGAATCAAATATAGAGAAAAAAAACTTGAAATCCGACACAAAATGAGCGGAGCGGGTGAGCGAGCGGGAACTATATATATATATATTTTTAGAGGTTTTTATAATGCCTCTCTTTTGCTCCCGTTTTCTTCCCCGCTT
The DNA here is from genome assembly GCA_963978895.1 of Erpobdella octoculata. NCBI lineage: Eukaryota > Metazoa > Annelida > Clitellata > Hirudinida > Erpobdellidae > Erpobdella > Erpobdella octoculata. The sequence continues at coordinate 24,532,271 of OZ022243.1, read as the reverse complement.
GCTCTCTCGTTCCTGCTTGCTTTCCCGCTCTCGGTCACTTTCCCGCACCCAGTCGCTTTACCGCTCACGGTTGCTTTCCCGCTCCCGGTTTATTTATAATAAAATATAATGTATATAAAATTTAATAGATATATAAAATATAATATATATATAAAATATAAATCGTGGACAAACGGATAAGAAAGCAAGTTAAGAAAAACGTGGTAATTATGGAAAACTTGAGCAAAACTTTTAAGTATTTAATTACACAGCATAATTCATTTAAAATCAATTAAACCAATAACACTGTTTAAAAAATGTTTGAAATCTTTCATTTTACTTTCAAATTGATCACATGTCTCCTACTCAGCTTGTTTGTTTCTTACCTTAATTCTATATTCTTAACTTTTCTTATTATTATATACCTCTTTCTCAACTCTTGGTTCATTGATGATTTGATTTCTCTGCTTGTCTTTCAACTCGAATATGAAATCTGAAGACTTGTATTTTATTTTTTTTCTTTCAATGAGATTGATTTTGTGTTTTCTGTTTGTTTGTGGTTTATTCTCATTTTTATTATTTACTATAAGGATATCCCCTAGATGGGAAGTAATTCCCTTGAGAGACTCCTTTTGGGTGATGTTTATTTTGTTGTACTCTTTCTTGTGATCTGTTTTTTTGCTTATCATCATCCCAATAAACAAATTAAACCAAAAAACCAAACCAAAATATGTTTCGATGGCGCCCTCAGTGCCCCTCTCCCGGGCCCCCAGTTATTGATTGTTTCCCCGGACCATGATTCATGCATCGCAGTACTGGGTAGGAAACCAAAGTTGATATAAAAATTTATTTGACCAATTATAGATGGATAGCCTATAAATATAATTATGCTGGCATGTAGGTAGATCTCAAAGAGGAGAAAAAATAGGGTAGTTTTTGATTAAAAAATTTGTTTATATTTTTTATTGCCAAAAAACTTGTATATGCGTGTGTATGTATGTATGTGTATGTGCATGTGTGTTTGTCTGTGTGTGTGTTTATGTATGTATGTATGTATGTATGTATGTATGTATGTATGTATGTATGTATGTATGTATGTATGTATGTATGTATGTATGTATGTATGTATGTATGTATGTATGTATGTATGTATGTATGTATGTATGTATGTATGTATGTATGTATGTATGTATGTATGTATGTATGTATGTATGTATGTATGTATGTATGTATGTATGTATGTATGTATGTATGTATGTATGTATGTATGTATGTATGTATGTATGTATGTATGTATGTATGTATGCGTGCATGTATGTATGCGTGCATGTATGTGTGTATGTGCGTATGTGCGTATGTGCGTATGTATGTGTGTATGTATGTGTATGTGCATGTATGTGTGTCTGTGTGTGTGTTTATGTATGTATGTATGTATGTATGTATGTGTTTTTTACAATATTTCGGCACTAATTGCTCATTCAAAGTATGTATGTGTGTGTGTGTATGTATTTATGTAGGTATGTATGTAATGTATGTATGTATTTATGTTTGTATGTAGAATCGGATCTAAGGGGGTCAACTGAGAGCGAAACAATGAGCGGGAAAGCAAGAGGGAACGGATAACGAGCGGGAGTTTGTATGTATCTATGTATGTATGTATGTATGTATGTATGTATGTATGTATGTATGTATGTATGTATGTATGTATGTATGTATGTATGTATGTATGTATGTATGTATGTATGTATGTATGTATGTATGTATGTATGTATGTATGTATGTATGTATGTATGTATGTATGTATGTATGTATGTATGTATGTATGTATGTATGTATGTATGTATGTATGTATGTATGTATGTATGTATGTATGTATGTATGTATGTATGTATGTATGTATGTATGTATGTATGTATGTATGTATGTATGTATGTATGTATGTATGTATGTATGTATGTATGTATGTATGTATGTATGTATGTATGTATGTATGTATGTATGTATGTATGTATGTATGTATGTATGTATGTATGTATGTATGTATGTATGTATGTATGTATGTATGTATGTATGTATGTATGTATGTATGTATGTATGTATGTATGTATGTATGTATGTATGTATGTATGTATGTATGTATGTATGTATGTATGTATGTATGTATGTATGTATGCATGCATGTATGTATGTATGTATGTATGTATGTATGTATGTGTGTAGGTATCTATGTATGTATGTATGTATGTATGTATGTATGTATGTAGAATCGGATCTAGGGGGGGACTGAGAGCGAAAAATTGAGCGGGAAAGCGACAGGGAACGGATAACGACCGAAAGCGGGAGCGCAAGCGTGAAGGAAACGGGAGCGAAAAAGAAACACATTAGGTAAACCTCTAAAAGCCCCCGCTAGTATATATATATATATATATATATATATATATATATATATATATATATATATATATATATATATATATATATATATATATATATATATATAAATGAATGTTTGTATATATGTATACATGTATATATGTATATATATATATATATATATATTCATGTCCTTTATGCATTGCTACGCCATTCATCCGATCGTAATGAAATTTTCACACAACCTTGAGAGTCAAGGGGAATCAAATATAGAGAAAAAAATTTTGAAATCCGTCACAAACTGAGCGGAGCGGAGCGGATGAGCGAGCGGGAACTATATATATATGTATGTGCGTATGTATGTGTGTATGTATGTATGTGTATGTGCATGTATGTGTGTCTGTGTTTATGTATGTACTAGCGGAGATACCCGGCGTTGACCGGGTTTTTTAGAGGTTTTTCTAATGTTTCTCTCTTTCTCTCCCGTTTCCTTTCCCACTTGCTTTCCCACTCCTGTTCGCTTTCCCGTTTTCGGTAGTTTTCCCGCTGCCGGTCGCATTCCCGCTCCCGCTCGTTGTCCGTTCCGGGTCGCATTCCCGCTCCCACTCGCTGTCCGTTCCGGGTCGCTTTCCCGTTTCTATAATAGACAAACTAACCCACAAACATTCATATATATATATATATATATATATATATATATATATATATATATATATATATATATATATATATATAGTCTTAGCAAATCTATTTTACGTTTTATAGGCTAACAGAAGTTATGAAAGAATGGAAAAGAGAAAATGAGCGTGAACGGGAACGGGAACGGGAGAGCAACCGTTACCGGGAATGGGAGAGCAAGCATGACCGGGAACGGGAGAGCAAGCGTGAGCGGGAACGGGAAAGCGACCGGGAACGGGAAAGCGACCGGGAACGGGAAAGCGACCGGGAACGGGAAAGCGACCGGGAACGCGGAAAGCGACCGGGAACGCGGAAAGCGACCGGGAACGCGGAAAGCGACTGGAATCGGGAGAGCAAGCTTGGAAGGAAACGCGACCAAGAGAGAAAATCGATAACAAAACTTCTGAGCGGGAAAGCGACCGGGAGCTGGAAAACGACCGAGAGCGGAAAAGCGACCGGGAACGCGACGAAAACGGGAAAGTGGAGAAGGAAACATATATATAGAATAAGTAGTATATAGGATGAACCCATCATTTAACAGGGGTCTCCAAACTTTTCGGCCGGAGGGCCGCATAAACTATCAACAGCAGTTTGGGGGGCCGACTACACGCCAGACGTCAATATAAGAAAGAATCAAAACATAGATATTGTTTTTAAATTATATATTTATAATTTTAATATTATTTAATATTTTATTTAATTTTATGTAAAAATAAAGTTATTTCAACATGAATAAATAGTGAAACTGTATCTTGCACACAATATGGCTAAAAAATGCACACTGGCAAGTAATTATCAATAATTAAAATAGAGTGTTACACATTTCACAATTATATGACAGTAAAAAACAAGCGTCTGAAATTATTTTCGTGTATTTTTCAAACATTTTTTTATAAATTTTATACTAATAGAAAAGAAATAAGTACTAATTTTTTATCGAAAAAGAATCTCTATAAATTAAAAGAAATATCGAAATTATTTAGAAAATACCGTCAGGCACACTGATCTCTTTATATTATAGAGATAAAAGTAAAAATTAAATTGTATGATCTGTTTAAGATAAAGTGGAAAAATATAATATTTAAAAAAATTAATACAAATTAAATTTTTTTTTAAATATAAAAAGTCTCCGTGGACCGCGAGAGGGCCTCGCGCGCCGACGTTTGGAGACCCCTGGTTTATAGAATCAATTCAATGAATTTCCGTTGATATTTGCCGATGAAAAGAACAATTAGAATTATTTTTCCAAGTATTTTTTAGCAAATCACTAGACTCTAAATCAAGAAGATTCAGAAGATTTTAAATCGTTTTGGATGCCATATTTGCATCCGGAGCGATAACTGGTTCATCTCCTATATTATTATTATTATTATTATTATTATTATTATTATTATTATTATTATTATTATTATTATTATTATTATTATTATTATTATTATTATTATTATTATTATTATTATTATTATTATTATTATTATTATTATTATTATTATTATTATTATTATTATTATCATTATTATCATTATTATTATTATTATTATTATTATTATTATTATTATTATTATTATTATTATTATTATTATTATTATTATTATTATTATTATTATTATTATTATTATTATTATTATTATTATTATTATTATTATTATTATTATTATTATTATTATTATTATTATTATTATTATTATTATTATTATTATTATTATTATTATTATTATACTAATAATCAGTAGCGAATTTAGCATCAGGCAGCCAGACAACCAGCCTCCTCCGCGTCTATGTCGAGTCTGAAAAAGCGCCCCTCACCTTTTGTCTTAAATTTATAACATTTATAGTAGAAGCATTTGTAAAATTAGTAATTTGTAAGGGTTATCACTGTAATGGTATGCAATTGAAGTAGTTTATATAATACTAGTAAGTTAAATGCTTTTATTTAACTTCACTCGTCTCTCTGTTTGTTGTTTGTTGGTTAGTTTGTCTGTGGTCATATATATATATATAAAACATTTTGTCTAGGAACATTTTATGTGTTAACATTTTTTTTAACCTTTTGTCCTGAACGTTTTGTCGTGACACCTGCATCAACGCCATAGAAATGTGGTTTCTGCAAAATAACTTCCAGTTTAACACCACTAAAACCGAGATATCTCTTCTTGGATCATTTCATCAAATCAAGTCATTTTCACATCTTTCATCGTTACTCTTGGGTTCAGAATCTGATAATGTTTCGCTTTCTCACAAAATTCTGGGTGTATTTTTAGATAAAAAAAAACTTACGTTTTCTAACCACATCACATCTATCATTAAATCATGCAATCACCATCTTAGAGCTATACGTCACATTACACCTCTCCTCACTACTGAGCTTGCTAGTATGCTCATACGCTCATATTTTATTTAGAATAGACTACTACAACTCAACTCTTTACAACATCTCAACTCACCAAACATCTCGTCTCCAAAGTAGCTCTCAATATCTCTGGCTCAGTTCATCAACATGACAATAATTTTTTTGCCAAACTACACTGGTTACCTATTCCCTATCGTATCATTTCAGAATAGCACTCATAACCTACAAAACCCTTGCTATCTCATTTCCTGCATATCTATACAGACTTATAACAGAGCGATCTATTCCTAAACAACATCGCTCTACATCCTCCCTTCATCTACTACAAAAACGTACAATCAACAACATCTCTAGGCGTGGCTTCTGCCACGCTGCCCCAGCCGTTTGGAACTCCCTTCCTCAGGATATCAGGAATCTCCAAACATCAGTATTTTTAAATCTAAACTTAAAACTTGTTATTTCAAAACTTGTATTCTGAAGGAACTTTCGTAAGTGCCTCAGACTTCCCTGGCGCTATAAAAATAAATTATTATTACTATTATTATTAACAGTTACACTTTTCTAAAGTTTATTTTGATTTCACTTTTGCTTTTCCGTTGTTTCAAATATAACCTACCCCACCAACAGCTATGCATTTAAAAGTAATAATAGGATATTGAAAAAACTTGAAAACTTTATTTAAGTGCTAAATTAATTCGCCGATGTCCTGATGAATCCCAGCGCTGCAAAATCTTCAAAAGGTCCACTGGAATTTTGCGGTAGATGTTCAGTAAAGCAAGTTCAGAAAGGTGATTTTTACTACTGGTGCTTAGTAGCCATGTCTTAAGGTGCCTTAGTGCGGAGAATGACCGTTTGCATGGAAGAAATAGGAAGCGTAAAAAACAGATGAAACGCCGTTCTCAAGTTTGGAAAAAAAAGTCTGAATTAGTGCCTCTATAAATTTTTTGTAGTGATGTAAGCAATCCAGCCACTACTTTAGACCACTTTTTGTACCATTTTTCTAGTTCTTGTGACCATATGTCAAGAAAAGGAAAATCTGGCTTGAAAAGCCAGAAGAAGTCTGCCAACTGATCAACCAACTCTTTCAGGTTTTTTCCATGCAAGGTAGTTGGCAGCAAAGAAGTCACTTTAAACAATAGAACCTGATCATCTGAAAATCGTTCGATTATTCAAGTCCAAGCCAAAAGAACGCAAATGCATTTTATATTTTATTTAAAAAAAGTATTGTCAAATTTATACCGAGGACACGTCCTCTGTGTTTTTATTTTGGCTACGGCCCTGGGAAATTTGGACTACAAGCAAGACTTTTGTAATAGTAAATTTCGTTAAAAATAAACAATTCAATAGAATTAAAATTAATTGTTTACTTAATAGATATTTTTTTAACGTTTATTAAGTCAACAGGTTGATGAAAGGAGTTACCTCCGCGAGACAATCAACCTTAAAATGTTGTAATCACTTCAGAACAAATGAAATCAATACAAATCAATAATAAAATCAAAAAGAAAAAAAGTCAACAGACAACTGAAAATGTCATAAAAAATTTGAAAAGAATTGAGGTAAAATTATAATAAGATGTTCGTATAGCAATCTAAGTCTTTATTTACACTGAAAACCTTTGCTGACTTTTTGAAGGTTTGTAAAGAAGACATATTTAGATTTGCAAACGCATTATTCCAAATCTTCGGGCCTAGGTATTTAATGAAATATTTTCGAAGATTAGTTTTATAAGTACCTGTTCTAACATTGTCTACTATACGTAGGTTGTTAGAATGGACATTTTTTGATAAAATAAAGTAATTTGTAAATATTGCGGGTAATTCATTATTAAAATATTTAAACATAAAAATTAAAGCTTGATAAATATAAATTTGGTCCAATTTCAACAATTGTCCTTGGTCAAAAAATGTGGAAGTAGAAGCAAAACGGGGTGCCTTGAAGATGACTCTTATGCATCGTTTCTGTAGGGTTGACAATTGTCTTCTTGCTTTCTTGGATGTTGGACACCATATGATGTTACAATAGTTGAAGTAAGGATAGATAAAAGAGTAGTAAATAGTAAGTAAAGTAGATTTGCTTAATAGATGAGAAGACTTATAGAGAACACCAATATTGCGAGAAACTTTTTTACATACACTATTTATATGATCATCCCATGTAAGAAATTCATTGATATATACTCCTAGAAACTTAGTGGATGATACATTAATTATCCTAGAGTTTTCAATAAAAAGTTCTATAGAGGCTGCTGGCATAAGCGTAGAGCGATGTTTGTGGAATGCTATGAAGTTAGTTTTTGCTGCATTAAGTGATAGTTTATTACTTTTGAACCAGTCCGAAACTAATTTCAGTTCGGTATTGGTTTTACTAATTAGGTCCTTAAGATTCTTATCTGCTGCTAGTGCATTAGTGTCATCTGCAAATAGAAAAAAGTTAAAAAACTTTGTCGAATGGACAATATCATTAATGTAAAGGATAAACAAAAGTGGACCTAATATTGAGCCCTGGGGCACTCCGCAAGTTATTTTATTCAGGGTTGAGCACCTGCGTTTATAGAAAACATATTGTTTTCCATTAAACAAGTAACTCTCAAACCATTTAAAAGCTGCATTGCGAACACCATAATATTGCAATTTGTTTAATAATATTTCATGATTTACTGTATCAAAAGCTTTGCTCAAATCAAAGAATATACCTATACAAAAATAATTATTTTCTAAGTTTTGAGAGACGTGGTCATACATCTGCATTATTGGCATATAGCTGGAATAGCCAGCTCGAAAACCAAATTGAAAATCATTAATTATTGAATTTGCACTTAGAAAATGATAGAGCCTAATATATACGATTTTTTCAAATAACTTGGAAAAATACGGCAGTAAAGAAATAGGTCTATAATTACAAACAGATGATTTACAGCCAGATTTATATATTGGAACTATTTTTGCAATTTTAAGTTTATCAGGAAATGTACCAGTAACTAGTGAGACGTTGATGATATATGACAAAATATTGGCTAATTTAGAGATGGATGCTTGAATGATATAAGAATCCAGATCATCTACGCCACAACTGTGAGAAACTTTGAGTGATTTTGTAAGAAGTATTATTTCGTTGGAATCCGTTGGCTGAAGGTCGAGGTTGTGCTGGGTGGGTGTAGATAGGTAGTCCCTGAAAGATGAGCTGCAATTAGGAATACTTTCTGCTAGACGGTCACCAATGTTTGAGAAGTAGTTGTTGAATGAATCAGCAATTATTAAAGGATCAGTACATTTTTCATTATTTTGTAGTTTGAAGTAGTCGGTGTCATCACTTTGTTTTTTGTCGAGGTTGATGATGGAGCCAATTGTTTGCCAAGTTTTTCTGGAGTTGTTTTTGTAGCTCGTAAATTTTTCATGATAATAATTCTTAATAGTTATGTCTTTTATTTTTTTAAATTTATTTCTGAAAGTTACGAAAACTCCTTTGGTGTTTTCGTTAGGATTTTTTATGAATTTTTTGTATAATTTTGATTTCAACTTGCAGGCGTTAAGAAGCTCGTCAGTCATCCATTCTTGTTTAAATTTTAGTTTTCTTGTTGTAGGTTTATGTTGAAAGCATACATTATAGTGAGATTGGTAAATTTCTTGAAAGGTGTTGTAGGCTAGATTAACTTCATTAAGACTACAAGCGTTATAAACCTGAGACCAGTCAAGATTATTTAAGGTTTCTAAAAAATGCTTCTTGTTTTTTTCAGAAAAGTTTCGAGCTAAGTACGGTGCTTGATGGTGGGTTTTAGGAAAGTTTCCGATTGAAAGTAGAATTGGCATATGGTCCGAGATATCGTAAGTAATAACTGAAGAAAAACTGTGCTCCAGGGAGAAGTTCACAAATAAATTATCAATTGTGGAAGAGGTAGTACTTGTTGTTCTGGTTGCTCTTTGTATGACAGGGAGAAAACTGAAAGATTGCATCATGTTGACAAAAAGAGAAGAAATTTTGTCTTTTTTGTTGAGATCTATTTTGAAATCTCCAGCGACGATAAAACGTTTTTTGGGCTTGAGGGTACATGAGAGAAAATCAGAAAGCTCTTCTATAAAGTTTAAAGGCTTAGTGTTAGGGGGTCGATAAATTGAGCAAATGTTTAGTTTTGTTTCTTTGTAGCAGAGTTTGATATGTATGTATTCGAAGGTTGACGAAATAAAGTTACATTCGACTGACTGAAAGTTTATGGTTTCTTTAACGAGAAATCCAACTCCTCCACCTGGTCGTTCATCTCTATTTTTTGTTATTAACTTATAACCCGGAAATTTAAAATTTACTTGATCGTTTTTAAGCCATGTTTCTGTTAAAGCCATTAATGTGGGTTTTAGAATGTAACATAACGTCTGAATTTCAGCGTAATGTTTGTTCAAGCTTCGACAATTAATATGTGTTATATTAAATGAAGTTTTAGACAGTCTTTTTTCTATTGATTCTAAAGTGTCACAATGTGTGTCAAATTCATTGTTGATTGCCATTTTTGTTAGTTATAGTTTTAACTGCATTATCCGATCCGGCAACTTCGACGGCAGCCTGTTTTTCGCTTTTTGTCGGTTCGATAGCAATACGTGGGTTGAAAATCCATTTTCTAACTAATACATGTTGAGGCCAAAAATTGGGATCAAGTACCCTGGGCATATTTATGTCTTCAATTGTTATTCTAAAAGAAGATGATCGATTTTTTGTTGTAGTGATATTTTCTATATCTTTTTTTACAATTTTACTGGTCGAAAAAACTTCAATATTTTTACTCTTGATAAAATCTTCGATGTTTTTACTTTCTACACTTTCGTCTAAGTTTCCGACATATATAACTCCTTTTTTAACAATTTTTCGAGCCGCTGGTAAAGCTGAAGTACTTATGCCTTTGCATATTATGACTTTTTTATCTGACTTATTAACATCAGTATTTTGTTCGGTTGCTTTTTTCAGAATTTCCTTTTGTGATTCGGGAAGAAAAAGTGATTCTCTTTTGTTTTTATTGTGTTTTACAATGATAAATTCGTCGTCAGTGTTTTCTGAGTAGTTTTTTTTAACTAGGTCAGCCCATGACTTTTTGAATCCAGAAGTTTCTGGTTGTTCAGTAGATACGATAAAATTTGGATTTTCTTGTTTGGCACGTTCTTTAACTATTTCATTCAGTGTGCGTTCAATATTTTCTATTCTATCGTCAATTTTTTCTAATCTATTTTTTTCACAATCAAATGTTAACATTGCTAGTCTCCGAAAATCAACCGCACAGTATTGAGGCATACTCTTTTCATAATTATTTGCTGTGATGAATTTTACTAATTCAACTATTTCTTTTAACTTGTCATGTTTACTCTGGCCACTCGTTTGCGATTTAAACTTTTCTCCTTTGGTAGCCTCAAAATCAGCAAAGAGTAGTTTTTTTGCTGTTGAAAACTCCTCATAATTATAAAAATCAATTATTTTTTCTTGAAATTGCACATTTTCAATAACAGTATAGTTGTTTATGACACAACTTAAGAGTTCGCTTGTAACTAATCGACGTGTCATTATCGCTCACTAAACACGTGCCTTTAGCAAAAGCGCGATTTTATCGGCGAAACTACTGAATAAAATAATAAAGACAACTTCCCTCTTTGAAAGACTTGATCTTCTGATAAATACTTTCGGATCTTTTATATGAGTCCAATCTTGCACGTGTTTTAATCAAAATATTTTCAAAGTTCAACTTGGGGAAACCGCACGCCACAACGAACCAAGCAAAAATATTTAAAAAGTGGTCTATATGTTGGGTTGGGTCGAGTCATCAAGTTTAGAGAGTTTAGTCGGATAACGTCGGTTGAATGTTTTATGGCGGACTCGGTCGAGTCGGAAAAATTTCAAAAAATTTGACCTACGTACAATTTTGAAGACAACATTATATTTAGGAAAATTTTATCCCTACTTTGCATGTTCCTGAAATTTTGTTATCATTGGTTTATTGTCTTAATTGAAAAAATGGCTATTTCATTTCGTATTTCTAGAGAGAAAAAAACAAATTATTCGCGGTCTGGAACAAATTATTCGCGGTCTGGAAATCTAACAACTGCCGCCGTGTTAAACATTGTCAAACTTTTTATTCAATAAAATAAAACCATTATAAATACATTTTCACCATGAAATTCATAAGTAGTGTCTCTGAAGTTCTTTAAAACAATAGAATATATTTAAAGTCAAAAGAAAAATTAATAAAAATGTTTTTTTAGCAATCTTGCAAAAGCGTTCATGTTTAACTATTCAACTTGATTTAATAAAGAGTTTTTTGTAGAAAAAAAGGTTCATGGTGAATTAGCGACTCGTTTTCTGGAACGACGAGAAGCGATCAGCCAAGATCCACATAATGACTACAATATAAAAGAGACAGCAGAGATGTATTTTTTCCACACAATAACGTGCACCAGCTACTATCAAGTTAAAGAATAAAAATGATTTTAATCTTCATGAAATACTCTCAAAGCGTTTTACTACTTATGAGAAAATTGGTCAGTTCTTCCAATCGTCGGTTTCTTTTTTGTACAATGGAACGAGGAGGATGCTCAGTGCAAATGCTGTCATGAATGCAAAAACAACAAAGAAGAACAATCTATCTAGTACTTCTGCAACTTGTTCCCAGTTTCCTTCTGAATCACCTAAATGGGCCGTTGTATTCGATGTTTTTACAGAAACTGAATCGTTAGACGTCTGGTTGTTTTCACATTTTTCGCTGTCATCTGTTGAATATTTTTGCTCTGCATACATTCATAATCAATATTTTAAATAATTTAATCTTACAAAAAAATTATAAAATGTATTGTCATTATTTTACGTTCGCGCTTAAAGTTGTAAAGCTAGTTGGAAAACTGATCAGAAATTGATTACAAGATTTACATAAAACAAACAGAGAAAAATTTAAAGCTAGCTTATAAAAAATATTTTAAAGCGCTGTTTTTAGTTGTGTCAGATGTTTGATTGCATTCTAAGGAGCAGTAAATGATAGATGCTAGAGTAGCCGAGTCAGTAGGTAGAGCGTCAGACTTGAATGCCAAAGGTTTACTGATCAACTTCCACTTGCTGCCTAGTATGTTATCAGAAAATTAGCGGGTAAAACGTTTTTTCGCGGATCCTGCAAAAAATTAGCACTTGCCAAACTCATCTGTAGAAGGCGATCTATAAATATTTACATTGATTTATTGAAGCAGTTAAACCACAAATAAGCCATTCCTCTTGACAACGAGTCATGTGCAGGCAGAATTAAATATTCTTACCAAGTCTGACTTCCACACGTCTTTTCTTCGTTATTCCCACTCGCAGTACTTTGGCCAGCCATCGCAAGATAACAACTTGGAGCAGTTTCGGAACTGAACGATTTTTTCCCCGGTGGTGACAATTAAGTACCACAACAGTAAGGCAAAGAGAAACTGTGCCCAGACCCATGGTGCATGTTAAATATATGACTTGAAATAAAAGTTAAAAAAAAATAATTCAATATAGAAATTGTATGAAATCTTACTAATACAGCAACATTACCAATTATTGGTGTCGTTAGAGAGGTCCTGGGTATACTATCGGCAACCATGAGAAGAAAAACAGTAAACGCCAACAACACAGAAATGCCAAGTGAAATTTTTTCTCCGACCCCTGGTGAGATGCAGAAAACTAGCAAAATGAGAGTAGAAAGGAGAATGCAAGGAAGAATTATATTGACTATGTAGAAGATACAACGCCGTCTCAAATGGATATTGAAGTCGACGTAGGGATATCTAAAGTCGGGACAGCATGGTATAATGTTGTCTTTCCGTTCTGATCTTGTTTTCACGATGTGCCACTCGCCGTTTGGTCGAAAGTCATAAAATTGAATCTAGGTGAAACAAATATTTTTTTTCTTTTAAATCGATAAAATTGATATAAAAAATAGATTTCAAAAAATACCTTTTCAGATGAGTTTTGCATGTCCACCAATTTACTGTAGTAGGCCCATGTTCCAAAACTGAGAAAACAATACTGGTCATCAAATGGAAAATATGTGATGTCAATTTCACAAGTTGTTGTGAAAACACTTCCAGGCTCCCAATGAACATCACCTGTGTGCTTTACTAAAACACGAATCCTTTTGAAGTCCGGTACCAATTCATCTGCTCTGAAGTTATATACAAATATGTAATTCGGTAATGCTTAAAAAATTGAAATCTAAAATTGTTTTCTTGAATTAATCAAAAAAATAATCAAAATTATGCTTTTAAAATCTGACTGATGCTACAAAAACCGTACAAAAAGGATGAAGAGTTTGCATTAATTCTATAAATAGCATTTTATGTCTAGACATGTATGGTCAGTAGGAATGAGCATAAAATAAGTACTCCTTAACTGGCTCATTTAATTTAAATATATTTAAAAAATAATGGTTTTAACAAACTTCATAAAAACCCCATCTCAATCAACTGAAAATATGTTTTACTGCAAACTTTTCACATTCTAAACTTAAATTTATTGCTCTTGTTGTTTTGTTAGCCAAATATTTTATTGTTTTTCTGGTTATAATTTTGTCGCTAAATTTGTCAATTATCTGGTTTACCATATTTCTTGAAGATGAAACACTCTTTCAACCAGACTCATTTAATCGTAACTCAGATTAATTTCCAAACAGTGTTGGGGAAGTTGCTTTAAAAATTTAAGTAGTTACAGTTACTGGTTATTTGCTGGAAATGTAACTAGTTACCGTTACAAGTTACAAACATTGAAATGTAACTAGTTACAGTTACAAGTTACTAAAAATTGTAACTAGTTACTTTGCAGTTACTTTAATTGTGAAACGAGTTGTTTCAGTAAGGGAGATGGGGGCACATTGATTTCTTTTGAGGTTTTTTGGCGATAACAGTCAAGCCATTTAAAAATCTACTTTTTTTGTTTTGAATTTTATAGAGGAACATCTCTTCCATGTATTCAATTCAGTTTGAAATTTTAGAATGCAAAAACACTATAGCTAAATTAAACTTTGGTGTAAGCCCTAAAAAGATCAAAGCACCCCACGTAAGGGGTACTATGATCCCCCCATGAAACACATTGATCCTAGGTATAATTCAATATGACCCCACATCCAGTTATTTCAAAACACAATAAAATAGGTATAATAGCTTTTATTAATAATAATAATCATTTGAGTTGTATAAATTCAACACAGGTTCTGATAAATTGATAAATCAAGTGGAAAAACCAAGTGACGACTGACTCGAGCATTCCCCCCATGCTGAATTGGGTCTGGAAGTCTACAAACAATGTCTTCTCTTGCAAATTGAAATAGCTCATCATTTGCACAAACAAAATTAAATGATGACAATTTTTCCTTTTTATGTACTTTATTACTAATTCACCATCTTCTGACATTATTTGACCAATATAGTAAATAACTTTCTTTTTTGTTTTCAATCTAACCACAACATATTCATTAATTTTCAACACAGAACAGTCATAGTCCAGAACAGGGCTTTCTTTTACTGTTAACTGAGGTTTGACATTGCTATTCCCATTACTTTAACCGGTGTTGTACCTCGCTCTGTCTTTCGCTTACGATGTCTAACCATTGTGAAACCAAACCAAACCTACGAAGAAAACCATCTTCCTTTAATAAGTGGCTCTCAAAATTAATTTACTTTAACTTTTAAAGAAAATCACAATAAATGCAGTTTATTGAAAAAAATCCATAAAAAATAAAATTCAAATTGCTTATTGGTTCATAAAAGAAGCTGTTTTTCAAATTTGTCATCAATAAGGCGATTTCGTCGTAGAGTAAAAATATGACCACCCTTGCTATAAAGTCTTTCAACCGGTGCACTTGACCAGTGATGGGTAGTTACTAACTATAAATAGTTAACTACTAGTTATTAACTACTCTACAGTAGTTAAGAAATAGTTAATAACTACTTTTTGTTAAACTAGTTAACAACTAGTAGTTAACTACTTTTTAAATAGTTATTAACTACAGTAGTTAACTATTTTTTTAACTACTTAACATTTTAGGTGGCTGAAAAAACTCTATAGATCATGAAACTGAAGTGGATGAGCCAGTATATGACATGTATGTAAATAATGAAGATCTAATGGTGAAAGTATATCAGATTTGATAGAAAGTGAGCAAGATAATATTGATAATTCTGACGATGTGCTTCTTTTACCTCCTCATAAGCACTGTGGTAATCTACATACATAATTTCCATAACGCAGAGGCCGCGGTGGTCAGCAGTCAGCAATTGGTAAAATTAGTGCGCGCAGGCGTGTAATTAAAGTTATTACGCAATTGTACACTATCAGTTCCAAATATCCAAAACGTTTTTCCTAAGCTTTTATGCAAGAGGTTATCCAATTGCATGTAATAAAAGTTTTAATAAAAGTTGTACACTGTCAGTAGGTAAAGATCAAAAACGTTTTTCTTAGGCTTATTATGCAAGAGTGTTATCCGATTGCATCGATCAAACATAATGCTGGATTTGAAGTTTAAAATAAAACATCGCTAGATGTTGAAACTGTCTTACGAAGGTACGCATGAAATTCAGTGATTTTAATCTGCTTAAACCTGGTTCGATCCAAAGCATTAAACATTTTTTTGATATTACTTAGCATCCACTTTTAGTAATGGTAGAGAAGAAAACCATCTTTATTTAATATCTGATAGTTCGATAAAAATCACAAAAACGGTCATTTTTGACGGGCTACTTCTAGTTATATCTTAAATTTTGTGGCATGTGTTGGTGCATTGAAAGTAAGGGATAATTTGAAATACAAACAACTTTATGATAGATCAATGGCAAAAGTTGTATCGTTATCAAACTTCATTCATCGCAATGTAAAAAATGCTGAGGATGTACAGGACATTAGTGGTTCAACATTTATAAAGCCAAATGTTACACGGTGGTGCTCAAAATTCTATTCGGTTGAAAGGGTTGTTAATATAGTTTTCAATAATGTTTGTGATTGTCAGAAGAAGTTAGGGCAAGCTGCATTTAAAGAAATCGAGTTTGCTTTTTTGAAATCGTTCATTCAGACTATAAAACCAATAGTCACCGCAATGAATATTTTCTAAAGTGAAAAGTCATACATTGGTCACATTATCCAAACCATTATAGGATTAAAAAAATAACATCATATCCAGATAAAACCATCAATGCTCTTTTACAAGCGCTATCTCAAGGTATAGAAAAACGATTTGGTCCTGTTTTGGAAAATGAAGAATATCTTTTAGCAACAGCGATAATTCCCTAATTTAAATTAAATTTTTTGAATAATGAACAAAAAATATTTGATCAAAGAAAATTTGTTGGCATACATAAATGAAATGAACCAAAAGTTTGAAAAATAAGATTTATTTAACTTGTATTTAATTGCAAATGTTTAAAGGTTTTTTGGTTTATGTTAAAAAGTAGTTAACTACTAGTTAACTACTAGACAGTAGTTAAGAGGTAGTTAATAACTACTGCTGTTAAAAGTAGTTAGGAAATAGTTACTAACTACTTTATTTATGAGTAGTTAAATAAAGTAGTTAACTACTTTTAAAGTAGTTAAAACCCATCACTGCACTTGACGGTAGGGCAAAATTATATTTCATGAACTTTATTTTTATTTTGGGATACATGTGGAGACTTTCTATCGTTTTGTTATTGTCATTCAAAAAACTGGCGAGTTCTGATTTAACGATTTACAAACAGATACAACTGGTTCAGTAAAGTTGAAAAACTCATCAAATTTCATTAATTCTTATAAAACATTGTTCTCTGTATATGAAGCTTGAACTTGTTGTTCCATATCTTTTTCCATTAACTTGGCGTTTTTATTTTTCTCATTAATCCATTGTAACTTAAATCTTGGCATGGTTGCACTAGCCGGTATTAATAATTTTTACAACTTACCATTTTGGGGTCATCAAATTGTTTCTTTTTTCTAGATCCATTAGGGGATTTAGCCCATGAGGAAAAGATGAAGGATGAACTCTTTCGATATGTTCTTCAGGTTGGAGTTACTTTTTTTGCCGTGCTTAACTGCACAAACATAATTTGCATTTTATCACAATATTCTTCTCAATCTCAGATCCGAGTTCAAAAAGTTTACTTAAATACCAATTATCTTCTGAATAAACTTCAATATTGACTTTTTCCACCATTTTTTTTAATAGCTAGATGTCGCTAGCGTTTGATAACAAAAAAAGAAAAACGAGACCAAATTATTAAAAAGCATGAGTTGCTAAACCATAGAAACAGAAGTTTTACATTGATTTACAATTTAAGTTGAAACGGTGAAAATATATTTAAAAAAAAATTAATTTAAAACGGTGAGAATATATTAAAAAAATATTAAAAAAAGTGTAACGGAAAAAACGTTACAGGTACTCAAAAAATTAATTAAGTTACGTTACTTGGGTTACTAGTTACCGAAAATTGTAACGAAGTTACAGTAACGCGTTACTCAGCAACACTGTTGCCAAATGTACTCCTGTATATAATGTTTACGTTAATCTTGATTTCCAAATTTGATTTTCGAATTTATATATTCAAACATTTATATAATTGTGTTTGATTTGTTTATTAAAATTATGGTTTTCCAGAAATTTTTCAAACTTCAATATAATTTATGGTCATAAATAAGAAGTCTTTATTTCAAATTTCAAGTTGATTGGATGACAGGAAGTTAGTTAAATTTTACTTTCAAGGTTTGATAACAACAAGTAAGCAAACAAGCAAGCAAAACGAACAATGAAGTTAAGATAAAGAATTTAAAAAATGTAATTTATTTTTGTCCCTCTAAGCTTCTTATGCACTCTTTACACGGGAAACAAGATTTTTCACGGGATCGCTCAAAACACGAGTTGGTCAATTCATTTTCAAATTCCTTTTAATTTTTTGTTAATTAAGTTTATTAAAATAGAAAATGTATAAAATATCCAACCCATTAAGAAGAGCCAGTTCTGGTTGCCATATTCGTGATGGTTTGATGACGATACTTTCTGTTTTATTGTATTCATTTATGTCCCATTTCAATCGCTCATCTTTCCAGTCCTATTTGTTTGAATCTATAAGTTTGAATCTATCGAATCCGTGTTATGCAGTTAGTAGAAAACCTATATTAAGCTTTAAACAAATAAACAAACATACAGACACTAAGCTACGTTTAATTTTAAACAAATAAACATTTATAATTATGTAAAAACGATACACGTGATTCAATACAACCATAAATATTGATAAAAAAAAACATTTTATTCGTGATGATGTTTCTTTTGTCCTGGTGCAGCGATGTCGCAAATTAGCATTATGTTTTCATTAATCAAGCTATTCGTCATTTATCATGTAGAAAAAATGCAGGAAAACATCGAGCAAAAATAACTCAGGTGTACCTATACTAATTATATAGGTATCTCACCCAGTACAAACACTCCAGCTCGTGTAAATATTAATCTGTTAACTAATTAGGGATTCAATTCTAAAAAGTTATGCCAAGTCTGTCAACGATGTTTTAATTTTAATTATTCGTGACTAATGATTTCTTATCATTTCTTATAATCTATCAGCGAACCTTCAACCTTTGAAGCTGCAACTGCAATAGTTGACGTATATTTATATTTTATAACGTTTTTTTTATTTCTATTGTTTATACTTATTTCAAATATTTGAAGATCAAATTTTAGTTTTAATAAAAATGTATTTATTCTTAGTTGAAACCATGCATAAACAATAAGCTCCTAATACATTTTGATTTTTGTTAGCAACTTACATCGACCAATTAGACAATAATTTATATTGATCAGAAATTGGATACGGTCATAATGAAAAAAAATCATAGATAATAATAATACAGATAATAAACATAACCTAAAATGGTTTTTGGAAATAATACTTCATGTAATATCAAAACCAAATGGAAAATTTTTAGTTGCCTAAAACAGGTATGAAAATAGGGCTTGCGGTGAAAGCGTTTGCTTGTTGATTTAAAGTTCTGCGGTTCGAATCCAACCGTTGTCAACAGCGTGTGTGTGGGAAAGCAGGCACCGTAAACAACTGTCTGTAATTGTTGTAGTGGTTCTTACACAGACTTCTGAACCACTCTAAAGTATGTTAATTAAAATTTAATATTTTTAGCTTCATGAGGTCGAATCACTCCCACTCCCCCCCCACAAATACAACATTGCACTGAGATTTTAAATGATACGTAAAAGCTAATGAAATTTGTTTTAAAAAGAAAACAAATAAATAGTTGCATAAACTGTGTATAATTTCAAAAGCTGAAAAATTTTGCGTTTCTTATGTTTCGTCATTACCCAGTTCTCGTTTAATAGAATAAACAGATTGAAAGGCGCTCACAAACTGATGTAATTTACATGATGTACAGAAAATGATCAAATATGTTATTGACATCAATTATATTAAACAGAATGCCTTTATAATGCTACTACGACACACACACACACACACACACACACACACACACACACACACACACACACACACGCGCGTATTCGTATGATTGTCAACTTGTTCACTCCAAGAAAAGACATTTTACCAGCAAAGCTTCATATAGACACTGGCTCAAATCAAATATCACATATCCAACTATAATTGCATAAGTGAGATAAAATTATTTAACAAAACAAATTAAATATAACCGTAACGAGAAGTCCTGAAGTTGTAAACACCTGTGATCTTTCATCCTAAAAAATTAAATTCATATTTGAAGATATTGTGGTCTCATTTATTCTAATTGTCCACAGCCGTCAACTTGAAAAAACAATAGCCCACTTTCTCGTTTTCATTTTTATTTCTTCTTTTTTTTTACAAACTTTTATTTAGGTTCCAATTTCTGTTTGTGTGTGTCTTTCTCTGTACGCAAATCTAACAAGTAAAATTGAACCATCTTTTTGACTAGCTAGGAAGCTGAAACTTTCAGCACAGCCTTATATTGGATGACAAAACATTTGAATACTTGATTCAATTAAAAAAAACTTAATTTGAACATCTTTCGTATTTCTAAATCGAGTGTATTTGAAATAAAAGTTTGTGTTGAAAAACTGGTTTTTTCCTTTACTTGTTCTTTCATTTGATTGTATCTGTTCCATCTCATATACAATCTATTATATTTATGTGTTCCATCTATTTACAATCTGTTATATTTATATACTACATCTCATAAACAATCTATCATATTTACGTGCTACAGACAAAAACGTTTTTCTTTTTTTTCTTTGCAAATAAGATTGAATGCTCTTTATTTCCTGTTCTATAAGTCTCCGAAAAAAGTAATATAAACGTTTAAAAGTTGAAAAAAATAAACTCAAATATGAATATTCAAATTATGATGTTATTCAAACTAATAGCTCAGGTAACTTTTTGATAAGACCTGGTAGATACAACAACGCTGTAGTCTTTCTCCAGCCGCCCTACTTAAATATTCATTTCTCCAGGAAAATTATCTCGTTCCATTCATGTTCGATAAGGTTTTTTTATTCATTCATGCAGATACGCGTTTTAATTTACGACTGCATACTGCATACATGCTTTGTGTCTTAAAATTGTGTGATAAAATCTCAAGATAAGAACAAAAATAATCGATGCCAGCGATGGGCACGCAGCTTCTTTATCGATTAAAAGATGAAATTCAATATGAATGTTTCCCTGTGGAACGTGCAAAATGGATAAATGTACATTTGTACAAATAAATCGATAAGATGTACATTTGTACAAATAAATCGATAAGATGTACATTTGTGTGACTACATGTCGATATGATGCCCGTTTGTGCTTAAGTGTCGATATGATGCTCGTTTGTGCTTAAATGTCAATATGATGTGCATGTGTGACTATACTATGTCGATATAATATTACTGGATAACTTTTAAAATGTTTTCATACAATTAAGTTACTTCAAAAAGCAATTAACCTCTTGGAAACCACCACTCTACTGTGCAATAACCACATTTCATGAAAACCATCATTTCACCATGTAATAACTAATAACTTTTCTGATTAAATATTCAATCATCATTAAAAAAAATATATAAAGACTATTTATTTACAAATCGTGCTGACTATTTTATGGATCTCGAAGAGAACGAACTGTACACGGACTTCAACAACAGATGAAGGATCGCTCACACCCCTTGCATCAACATCGTAATCTTTCATCAACTTTTTCAGTAAACGCTGTTCTGCTATGTCGATTGCGTCGCTCACATCTTTTGTAAATTGAAGAAACAAACGTTAAAATTAAAATCAATTTAGTCAATTAACATTTAAATAACTGAAATGTTTATGAGGAATAATACAATAGTAAAATATCGATAGTTATAATAATAATAACTAAAAATTATTATTTAAATATAGATTGGTTTTTACAAATATTACTAATATATACAAAACTGATCAGATAAAAATCATAAAAACTAAGAGCTTTAAAATTTTTTAGTATAGGAGGAAAGTTACATCAAAGCCACAATTTTTTTAACTGTTATCAGTTGCCACCTCTCGCTTTACCACTCGAATTTTACCCATGTCTCATCACTTTTTATTAAAAAAACAGACTACTTTCTAATTTAACGTCACATTTTATAAAAATGCACAAAATTCTTTTATTTCAATTAATTAGGTTATGTTGGTCCGTATCAAAATAAAATCTTAAAAATTGAGTTTAAAATACATCAGAGATACCACAGTAATGGTAACAAAACCGCAAGTAAAATAAATTTTATAGATTTTGAGTTTATATTATTTTTAACTCAAAATTGTATAATATCTCAGGTTTCTGGTTTTTCCAAAAAAAGAGAAAGTGCGAATGAAAAAAAAAGAAAAAAAAGAAAAGAAAAAAGAAAGAAAAAAGAAAGAAAAAGGAGATAAAAAGAGAGAAATATAGTAAACGATAACAACCCTTCAAAAGTGATAGCTAACAGCTAGGAAAAGAAAGAGAGAGAGAGAGCAATAAGAAAGGAAAAAATATGAGTTTTAATGGATTGCGTATGCAGCTTTAACGTGTTGATTCATGCTTAACTTATTCGTTTTGAATTTGGAATTGTTTTTCCCGTGCCAAGTATTATATTTTTAAAATAAAATAACAAAATGTATCATATAAATATGAAAATATAAAAAATATTTGTTTAAAACAACGCTCGTATACAAATGTACTAAAAGGTTAAAAATAATAATAAAGTAAACAGATTAACATTTTTAAAACTAAACTTTTAGTTTGGAAGATAAGAATTCGGCGTTATATATATATATATATATATATATATATATATATATATATATATATATATATATATATATATATATATATATATATATATATATATATATATATATATATATATATATATATATATATATATATATATATATATATATATATATATATATATATATATAAAAGAACATGTCCTGACTGACTGACTGACTGACTGATGACTAACTGATAATCAACGCCGAGCTCAAACGCCTCATCCTAGGAACGTGAAATTTGGAACGTATATTACTTGTATAGCGTAAACATCCGCTAAGAAAGGATTTTTGAAAATTTTGCTCCTGAGGGGAAAAAACTGGAAAACAAACTTTTTTCTAAAACAATGTATATCTCGAAAACAAAAAAGGAGGAGATTTTGAAATTTGGTATATAGATTCTTTTTGAAAAATAAAAAGATACATGTTTCACCATTTTTTGAAAATTCGGTTTCCCGGACCTCAAATGTGGGTTGGAAAATTGGGTTATTTGGTTTTGAAAGTAGCTTCTACTCAAAAACTGTTAATGCTACAGGAGTAAAAATTAGTATTTAGTTTCTACTCCAAAAATAATGAAATACGTGTTTTAGCATTTTTTGAAAATTTGGTTTCCAGGACTTCAAATGTGGGGTGGAAAATATGGCTAATTGCCTTTTATAGTAACTGCTACTCAAAAACAGTAAATACCACAGATGTAAAAATTATTATTTAGTTTCTTTTCTAAAAATAAAGATATTCGTGTTGCACCATTTTTTACAAATTTGGTTTCCCGGACCTCAAATGTGGGTTGGAAAATTGGGTTATTTGGTTTTTAAAGTAGCTTCTACTCAAAAACTGTTAATGCTACAAAAGTAAAAATTAGTATTTAGTTTCTACTCTAAAAATAATGATATACGGGTTTCACAATTTTTTGAAAATTTGGTTTCCAGGACTTCAAATGTGGGGTGGAAAATAGGGTTATTTGGTTTTTAAAGTAACTGCTATTCAACAACTGTAACTGCCACAGATGTAAAAATTAATACTTAGTATCTACTCAAAAAAAGAGATATACGTGTTTCATCATTTTTTGGGTTATTTGGTTTTTAAAGTAGCTGCTACTCAAAAACTGTTAATGCTACAGAAATAAAAATTAGTATTTAGTTTCTACCCCAAAAATAATGAAATACGTGTTTCAGCATTTTTTGAAAATTTGTTTTCCAGGACCTCAAATTTGGCGTGGAAATAAGGGTTATTTGCTACTCACAAACTGTAAGTGCTACAAATGTAAAAATTAGTATTTTGAAGTTTTGTGCCGGTTAAAAGTAGCTAAGTCCAGTTTATCATCGGCCGGGCCAAGCCGTTATTTTAGAGTCTTTACACGGGCCAGGCCAAACCTTAAATCAAAGTGGGACGGGCCAAGGTTTTTCACCAAGTATATAGATATTTTAGTGATTTTAGGGTCTTCAGTTAGGCCTGGCCAAACCTGAGGTCAAGGTGGGACGAGCCAAAGTTTTTCATCAAGTATATAGAACTTCTAGGCCTGTAAAAATGGGCCGGGCCTAATTCAGACGGGCTGTGCTGGGCCAGGAGTTTGGGTTTTTAAAACGGGCTGGGCTAATTTGTCGACGAGCCGAGCCGAGACCTAAAAAAATGATCTCTACTATGGATGCACGGTTCAAACTCTCTAATTTCCTAACGATCGACAGGCGAACGCTCTACCGCTCTGCCACCAGTGCCTCAAAAAATAACGATATAAGTGTTTCACCATTTTTTAAAACTTTGGTTTCCATGACTTCAAATGTGGGGTCAAAATAAGGGTTATTTGATTTTAAAATAACTGCTACTCAACAACTGCAAGCATTACAGATGTAAAACTTAGTATTTTGAGGTTTTGTGCCGGTTTAAAGTAGCTGAGTCCAGTTTATCACCGGTCGTGCCAAGCCGTTATTTTAGGGTCTTCTTACGGGCCAGGCTAAACCTTAAATCAAGGTGGTACGGGCCGAGGTTTTTCACTAAGCATATAGTCATTTTTGTAGTTTTAGGGTCTTCAGATGGGCCAGGCCAAACCTGAAGTCAACGTGGGACGGGCCGAAGTTTTTCATCAAGTATATAGAATTTCTAGGCCTGTAAAAACAGGCCGGGCCCAAATTAGACGGGCCGTGCCGGCCAGGAATTTTGGTTTTGAAACGGGCTGGGCCAAGTTGTCGACGGGCCGAGCCGACACCTATGGATGCACGGTTCAAATTCTCTAATTTCATGCGAGCGAAGCCGCTACGGGCACTGCTAGTATATATATATATATATATATATATATATATATATATATATATATATATATATATATATATATATATATATATATATATATATATATATATATATATATATATATATATATATATATATATATATATATATATATATATATATATATATATTATATATATATATATATATATATATATATATATATATATATATATATATATATTTATATATATATATTTATATATATATATATATTTATATATATATATATATATATATATATATATATATATATATATATATATATATATATATATATATATATATATATATTGTTATATCTATGGTACTGATTTCACTCTTCCCATCTATTGATATCCCGACAAGTATTTTTATTAACATTGATTATATTAGAAGATATAAGTAGCATTAACCAAGCTTTATTTATTATCGTCCAATAAACTACAAAACTACGCTCTTATCATACAAATAAAACGTTTAGCTCTAAAAACGAAAATATGTTTTTTTTATTATTATTTTTAACCTTTTTAGTATACAAGCGTTGTTTTAAAAAAACAATTTTTTGTATTTTATATTTTATATTTTGTATTTTGTATTGTTTAATTTTTTAAATCTAAAAACGGATTAATGTATTTAATGTCACCCATCGAAGTACTAAACGAGCTTGACGTTGCTTAACTTCGTTGATCGGACGAGTAGCGATGTTTTCAAAAACAATGTTTGCGCTGAAATAACAAACAGACAAACAAACAAACAACATTACGAGTTAATATAAGCCTTGTAATGTAATAAAAATAAAAACTGTCATTATATTTAATCAAAACAAGCAAAACAAACGTTACGTGACAATATCTCAAAAATCTGACCTGATTTTAGGATTCAGAACTATAGTACAAAATCTCTCAAAAAACAATTATGCTGTTGTTGCAACAGTTGCCCTATGAACACATTTTTGATTATACGGGGGGATGGATCAGGGGGTGAAATTAATAGTTGACAATATGGAGATATAATGGAAACAGCGTGTAGGAAGAGGTAAAGGGATAAAAAAATAAACAAATAAGTTAGGGGTAGTTATGAGAGGAAAAACCTATCGCGTGTCACTTTCTACTTTTCAGACTGTCGAAAAATTATGAGCACTTTTGAAGATAGCCGGATAGCAAGGAATCTGGTTTTAATTTTTGCAAATTCTTTAAAAACAATCAAAATAACCAGCTGTTTTCATTAATATTTATTGTTTTTTAAATATTTTTTAAAAGCCAATCTAGCTTCAGAGCTGAATAAATTAAAAACATTAACTATAATAAACTTAAGTAATACGTATCTTGTAATAAATATATAGTTACCAGAGAAAACTTTTGTCAGAGTTTGGGGCAAGACATCAAAAACCTCAATAATTGAATGAATTGTACGTCTTTGAAACCATATTGAGTTGAAAACACGTGTGGTTAATGATGGAATGCTGTTGATAGAGGAGGTCGTAAAGGATGGAGTGTTGAAAAAAGAGAAGAAACAGGAAAATTCAAAGATCGATGATAACATTTTAATTAAAACCATTTTATAAACTCTAACATCCCCACCCACCTTCTTTCTCAATCATTCTAACTGGAATCTCTTCCTAATAAGTAAACAGTGTTTACAACACAAATGATTGACACCAATCAAAATATTGTTATTTATCCTACAATGTATTTGTCTAAAACTTTCTGACAGATTATAGGACAGATTTATATCACTATCTATAAGTCCTTCGTCAACCCATTCAAGATGTTTCTACAAATAAAGTGGCTGTTATTCCAGGATTTATTACATCGTGCTTAAATTGAACTAATATTTGCATGGTTGAATCTGTTTTATGTTAAGACTCGTAAGAATTTCATATAACGTTTTTTTTTTATTTTCCAGTTCAGATGCCTGCATTTCAATTTGTTTTATGCAAGAGTCTCCCATCTTTGAAAAATTGAGTAAACCACAAATTACTATTTTAGAAGATTTGTTGAACTACATAAATTTTTTTACTTATTTACAACAATTACAAAAACATTTTCATAAAACATTAAAATGTATTTATATTATTTGTATCCGAGATGGGAGTCTCGAGACTTATTTTACATAGTCTAGGTCTTGTCTCGGTCCTGGTAAAAATTGTACTGTCGTGCCTCGGTCTCGTCTTGTCAATGTCTCGGTCTTCCGCCCATCATTGCAATCAAGACATAAAAAAATCGACTCTAATATTTGGATTTTAAATCTATTTTATTGTTTTTTTATAGTTTTTTAGCATCACTAATATATGTACATCTTGGTCACATACTTGCCTTTAATTATTTAGATGTTCATTCAAAAAAACAAAGCATTGCGTGAAATTGTTGAAGCAACTCTAGCTAACTCCAATGAAGAAACAAGAAAACCGTGAAAAATTTCGTTTTTTTAAATCCTTTATAATTTGGTATTCTTTTATAATTTTGTAATTTCGCAACTAAAAATGTTTTGCGAAATATTTTTTGATGATATTAAGTCTATAAAATATAAAAACACTGACCACAGTCTTCTAAATACTTAATATGTATGTGAAGATTGAAAATTTAAAAAGTTTTGAATCAATATGGAATAAACGCATTTTTATTAAAAATTTGAAAATAAAATGTCGCTTTCTTTAAATAAATTAAAAATTCAAAGTTTTTTGCTCTACATATAATTTGTAATTTTAAAAAATTCAAAGTTTTAATTGATTTTATTCTATAATTTCCTCCAATTTTGAGCAATTGATCTGAAATTTTAATATAATGTCCGCAACCCATCAAATTTCAACTCGGTCGTGTGGATTGAAAATATAAGCTATTTTCGAATTAATATGGAATAACCAAATCTTTTATTTTAAAGGTCGTCCTCATCCAAATAGACGCAAACTGCAATCTTTTTTGGTTACAAACTGGTATCTCCAGGGACGTCATTTGGACGTAGCAGAGAAGCTCATTGCTTCCACTGACTTTTGAGTTGACCCAATGACGTAGTTTTTTGACCCACAAAAGTTAGAAATGGGTCCCACAAAACGATCTCAGAAGTGTATAGTGGAAACTTTTGAGATTTAGATAGTGGAGTGGAGGTGGGCCCCAATGACGGTGAAGTGGGTTTCTATAACGGTGAAATGGGCCCCCAGTAATGTTTCCGTCAGTCCCTTAAAGTGGTTTATAGAAAAAAATGAAAATTTTCAGGAAAAGTATCTGCAACCTCCTACTTCAGGTCTTGCTTAAATGACGTCTCTTAACACCAAAAGAACCTCCTGCTCATTTAGTTGAAATGCAGTTAGCTAAATACATTTATAGGCATAGGGAAAGTTTATGTTGTTGTGGCAAGTCTGGCCAGCCCTAACAAAATAAAAATCTAATTTTCAACAAACCGTCTTTTTATTTATCCTCCGGAAAAGCTGATGACTGGGAGGATAGTCCGAGGTACTTTTCGCAAAAATTCTCCCAATCCTCTTTTTATTTTTTTCCCCAAAATATGCTGACGGCCATGGGAAATCAAAAGGAGTTTTCCCGAAAATTATACAAACCTTTTTTTTTTCGAAACCATTTTTTTCAGTTTTCATCCGCTTTTCTATATGTAAAAACTCACACGCTTCGCGCGCGAAGCGTGCGTCAAGTGCTGGTATATAATTAAATAGCAAATTTAAATTATTATAGTCTTTTTTGACAATGTTTAAAAGCGTTAATTATTAGACTTCTAGGCCACGAAGAAAGGGTCCATGCAGAGGCAGCCATTTATAGGCGCCTACCCCTTTAGCAATGCGAGTGAACTCCTTGCTTTAGGGAGTTACGCTGGTGACGCCGGTGAGGCTCGAACTGCCGACCTAATGATCGACAAGCGAGCGCTCTACCGCTCTGCCACCACCTCCTTTGTTTTTGGATAAGGGTGTGTTCCGAGTGAAAAATTTTTCTAAGAGTGGGTTGATTATGAGATCTCGTCGTAGCAAAATGTCTGACATACAGCTAGAAACATTAAATGTTTTTTTTAAATGTAATAATTGAAAACTGATATATCTGTTTTAGTTTTCTGTATTTAAATTTTATTCTAAAGAAATACATGTTTTTATTAACTCGATGTCTTATCTTGATGATATCTCTTCTTGTCTCGGTCTTGGGCAAAAAAGCAATTGTCTTGGTCTTTAAAGTCAATGTCTCGACTTGTCTTGGTCTTGGGCTAAAAATCAATGGTTTTGTCTTAGTATTGTCTCGGTTTTGAAAAAAAAGTTGTTGTCCCATCTCTGATTTGTATAAATATACTAAAATCATGCTTTGAAAAGATTGTGATGGACAAATATTGATCTATTTAGTGAAAAATGTATATAGTGATGGCGTTGAAAAAATGTTATTCAGTTTAAGTACCTACTAGACGTGACTAAGTGCGTGAAAAAAACCAATGTTATTTTATTAGCATGGTGCGCTTCATACATATTCATTCATATATATGTTAAAATAATCATGCGTGCAACAACTCGCTGATCCGCTGTAGTTTTCTCTTCTTGTTTTTACGGATCCAGTTTTACGGATAAATGCACTATATTACCACTGTATAATCAATACGTTAAAACACTTAGAGTCAATCCCAACTATGGGAGCATTGACCAGCATTTCAAATGAAAGTATCTATGGCATTAATTCTAATAAATGAATCACTGGCAAAAAAGAGATGATATAAACTATACAACAACAACAACGACGAGACAATAAGACCAGTGGCAGACTGGTCAACCGGGATACCGGAAAATTTCCCGGTGGGCCCCCCTCCCCCGGAAAAACGAAAAAAAGAAAAGAAAAAGAAGTATAGTACTTGAAATGAATGAAATCAATAAAATTTTTAGAAGGCCCAACACACTGTGGGTTCTTGGCGATAGTCCCACCGTGGGATCAGGGGCCCCGTTGGCCCATGTGGAAAAAGTGAAAAAGTGTTTGCAATTAATGAAATCAATTAAATGTTTCAGCTGCCCGCCATGGTCGATCCCACTGTGGGTTTCTTGGTCCATCTTTGGCCGCACTCTGGCAATGAAAGGAAATAGATTGATAAAGAAAACCAAAAAGAAAAGAAGAAAACGAAGTAAAAAAAGTCCTCATGATATGTTTTATTGTACTATTAACAAGTATAATCATATATATCATAGAATCTTTAGTGTACTATTAACAAGTATAATCATATATATCATAGAATCTTTAGTGTACTATTAACAAGTATAATCATATATATCATAGAATCTTTAGTGTACTATTAACAAGTATAATCATATATATCATAGAATCTTTATTGTACTATTAACAAGTATAATCATATATATCATAGAATCTTTATTGTACTATTAACAAGTATAATCATATATATCATAGAATCTTTATTGTACTATTAACAAGTATAATCATATATATCATAGAATCTTTTACTCTTTTTTCACTTCTTAACTTGTATTTTATTTTTTGAGACTAAATTCAATTTCTTTGTTATTAATTTATTATTATTATTATGAATTATTTTATTATTTCATTACACGTTAAATTGTAAAATAAAACCAAGGTTATTGGGAGGTAACAATTTTGACGACACCGCTGTCATCGCAGCAGAAATAGCTGAAAAAGCAGGTTTTTAAAAGGATTTGCTTGAGAAGCGATCTGGTTTTTGTCTGCTCAGTTTTTTTTAGTTTTTCCCGATGGACCCTTTTGTCTCCAGTCCGCATCTGAATAAGATAATGTGTGTGTTTGCTTATCCAATCCGAACCGCTAGGGAATCTAAACAAAATTTGTCATGGAGGTAGTCCTCACACGGGATAAAGTTTAAAAGAAGTTTCGATTCCGTCCTCCAACTACAAGGGTTCGCTAACCCTAGTGTTAGGACTAAAGTTACGTCTAGAATTCTCCTTGATTCTGTAAATTTATTTTTTAATATACCTTCATTTGTTTTATTATATTTAGTAAAAATGAGATAATTCTGTTGTGTGAGCATTATCGAAAGTCTTAACCACTGAGAGAGAAAAAGAGATAGTGAGAGAGAGAGAGAGAGAGAGAGAGAGAGAGAGAGAGAGAGAGAGAGAGAGAGAGAGAGAGAGAGAGAGAGAGCGAGAGAGAGAGAGAGAAAGAAAGAGAGAGAGATATTCTTCGCTTTTTTTAAAATAATTGTTTTTGTAGTGTGTTTTGAAAACATTTTTGACAAAGTTTTTGAAAATAAGATAGAGCGTGCGTGTGTGTGTGTAAAAGAAAGAAAGAGAGACAGAGAGAGAGAGAAAGAGAGAGAGAGAGAGAGAGAGAGAGAGAGAGAGAGAGAGAGAGAGAGAGAGAGAGACAGAATCTAACAAGAAAAGTAAAAACATAAAAATTGAAACTTGCAGAGAAAAAAGAGAAAGAAAAAAATTGAGAGATGGAAAAAACAAGCAAACTGTAAAAGTTGAAGTTTTTTTTTACAAATCTACATATATAAAAGGCAATGTCGTGTGTGTTTGTTCGCTTATCATACCCGAACCACTGGAACAATTTGAACAAAGTTTGGTAGTTTTCGTTAAGGAGAAGGTTTTAAACCAATTAAAAATTTGGTTTTTCATACGTTTTATTTGCAAAAAATGAGAACAAAACACAAAAAGTTTGAGGATCACCGAGTAACCCTACAAGTTTTAAATATAGTTGTCCAAAATTGCGCTATAAAAAAACCAAACGTCTTCAACGGTTGCTAGCCCACATTTGAGTCAAATCTAGCCCTGCCTAGTAGGTATATCATCAGTGATCTAGCTGTTTTCAAATTGTTAACTTTGTTGTCGTTAAAAAACGAATGTGGTTAAAAGTTCTGAACACCAACAATGCATTGGCCATTAACTAGCCACCCTGATATTCATATATCTATACTATTTTAACAACGCTTCCCCAACCCCTATCCATGGCAAAAATACGCGCCATGGCCTTGGTACTCGACTTTACCCGACAAGCAAGGAGCATATATCTAAGTAATAAGAAAAAATAACTTCTTACTTTGATGTGACGTTGATGTACCAATTAAACACCAAAAAACAAAGATGACGAATGCATTCAATTTGTCTATTTCAATCATTTTTGCTGCAAAAACACGGGTTGATTACGCATACTGCAAAACCTACAACGCTTCCACAACCAGTAAACACAGTCAGCTAAAACTTTTTCTCCCAGCTTTTTATTCCAAAAAATGGACCATATAGCGCATCCATCGAATTCCAGCATTAATATAAAGGAAGATATCATGCATTTATATATATATATATATATATATATATATATATATATATATATATATATATATATATATATATATATATATATATATATATATATATATATATATATATATATATATATATATATATCAGCTCTAGTGAGTAAGAAATGGAGCTGGGAAGTCTCACTGAAAATAATGGAAAATAATGATAAATAATGCATTTCTTTGTTGACAATCTCTATATATATAAATGTCTGTTTGTTTGGTTTTTACAACGCTTATATTAACTTGTTTGTTATTTCAGCGCAAATATTGTTTTTGAAAACACAGCGACTCTTCCGATCGACGAAGTTAAGCAATGTTGAGCTCGTTTAGTACTTCGATAGGTGACATTAAATACATTAATCCGTTTATAGATTTAGAAAAATATATATATATATATATATATATATATATATATATATATATATATATATATATATATATATATATATATATATATATATATATATATATATATATATATATATATATATATATATATATATATATAATTTTAATCACTAAAACATGAGAAATAATAAAATATAAAAAAATGTTTTTTTTAAGCCCGCTCGTATACTAATGTACTAAAAGGTTTAAAACAATAATAAAGTGATTAACTCGAGGTTTTTCTAATGTTTGTCTCTCTCGCTCCCGTTTCCTTCTCCGCTTTCCCGTTCCCGTCGCGTTCCCGGTTGCTTTCCCGTTCTCGGTCGCTTTCCCTTTCCCGCTCTATCTTTCGCTCTCAGTTGGCTTCCCGTTCCCGTTTTCGCTCATTTATGTATGTATATGTATGTGTATATATATATATATATATATATATATATATATATATATATATATATATATATATATATATATATATATATATATATATATATATATATATATATATATATATATGTATGTATATAGTGTCCCGCTCACTCACCCGCTCCGCTCATTTTGTTTCAATTTTTTTCTATATTTGATTCTCCTTGACTCTCAAGGTTGTGTGAAAATTTCATTACGATCGGATGAATGGTGTAGCAATGCATAAAGGACATACATACATACATACATACATACATATATACTGTTATATCTTTATTATTCTAATTAAATGATAATAATTATAATCTAACTATTGTGGTTGCTAATACTTATTAGATTTTTTGTTGCTTATTAATGAAATTATATCTGCTTTGTTTTTTATGAAATAACTAAATAGGAAATAGAATAAAACTTATAGATAAACTAGCGGGAGCACCGGCGTTGCTTGGGGTTTTTAGACGTTTTTCTAATGTTTGTCTCTCTCGCTTCCGTCGAGTTCCCGGTCGCTTTCCCGCTCTCGGTCGTTTTCCATATATATATATATATATATATATATATATATATCTTTCGCTCTCAGTTGGCTTCCCGTTCTCGTTTTCGCTCATTTATGTATGTATATGTATGTGTATATATATATATATATATATATATAGTTCCCGCTCACTCACCCGCTCCGCTCCGCTCATTTTGTGACGGATTTCAATTTTTTTTCTCTATATTTGATTCCCCTTGACTCTCAAAGTTGTGTGAAAATTTCATTACGATCGGATGAATGATGTAGGAATGCATAAAGGACATACATACAAACATTCATTTTTATATATATAGATATATTTATAGAAAATCATATGATTTTCTACTGGGGTCTAGTACTATCCGTTTTGGAGGGTTGTAATAACGTTTAGGTCTTGCCTCCGGTTCTATTCCTGTTGGAATGTGTGTCAACTCCTCCGGATTGGCTTCATTATCCATATGGCTCGGAACATGGTCTCCTTGTCTATTTTCTCCATCCTCATTCTCCGTAACCCGAGAGGTTGCGTTTATATCTGGTTTCAACATCTCTTCCTCTCCTGGGAACACAATTCTTACCGGGGCTTTCTCTCCATCACTTTTATCTTGAAGAGGTACTGGCATGTCAAATGTCTCAAACATTTCTTTAAGTGCCCAATCTAAATTCCTTGGTCTTAATTGATTTGTATGCCTTTTTGTAATCCTTCTGTCAATCTCAACTTCGTAAACCGTTTTTCCAATTCTTTTTAAAATCAGCAGCTATTACGATGTCTCTTTTGGGATCATAATGCGTCAGCAATAAATTTGATTGTAACACCTTCTTAAGACTTGTGAAAGATTCCTGGTGTACTCTTAACCATTCAAACTTCTCATTTTTTCCAAGTCATCTAGTGGGCCTCTCATTTGTCTCATCTTTGGTACAAAAACAGAGCACTTGTCCATCTTGACTTTAAATCCAAAATCTGAAATCCGTTTGAATAGTTCAAAATCATTCATATTGTGTTCTTCCAATGTTGTGATGGTCACAATTGCATCGTCCAGGTAAGCCGCACAACCTTTTAACCCTGAAGTTAAATTATCCATTGTTTCCTGGAAAATACTTGGTGCACTTTTTACTCCAAAGGAAAATCTCTGGTACTGATATAGGAGTGTTGATCGTAACGAGCTCTTTTGACGATTCGTCCATTTCCAACTGTAGCTATGCATCAGCAAAATTTACTTGAGTAAACCAAGCTCCTTGGTTTAATTTTGAAAAAAATTTCATCAGGTGTTGGAAGTGGACGTTGGTGCATCTCAAGCGCGTCGTTAGGGCCTGTTTTAAAATCAGCACAGATGCGCACCGTTCCGCTTTTCTTTGGAACAACCACAATCGGTGCCGCCCAGTGACTGTATTGAACTCTTTTAAGAACTCCTTCATTGACTAGTCTTTCAAGTTCCCTAATGGTTATTTCTTCGTAAGCAAAAGGTATTTTTCGTGGTCTGCAAAATTTTGGCTGAGACTCTGACTTAAGGAGCAATCTTGCCTTCTTTTTACCGCAATGGCTTAATTCTTCTTTGAAAACATTTGGAAACTCTGTTTGTAACCGAACAGCTAAACTGGTTTCTTCCTGCGAAGGCTTTTCTGCAACAGAACAACAGATTGCATCAAACGCTTTTATCATTGGTGGAAGTTGATCCATCCATTTAATTCCTAGAAGTTGTGTTGTATTTTTGGCCACAAAACAGCGTCCATTGCCTGTGAATCCTGCGCACGAAAATTTGGTTTGAAATTCACCTAGTACTTGAATTTCAGTACCGTTTGCAGCACCAATTTTTGTTGTTGTCTTATCTAGCCTTGGTGAACCAATCTTCACCCAAGTTTTTGTACTGATGATTGTGACATCGGCTCCGGAATCCAGTTGCATCCTAATTTTGACATCACCAAATTTCACCATGGTGTATCTTCTATTGGCTGCTTTAATTGTTCGCTTGCTGGGAATTGTCTTGATTTGCCGTATTTCGTGTCGTCTATACGACACACTTGGACTCCTCCTTAAGTTTGGACTTCTCTTTCTACTGAAAAGTCTTTTGGGACTTTTATCATCAGTTCTGCAGTTGGCAGCAAAATGTCCCAGTTTTCCACAGCGAAAACAAACATTTTTGTTTACGGGGGAACCCCAGATTTCTTGGCTGGAAGATTTTTTAGGTGATCTTTCTGAATAGTGTTTAACCTTACTAACTAAGGTTTCTAAAATCATCATTTGTTCTGTATGTAACAGTTTTATCCTTTCACATTCTTCAATAAGCTCTTCCAGTGAGCACTCTTGTTCTACCCTGAGCAGTAATTTGTGCTTAATGTTTAAATATTTTGGATCCTTCAATCCCCATATAAAATGTAAGCACATACTGGCTTCTTTTGTGAAATTTTCCCATTGTGCTTCGTTGCACAGCCTGTTCACTCTTGTTCCGAATGCCCTGAAAATCTCTGAGTCCCTTATTTGGACGTTTTCAAAATCAAACCGTCTTTGATGAATGCTTTTTTTTTTATTACCAAACAGTTTTTCTAGCCAACCTTTTGTCTCCTCATAGCTTAGACTCTCGAATGTTCTCGGCAATATACTACCCTTAAGTAGCGTATATTCGTTTTGTTGAAGCTTCCCGGTCAGAGTTGCTCTTTTTTCTGAATCGCTCATTGATTCGCCTCCGACCGACTGAACAGCTTCTTCAAATCGCCCAATCCAATCAATGAATGTAAGGCCTTGATCTGGATCGTAAACAAATTGCTCAATTCGTTTGTAGAGGTCTGGTCTTACTTCGACGGATCTATTGTCCTGCATCATTGAAATTAACTGAAGACATTTTTTTTCAGTTTCTTCTTTTTCAATTCTCTTTTCTTATTTTTCTCGAGCCTCTTTTTCAAGTTTTTCTTGTTTTTCTCAAGCTTCCCTCTCAAGTTTCTCTTCCATTAGAAACTTAAGCAATTGCTCTATGTTTGAATCTTGGTCCTTTGACATCCTGGTCGCCAATTGTTATATCTTTATTACTCTAATTAAATGATAGTAATTACAATCTCACTATTGTTGTTGCTAAATACTTATTAGATCTTTTGTTGATTATTAATGAAATTATATCTGCTTTGTTTTTATGAAATAACTAAATAGGAAATAGAATAAAACTTATAGATAAATATATATATATACATATATATTACATATATATATATATATAAATAAATGAATGTGTGTATGTATATGTTATATATATATATATATATATATATATATATACAACATATACATATATATATATATATATATATATATATACAACACTAGCAGTGCCCGTAGCGGCTTCGCTCGCATGAAATTAGATAGTTTGAACCGTGCATCCATAGTAGAGATCAATTTTTTAGGTCTCGGCTCGGCCCGTCGACAACTTAGCCCAGCACGTTTTAAAAACCTAAACTCCTGGCCCGGAACAGCCCGTTTGAATTAGGCCCGGCCCATTCTTACAGGCCTAGAAGTTCTATATACTTGATGAAAAACTTCGGCCCGTCCCACTTTGACTTCAGGTTTGGTCCGGCCCAACTGAAGACCCTAAAATCACTAAAATATCTATATACTTGGTGAAAAACCTCGGCCCGTCCCACTTTGATTTAAGGTTTGGCCTGGCCCGTGTGAAGACTCTAAAACAACGGCTTGGCCCAACCGGTGATAAACTGGACTTAGCTACTTTTAACCGGCACAAAACTTCAAAATACTAATTTTTACATTTGTAGCACTTACAGTTTTTGAGTAGCAGTTATTTTGAAATCAAATAACCCTTATTTCCACCCCACATTTGAGGTCCTGAAAACCAAATTTTTAAAAAATGTTGAAACACTTATATCATTATTTTTTGAGTAAATACTAAATACTAATTTTGACATCTGTAGCATTCACAGTTTTTGAGTAGCAGTTACTTTAAAAACCAAAGAAACCTTTTTCCACCCCACATTTGAGATCATGAAAAACAAAATTTCATATATCCTTATTTTTAGAGTAGAAACTAAATACTAATTTTTACATTTGTAGCATTTACAGTTTTTGAGTAGCAGTTACTTTAAACACCAAGTAACCCAATTTTCCACCCCACATTTGAGGTCCTGAAAACCAAATTTTCAAAAAATAGTGAAACACGTATATAGTTTATTTTTAGAATAGAAACTAAATACTAATTTTTACTTTTGTAGCATTTACAGTTTTTGAGTATCAGCAGTGTTGGGTAAAATCATTTTTGAAACGATTTGAAATCAAAATCAAAATCGTCAAGAAAAATATGATTTCAAATCAAAATCATTAATTACAAAATGATTTCAAATCAAAATCACTTTTAAAAATGATTTCAAATCATCAAATCAAAATCTTTTTTTTTTATAAATTATTATTACACGGTATGGTTTAATTTAACATAATTTTGTCTATAAAATTATGTTTTAACACAATTTGATCTAAAATCACTTAAACAATGAAATGTGACTAAAGTTTAATCATCTTCAAAAGCAACAATTTCTCAAATATTGAATCAGTCAAACTATTTCTTCTGTGAGTTTCAATTAAACTGGCGGAACTGAACAGTCTTTCGACAGGAGCTGACGAAGGCAGTGTTGTATTATATCTTATGAACACTTTTTTAATTAATTCATATGAACTAAAAATGGCAAAAGTACTGTCAACATCCGATAAATAGTACATCATTTTTATCTTAATGTTGTAGACATTGTTAGAGGTACCGATGGTCTGTGAAGACCACTGGTCATCATAGTAGCCGTAGTCATTATCAATTCGTTCCAAGCTTTGACTTTTGAGTCCATCAGCAGTAGCTGACACAGATATGACGCTCATCCTTTAAATATTAAAATCAACAAAATTCAACTGCATTTGAGTTTTCGGCATATTAAGATAGCAACGTATTTGATTTAATAATTGTTCGGTAGGAAAGTACGGTTTTACCGTATCTATTATTATTATAGTATAATTATAGCACGTTACCTTCAAATGACGAAGAAAATTTTGATCCTGAAATTGACTTAGCGCAATTAACTCATTTAGCTACCACTCTGTCACCTTTCCCGCTAGTTATTTAAAATAAATTACCATCAAGTAAGGAAGGCAAATTACACATTCTTACGCAATTCAAATCGCAATCTATACTATCTGCCATGTTGTTAAAAACTATTTGTATAAGTTACCGCTCAAAGCGATTGTTGGCTTGGCATAGAAATAGCGGCATAGAAAAAATATGTTATGATTTTGATTTTCGAATATTAAAATAAAATCGAAAATCGTCAAAAAATGATTTCAAATCAAAATCATAATTAAACTTTGCAAAATGATTTCAAATCAAAAATCAAAAATCAATATTTTGATTTTAAATCGTGATTTCAAATCATTTGATTTCAAATCCTACCCAACACTGAGTATCAGTTACTTTAAAAACCAAGTAATCCTATTGTCCAGCCCAAATTTAAGGTCCTGGAAACCAAATTTATAAAAAAATGGTGAAACACGAATATCTTTATTTTTAGAATAGAAACTAAATACTAATTTTTACTCCTGTAGCATTAACAGTTTTTGAGTAGAAGCTACTTTAAAAACCAAATAACCCAATTTTCCAACCCACATTTGAGGTCCGGGAAACCGAATTTTCAAAAAATGGTAAAACACGTATCTTTTTATTTTTCAAAAAGAATCTATATACCAAATTTCAAAATCTCCTCATTTTTGGTTTTCGAGATATATACATTGTTTTAGAAAAAGGTTTATTTTCCAGTTTTTTCCCCTCAGGAGCAAAATTTTTAAAAATCCTTTCTTAGCGGATGTTTACGCTATAAAAGTAATATAAGTTCCAAATTTCACGTTCCTAGGATGAGGCGTTTGAGCTCGGCGTTGATTATCAGTCAGTCATCTGTCAGTCAGTCAGTCAGTCAGTCAGTCAGTCAGTCAGTCAGTCAGTCAGTCAGTCAGTCAGTCAGTCAGTCAGTCAGTCAGTCAGTCAGTCAGTCAGTCAGTCAGTCAGTCAGTCAGGACATGTTCTTTTATATATATAGATATACATACAAACATTCATTTTTATATATATAGACTAGCGGGGGCACCCGGCGTTGCCCGGGGATTTTAGAGGTTTTTCTAATGTTTGTCTCTCTCGCTCCCGTTTCCTTCTCCGCTTTCCCTATATATATAGTTCCCGCTCGCTCACCCGCTCCGCTCTGCTCATTTTCTGTCGGATTTCAATTTTTTCTCTATATTTGATTCCCCTTGACTCTCAAGGTTGTGTGAAAATTTCATTACGATCGGATGAATGGTGTAGCAATGCATGAATAACATATACATACATACATACATACATACATACATACATACATACATACATACATACATACATACATACATACATACATACATACATACATACATACATACATACATACATACATACATACATACATACATACATACATACATACATACATACATACATACATACATACATACATACATACATACATACATACATACATACATACATACATACATACATACATACATACATACATACATACATACATACATACATACATACATACATACATACATACATACATACATACATACATACATACATACATACATACATACATACATACATACATACATACATACATACATACATACATACATACATACATACATACATACATACATACATACATACATACATACATACATACATACATACATACATACATACATACATACATACATACATACATACATACATACATACATACATACATACATACATACATACAAACATTCATTTATATATATTTATATATATATATATATATATATATATATATATATATATATATATATATATATATATATATATATATATATATATATATATATATATATATATATATATATATATATATATATATATATATATATATATATATATATATAACGCCCAACTCTCTTATCTTCCAAACGAAAAGTTTAGTTTTAAAAATGTTAATATGTTCACTTTATTTTTTATTACAGCTAGGGATAGACCGAGTGGCAAATTTGGTGCCGAGTACTAGCATGCCTTGCCGAGTATACAAGCATTGTTTAAAAAAATATTTTGTTATGGTTCATATTATTTTTATACAAATCTCACAAGATTATTTGTTGTTTGTAGGGGTGTCACGGGTAGGACTTTTTGGCTTTTTCGGGTTCTTGAATTTTCAAGTTTGGGTTCGGGTTTTCATTTTTCTAAAAACAGGGTTCGGGTTCGGGTCATCAACTTTTTAAACATTGGGTTCGAGTTCGGGTTTTCGATTTTCACAATTTCGAGTTCGGGTTTCAAAATTAAAAATTTTGGGTTTGGATCGAGTTCGGGTTTGGGTCGAGTTTGGGTATTAACATTTGTAGACTTTTGGAAAGGTGCTTGAGAGTGATTTCGGCGCTGTTATTACTTCAGCGTTCTTATTATTTCTGCGTTGCCCGGGGTTTTTAGAGGTTTTTCTATTGTTTTTCTCTCTCGCCCCCGTTTTCCTTCCCCGCTTGTTTTCCCGTTCCCGCTAGCTCTATCGTTCTCGGTTGCTTTCCCGCTCTCGGTCACTTCCCTGTTCCCGCTTCTTCTTCCTTTTCCGCTCGCTCTTCCGTTCCCGGTATCTTTTCTGTTCCCGCTTGCGATGGGGGCAGCTACCTTCAAAATCGTCAAATCACTCGTGTCTCCAGAACCAATCACTTCAAAGGCATTCGAATGACTTGTTCAAATACTGAGACAGCATTTCGTTCCACAGACTTCAGTCATTTTTAAAAGACACATGTTCCAGCGTCGTGTTTAACAAAAAGATGAGTCAGTGACGACATAGGTACCTGACCGAGCTGAAGTGTTTGTCTGAAGATTGCGAATTTACAACTACGTTAAATAAACGACTTCAAGATCAACTGGTGAGTGGCCTCACCATTGAAGGCATCCAAAGACAACTACTCTCGGAAACAACGCTCACATTTGACGAGACGGTAAAAAAGGCACTTGCGGGAGAACCTGCTGCAGTTCAAGTACGTGAATTGCAAACCAAGTTCTCAGCTCCTCCTACCACATACAAGATACATTACCAGAAAGAAACTGCAGTATACAGAAGGGCAGTTCGGGCATCGACTGTGGGAGTAAACACAAGCGCGAACAATGCAAGTTTAAAGATGCAGAATGTCAACGCTATATAGATCGCCCCCTCCAATTTCAAATCCCCCTCCCCCAAAGTCAAGAGGTCTGGATGAAACACTTGGTCCAATACAATGTCACAGGGAGCCCAATTCACCGTCATAGAGATCCAGCCTACTTTTACAAAAAGCCAGGTCCGCAAAAACATCTCAAGCTTCAACTTTACTTTTCTTCTCAGCCCATTTTTTGAGCATAATTTATATCTTTTGGGAGCCCAAAGCTACCACAGGACGCCTGTTCAAAAGTCAGGAAGGCAATTAATGGTTCCCTTGCCCTCCTGCATATCTGCTCTCGCCGCTTGTGTTATTCGCCCTTATGTTTTCGCCTTTTTGATAGTAAACCTAATTATGGAGCTGTGATCAACATACTTTTAGTTGCTTACAACAACAAACAATAAAATTTAAAACATTAATAATTTACAAAGATACTTAGTTTAAATGTCATATCAATTTTTTAGGGAAAGCCATAGATATCTATTCAAAAATTATCTGATTATTTTATTTTTTGTTTATCGCCATATTGTTTACATTAAAATTTTGTTCGTTTGACAATCGCTCGTATTTTGTTAGTCAAAATGAAGTTACGGGACGTTGACGCTTTGAAGGGCTGGCTGGCAAATGCTGTATCACTGATGTAAATATGTTTAATTATTATAGTTTTCTTTCATATTTTTTGTAGCTTATCGTATAATGTGCGTAACCAGTCGTTTGGTCATTTAACTTTTTTTTAACATATAAAAAACTAAAAACTATTTTGTGAGTCAAAAGAAACTAGAAAGGGTTGAGGGAAAACGAGAGTGTATGTTTATACTTAAATACAAATACAAAATTCCAACTACATATCTAATTGACGGATAATGACTCCAACATATGCAAAAGCAATGTTTAATAAAGTAGGTTAATTATCTTTCATGTCAGAGCAAAAGAAGGGAATGGAATCATCATAATGGTTTTTGCTAAGGCTAACTGCCCATTAAAATTACTAGAAAGGTTTATAATTTGCAAAAAATTTTAAATTGTTAGTTAATTGTAAACAAGTGATACACTAAGCTACTTTTTTTCTTATACCATGATATGTCAAATCAAGAATAGGAAACTAGTTTTAGCAGTCTGTTAGCTACCTATTTCAATGAACTACCTTATATTAACTTCACTGACAGTCTTTCTTGCTTCCTTACTTGAATATTTGCACACCTTGAAAGTGAAGTTTACCTAACTTCCTGTCATGATGCTAGGTTAGCTGAATTGGTAGAGTGTTAGCCTTGAATGTGAAAGCTTCATGGTTCAACGCGCACTCACTGCCTAGTAGCCCATTTCAACGAAAAACATAGCTGGTAAAATCGTTTCTCTCCATGTGGAATGTTAAAGAACAGCGCCTCTTAGTTCTGTAAGAGGCACTTTATAAAGTACCACACATTTACATCCAAGCAAACTGAAATTTGAAACAAGGGCTTGCTCCCCATTAAATGCATTCTATTATTTCATTTTTTATTGGTTGATAAATAAGTACCAGCTTTGGTTGGGGTAGTCCTTCGTGCACTTGTGAAGCTAGCGAGCAACATGCCGCGCTGCCAGCGGAGACGTAAACGCAGCATATGC
This sequence comes from Erpobdella octoculata, assembly GCA_963978895.1. NCBI lineage: Eukaryota > Metazoa > Annelida > Clitellata > Hirudinida > Erpobdellidae > Erpobdella > Erpobdella octoculata. Next base: position 24,488,946 of record OZ022243.1, on the reverse strand, counting down.
TAATCTTATCTGCAATATTATAATTGTATGGGTTTCACAAAAATACGCTTGAAATTTGAAACTTTAACCTTTATTAAAGTTTGAAAATTTTCTGGAAAAAATTTTAATTGAAAATAATAATTATCTATGTTTAAAACAAAAACACAATTATATAAATGCTAACTTATATAAATTCAAGAAAATGTCATTTTGAAAGAAAAATTTGCAATAGATGAAAAGCCGCCAGATTCTGAAATATAAGGGATTTGTGAAAAAATCTTGTTTTCATGGCTTACTTGTTATTGTTTTCAGTTGATAAAGTAATGATTGGAATGTGTTTTTATTTTAATTGATTGAAATTCTCATGTAAATGTCTAAATTAGTGGATAAATTAAAAAAAAATTAATATGAAAAAGGCTTTTTTTGTTAAAAAATTCAAATATATATGAGTTTCTGCTAATGATAGTAAAGCAATGAAATGGTTATATTTTATACAAGTTGAAATATCTTAGCTAACTAACATGCTTATAACATGATAACATGTTTATATGAAGAAAATATTTATTTTATTTTTTTAAATAAATACAATTAATTGTCTTAAACCTATAAAATTATTCAAAGCTTTTTTGGAAATTTGCTTGTATATTTTAAATATTGCTTAAGTTATATATTTAAGTATATATATGTATACTATTTATTTTTATTATAGAGTAATATTAATATTTTTATTAAAGCATTTTTGTATAATATTGTACATGTCAACACAATGTAAATCATTTATTAACTTTTTATCTGTGTAAAATAATGATAACTCTAAAAAGCATTTTTTCAACTAAAATAATAGTGAAAATAATTATTTTTAAGTTTTTCTTCTGGGGTTTCTTAAATTATAATTAAAAAAACTTTATTGGAAAGTTTATTTATTTAAAAACATTAAAATCAGGCTAGATGAATTAAAATTGAGTCTCAACATATGTACGTTTTTTTCTATCCAGGGTAGTACTAGAATGATGCTAGAGATGTTTTTTGTGTGTATGTTATCATTTATGTATTTATTGTAAATAAAGTCAATTAAAAGAAGGTTTCAATGTAAATAAATGCATTATTAGCTGCATGTTTTTAATTTATTCATTGTTTTTTTAATATTTGTACATTTTACAAATATTTAAAGTTGTGTTATTTCTGGACAGAATTTTTTTCGTGGTTAAGATAATATTTGGTTGCCCGAGTGGTTAAATCAAAATTAATTGTATTTCTTTACTATGTAATAAAGCTGTTTTTTTAAATAAAATATTCTCATAATTATTATTTTTAAGGTTGAATTTAATGCTTAGTAGAAATGTGCTTTCAAATCATTTTTTGATGAAGGAATGCCGCTAGAAATAGTTGTAGTTTTTTTTCTTGCAACTTTTTAATCATTTTGCTTATGTAAGTAGAAAAGTTTACTTGTTATATGATTAGAAAATGTTAGGCTAAATATTGCTTAGGTCAACAAGTTGAAATTAGTAGCAAGCAAGCAAGCAGGCAGGCACATGCTCATTGTAGTTCTGCTTAGTAGTCAGTTTTGTAAACATCAGTGATGGTTAAAGGGATTTAAAATTTAAATGAAACACTCAGCTTTACTTCAGAAAAGGTTTTTGTTGATTTTTTACGGATATTCCTAAATAAAATATGAAAGTAGGATTATTGTGAAAATATTTGAAGCAATTTCTATGTTTAAATTTTGTTGTTTTAATCTTATGAAAGATTACTTATAAATTATTTGTCTAAATTTAATCACTTTTGCAGATGCGATGCAGAGCCAGATGATTTGGCTAAATATATTGTGGCACTTTTGAAAAAAGATAAATCCGATAAAGAATTGGAAGATTTGTGTCAAAAGGAGCTGCAAGTTTTCTTCAAAGAAAGTGAGTTTTTTTGTTCTATTCATTGTAGTTATTATGTTTCATATTTACATACAAAACAGAAAATGATTGATACTGTATGTATTCTTGTTATTATATTGGGTTATTGATGTCTTGTCAGGTAAATTGCTTATTAATGCCTTTACAAATAAATTTTAGTTTTATGATGTTTGTTTATTAGAAATTTATTTGTTTATTTTTACAAATTTTTGAAAGATGAATATTGAAATTAATAAATTAAATTAATTCTACCATCATCTCTATCTAACTTTTCAGATACAATGGAGTTCTTGTCAAAGTTGTTCACTACCCTGAAAACAGAATCATATATAGCTGAAAGTCATCAGAAGCTTGGCAAGAGAACAAAAAGAGAGATGAGTCCTATAAAAATGGAATCAAATGTATTGAGGAACAGACCTGTTGTGTCAAAAGATGATGAAAAGAATGAAGGATTCGCGAAAAAATTTATTAGGTCTTGGTTAATTTTTTTTCATTGGAATATTTCATTTAAATTACTAAAACAGTTACATCACAACTTGAAAGGCATACATAAATTTGTGTGATTAGAATATAAAACAGAAATTAACTGTTGGCTGTGAGGACAGAATTCTAGCATTTTAATTGAAAATATAATTATTAAGCCATTACTGTAACATTATTAACACATTCTTGATTTATCAATTTTTTTAAAACTATTTATCGATAATTATAATTAATTTTTAAGGCAATTTTATTAGTCTGAAATGCAAATAATGATAGCATCTGTGTTTCTTTCTGGCTGTATTGAGTTTAATAAAACATTTTGAGACTTTATAATTACAACAAGGATCATGTTTTCATAGTGATTTAAAGTGTCAACACATTTCATCAAGTTGTTATCATAGTGGTATATTTAATTATCTCTTTTATTTCTCCAATCAAACAACAGACATGACAGTGGAGATAGTATGAGATCGAAGCAGTCCAGAAATGATAACAGGGATGTTCGGTGTAGATTGGAAGATGCCAACTCAAGAGAATACAAAAGACTTTCAAGTAGAGATGATAATGTATGATTATTTTATATGCTTTTACTTTACTTCCTTGTGAAGTCTGTTGATCTTGTAGTTAATATTTTTTTACTATAAATTTTGATAGTTATTGTTTAATTATAAAGTAAATATTTTTTTATATTTAATGTGCTTATTATATTAATTATTATGGTTTTATTACAGGAGAGGAGAGACAGAAGAAGAAGGAGTAGAAGCAGAGATAGGAGTCCAATTTACAGGTTTAATTTTTTATTAAATATTATTGATAATTTTTAAAAATTCCTAAACTTATTTTATGTAAAAAAATTTTGCATCTGTTTATAGAAGACGATTTGGTGGAAGTGGGAGACATCACGAAGAATTAAGGTCGGGTAGGTTAAGGAGAAGATCGTCAAGGGGAAGGTCAAGGTCAAAAGACAGAACGAGGTCGCCTTTCAACGATGCCGGATTCAGGTCTGCAAAATACTTTGCACCAATTCAGAAGTCGGGATCTCCATATGAGGAAAGGAACAGATATGATCAACCACTTGCTAGAAAATCTCCTGGTAGGGTTTTTTTTATCCGAATGAATAAATATTCTAGATGTTTGTCGATCTTTATTCATTTTCTTTAATTTTCAGCGCATAGCAGAAGTAGCAGTATTGATTTGAAAGATGACACAAATTACAGAATAACTGTCCCTCTTGATAATTTGATGGGGCAGAGTCAGGGCTCATTACAGAATGTCCAGCCATCTTATCAAGGATACGTTACTGTTCCTGGTTGGTTGACCTGCATATTTCTTATTAACTAATGTTTTTTTATATTAATTGTTTTATAACTACAGTTCAAGGTAGTCCCACATCTATTGGATTCTTGGGTCCTCCACCTACCTTAACTGTTCCACCTCCACAAATTTCTCACCCGGTTCAATCTTCATCTTCCTCACTCTCTATTCCATCTGTTGTCATAAGTGCTGCTTCTCACAGCAGGTCATCTATCTCAGACACATCTTCTCCGGTGCAGATTCGTAAGTATTTTACTTTTTTTTTGTACTGTTTAGCTCACCAGGCTAGGCAGTATCCACCTATCCATCGAATGAGGAAAACTGATCTGATATCTACAGAATATGATACGATGCCTTTTGTGGTTTAAATAGAATATTTCTATTTAGCGTATGGCACGTCGCCTGGTGCAGCCCCCCAGTTTGCTGCCCCGTCGAAAATATTTTCTACGATGCCTGTGATTTTGACTCAACCTCCCCCGGTCTTGCATGCTCATCAACAGTTTGCACAGTTCCCTCATCCCGGTGTCAACTACCAGTCACAGAGTATCATCATTCCGAAAGATTCCACAAACTGTTCGCTTGAAGGATTTTTTTCTTCTTGTTAAAGCTTTATGAAATTGGCTTTTCAAGATATAACTTTAATTTGATTAAACTTGCAATGGATAATACTTTTATATATTTTTGATTAAACTTGCAACGAATAATAATCTTATATTTTTTTCCCCCGCCAAATTTCAGCCTCCAGACATGTCATCGGTTTTGGAGCTTCTCCAGCTGTGTTTGCCTTTCAAGAACAGTCGCAATCATCTGTGAAGAGCAGGCTCGGTATTTAAACTGCTTGTGTTCATTCTGTGATTTTTGTTAATTTAGTGAAGTTCAAAATACACATTTTTATGCTAGGTTTTTATTTGTTCCTGTTCAGTTGTATAATTTTAGTTATAAAAGAATAATTGTGTGCTTTATATATATATATATATATATATATATATATATATATATATATATATATATATATATATATATATATATATATATATATATATATAATTTACTGAATTTATTTGGAAAGGTTTAAAAGTTGAAATGGACAGCTCTCAATGGCTACCGACTACCTCGTCATTGGGTTGCATGTTACTCATTAACAACATACCTCCATCTTTCAATAACATCTCTTCCATCAATCAACAATTCTCCAAATTTGGAGCCATTAATAACATTCAGGTTTGTATTCTGTTTTGTATTTATTTAAAAATGTTAATAAATCTTTTTCTTGAAATATGATCAGACTTTGTTTTTGTGTTATTTAACAGGTGCATTATGCTGGAAATCCTGGTTCTGCTTTGGTTTCCTTTGTAACTCACGAATCTGCAGATGCAGCCTACACAAGCAGTGAACCTGTTTTTAACAATAGATTCATTGAGGTTTTGTGGCACAATGAAGATCTTCAGTCATCCAGGGTTATTATTACTTATTATTTATTTCATCTCAAATGTTCTCAGTTTTAATGAAATGAAGATTTGACAGTATTTAATGTTGGTGTTAGTCAATATTTAGACTTTTAGGCTAATGACTTTGTTGTTTATAAACTAAACTTTTGTATTTTGTGGTACGAAAGTTTTAATTTCTTTTTTCAGATTGTTATTCCTGAAATGAGGAGGTCAGTAAAAGAAAGATTGGGTGCATGTCTCCCTGATGTGAAAGTTCAAGGAAATTCTCCTTCCACTGCTGTAGTGATGAGTCACTCTCACAATAAAGAAACTGAAAAACTTTCCAACATATCAACCAATAATTTAATTGCCCAAGTTGATACAGCAAAACAGCAGGTGGTTATTGATTTCTATCAAATGTTTTTTTATATGCATAATAAAGTATACAGATTACAGTATTTAAATGTTGTAACAAAACATTTAAACAGAGAACTGTATTGCTGATGCCATCCAGCAAAACAGCTGCAAGCAATGACGCCCAATCAAAATCGTCTTCTCAAGTCTCGAAGTCGTTCCAGTTCTCAAAAATTAAACGCAACGTGCCCTACAACAAGCTGAATCTTGATCTTATTAATGTGAGATACTTTTTTTTACTAGTTGATTTGTTTGTACTTTTAGGCTCAATTTTTAGATATATGGGAAAATAGTTTGCATATCATTTTAGTATGTTATTTTCTCTGCATTAAATTGTTTGTTTTTTTTAAATGTGATTAGGAGGTGAAGAAACGAAAATGTGAATGGTATGAGAAGAACAGCTTGTTTTTAAAGGAACAACTGCAAAAGCAGAAGGTCTGTTTCTTTACTTTAAACATTTCATCTGTTTTTTTTTATTAATTTCATGTAATTATAAAATTCTTTGATTTTATTTATTGTTTTTTTTTAAATAATTTTTTATTTGTTATTAGTCCTTGCTGGAGGAACTCATAAAACCAGGTCTGTCGGCCGAGGAAAAATTAATCATCAAAAAGGTTTCAAATCTAATTTTTTTATATTTTAATGTGTATAATTTATATTGCTTAAGATATTTTATGCTTGCTAGCAGTTTAATATTTGATACGATTGAGTGTGAGAAATTTTATCTGTATAATATATATTAAGATAAAATATATATTAATATATAATAAGATATTTTATACTTGCTAGCAATTGAATATTTGATAGGATTGAGTGTAACAATTCACATGTGATTAACTACGGATGTCATCATGTTGCTGTTTGTTTTTATTCACTTAATGATTTAAGTTTACTTTTCTTTTTAAAGAAATTAAAGGAGCTCTCTCTGGAGAGTGAGAAATTGAAATTGGAGCTCGATAAAACAATGAAGTCTGCAAAACCACCAACAACTTCTGGCAGTGCTCTATTTCCTACGAATGCAACCAAACTCGAGGTTATTATCTAAAAAAAATTTTATTTATTTAAAATCAATAATAAAAAGATTATAAAATGCACTCAAACCAAGTCAGCAAACAGACAGTCTAAAGAAAATATCAGATTAAAAAGTGTTATTGAATTCTATTTAAAGACTGGTCAAAAAATAAGTTTTTAAAAGAATGCAAAAGTTTTCCGAAGTATAACCATTTGCTAATTTATTGTTTAATGTATATTTTTTTTAATAGTTTAAATATTTATAACTGTTTCACCTGAATGAATATAGATTAAGAAGCAGATCCTCGATGCTGAGCTGGATTTGATTTCGAAGGCAAAAGACGGAACAGATACGACTGAACTTGACAAGAAAATCAACATTATGAAATCCCAGGTAGGTTGCTGTCAATGATGGTTAAAGAATAAAGTATAGATGGAATTATTTTACATTTTGAAATACTCGATATAAATTTTTTTTAATTTTGAACTTAGCTCTTTTAACATTCCTGTCTGTATAAAAAAATATTATTAATGCCTAATGGTTGTACGTTTAATGATTTAAGGCTGCCTTAATGATGAAGAGCCATAAAAAACAAGCAGGGTCGTACAAGATAAACAAGCCGTATTTCAAATCTTTTGGAAAGTCAAATTTGAGAAGCACGTTATCGTCGACTTTCTACAACATTCCGCAACAATCCACGCGACTCCTCGACCGCAGACCAAAACAACTTCTTGTCACTGGGTTCACTTCAGAGAAAAAGAATGCCGTCATAGCTCACTTGGGGGTTAGTTAAATAAAATATGTTTATTTGATAGCATTTCTTATATGTGTGTTTATTGATAACAGTCTTATATGTGTATTTTTGATAGCATTTCTTATATGTGTGTTTATTGATAGCATTTCTTATGTGTTTATTGATAACAGTTCTTATTGGTAATGTCCAATAATATTAACATTAACTTACAGAGATTTGGAAAAATGGAAAAGTTTGTTGATGGAGGTAACGGATCATCAATTGTTGTAACATATTCTACCAGGAAAGAGGCTGAAAAAGTAATCATTTTTTAAATTTGTTATTTGCTTGTCCGCTTGACATAGGTGTATTTAATTTCATGTTTTGTCTCGATTAAATTTCAGGTTGCTCAATTGGGTTGTGACTTTGAGGGTACTAAATTAAAATTTGCATGGCCTAAAAGCTCAGAAAACAGCACACCTGTCCCAGGTGAGGCTGCATCGTCAACACCGTCTGTGGAAATAAAGATCCAAGATGAAAGCAGTAAAAAACAAAGAAGTGTGGTTGAAATGGAAGAAGTGGAAGATGAGGAAGATGACGATGATGATGACGACAGTGACACAATGATTGAATTAGTGATTGAAGATGATGGAGGCAATGATCTTAATGAACAGCCTGTAAGTTTGTGACCCATCTGGTCGTTGTTTATTTTTTGGTAAATGTTTGTTAGAATATGTTAAAAATGAATTATTATTATTGTGTTTTGTTTATCTTCATCAGTACTTGGATGAAAATGACATTGATGAGGATTCTCTTCTTCAAATGTCCTGATCTATTCAGCAGAAAGTCAAAGATTCAAATTGTGACTTCAAAACTCAATTTAAAGAATTTCATGGTCTGGGAAAGCGAACAATTGTTGTGTAAATAATATTAACATTTAAATAAATAAATAATGAATTCAAGAATATTCTTAAGAGTTCTGGTTATGTTTGATTTGGTTGTGAGTGATTGTATCCATTTATTGAATTTAGATTTTTTATCAAGTCGTTTGATTGATGGTCCAGATTTTTACTTTAAGCTGATTAACCCTGCTACTACCAATAGGGTCAAAAACGCCACTAGAGGTACCTACTTTGAAAAACTGTCCCTGTTACACCCATGATCAGAATTCAGTGAAATTTTTTACTTCGTACAAATGTACCCCCACCCCCCTACAAGACCCTTGATTTTTTTTAAATTAGGTCAAAATATCATCAAATTCTGATCATTGTCATTATACCCTTGGTGGTAGCCTGATTAAGTAATTTTTATGTGCAACTAGCAGGGTTGCTGAGTTTCTAGAAGTTTGTCTTGCTTTTCTCTTTCTCTCTCTGCATTTCAATATATAATTATGTGAGCACTTCACAGGTTGATTCTTCGCGTCCCGGCTATTTTTAGAGGCTAATATTTCAGACTCGGCCTCTGCTAATTTGAGGCTGACAGATTTAAATTCCTCATACTTCAAAAATAATTTCGACTCGACCCAAAAAAATGTTTTTTGACCATTAATCATAAAATAAGAAGCAGATTGTTTTGAAACCTACCTCATCTTTTTCTCCTGTTTGGTATTTGAGAACTACCTCCCTCCATGTCAAAGTTTGTTCAAATTGGTCCAATGGTTTGTATAAAATACAAACGAACAGTCGTTTTTGTATCTATTGAGATGTGTAGCGTGAAAAGCTATCTATAGTGCTTCTGTATTATCTCTTACTTTGCTTCTGAAACCGAGGTTTGAAGCAATCCATCCATGGTATATGTTTGAATGGAAAAGATTAAATTCAGTCAAGGTTTCTTTGAATTATTTAAATCATAAACCATGAAAATATTAACACAGACTGGTTAATAATAATACATTGAAAACCTATTAATAATATCACCGAGTCAGGAGAAAGTTTAGAAAAAAGCTATAGCAGGCTGATATAAATTGCAGTGCCGGTTAGGTTGATCTATGCTGGTAGATCATTTAAAAAATAGCGCCATTCATTTAATTGCATTCCAAATACATTTCAAGAATTTCGTCCAATATATTTAGCTAAAGATAAATCAAGACCGAAATAAATGACTGCTTTGTACATCACTGGACGGTGAACTATCCAGTTCAGTTTAAAACTCATTAACAGGTCTAAAAAATGTTTAGACAGGGAAAAAGTTTTTAATCATTATTTTTTTTGCATGCAGATATCCAGGTGTCGAGGGCGGTGTAGGCTATCGTTAGTTTCACATCTCTGTTGGGCAAAGAGTTGCTACGATAATACAGAATGAGGTTCTGAATTCTATCAAAGTGTTCACCACTTGATATAAGATAAACTTTGCTTTCCTAGAAAAGAAAAATTTGGTAGTTAATTTTTTTTATCCAAATACGGTATACTTTGTAATAGAACTAGCGAGGTACCCGGCGTTGTCCAGGGTTTTTAGAGGTTTTCGATCGTTTTTCTCTCTCGCTACCATTTCCTTCCCCGCTTGCTCTCACGCTCCTGGTCGCTCTCTCTTCCCGCTTGTCTCCCGCTTCCGCTCCCGGTCACAGCACCAGAAAACTAAATTCGACTGTCAATTCGTGAACCATATATGTACACATTTACCAAAGGCCACAAACACGTCAAAGCATCACACATGCCCGCTATGTCAAATCTGGCATCGGTCGTTTAATACCAAGGGGCCACGCTTCAAAGACACTTTTGCCTCGAGCAATCAGCAAGTTTGTAGAAGACATGGTTGTAATATACAACAATTTCATTCGTCACATACAGTAAATAAAACAACTGGACAAGAAATAACGTCAAGATATTAAGATCAAACGAGCAAAAGACAATTGAATAATAAGTTTAAAAAACTGCTTTCAACTGTTCGTACAAACTGTAAGTATATACACACTCAAACAGCCGGATACCATACACCTCAAAACATCACTAACACCCGATATACCACTTCTGCCACACTTCAAAGAGACGCACACGCTCGCTTTAGCGAGGTCAGGAAAGGTCATTTCAAAGAGACGCTTACACTCGTCCGGATCGTCGATAAATCAACCAAACTCAGATTTCATGCAAACTTCAAATAAAAACTAAATACATTGGAACTCATTTAATTGATATAAAAAACCTATTTTGTTTTTTAATAAAAGTTGCGGTAGCGAATAGCGCTGAGAACAGATAAAAAATGTAGCGGTGCTGTCATCAACGATCTTGTCAGCCAATAGTACCGCTCTTAACAACCCTGGTTGCCATCACTAATTTTTAAAATTACTGATAAGTTTGAAATTTATTTTATCAAAGATAAAGAACTGTCTTTTAAAAATACATCAAATTACTTTATGCTGATAATATCTTGGGTATATATTGATAAAGGTTGCTGAGTGGCTTCAAAATTTGATGAATAGTCCTCTTGATGAATAGTCTTTAGATGAACAGTCCTTATGATGAATAGTCTTTTGATGAATAGTCCTTTGATGAATAGTCTTTTGATGAATAGTCCCTTGATGAATAGTCCTTGATGAACAGTCCCTTGATGAATCGTCCTTTGATGAAAAGTCCGCATACCGGTTGTAAGTTGTATATATATATATATATATATATATATATATATATATATATATATATATATATAACGGAAAAGCGACTGTGAGGGAAAATAGCGAGCAGGAAAAGTGACCAGGAAGAGGAGAGCAAGCTGGAGCGGGAAAGTGTAAAAACAACCGGGAGCGGGAAAGCGTAAAAGGGAGCGGGAAAACTGGAGCGGGGAAGCAAACGATACCAGGAAAGCGAACGATACCGGGAAAGCGAACGGGAGCGAGAAAGCGAGCGATACCGGGAAAGCGACCGGGAACGGGAAAGCAACCGGGAGCGTGAGAGCAAACGGTGAAGGAAACGGGAGCAAGAGAGAAAAACGATAGAAAAAACTCTAAAATCCCCGGGCAACGCCGGGTTACCCAGCTAGTAAATGAATAAAAGAGATATGTATAGTTTGTGTTACTGCTTGACAAAATGTACCAACTTTATTGAAGATCTTGTACTTCCTTGGCCTGAAGCTAGATATTACCACGAGGACCTTTAATAACATAATTGCTATTATTTGAAAACAATATCAAATTGGTCTAGAAATTAATAAATCAACTTACATCACAACCATCTCCACCTTTCCTTATCATATAACTTCCTTCTCTGCCATATTTTGCTAGCCATCTTTGAATAAAAATAAAAAATTATTAAAAAATTAATAATGACGATGAAGAAGCAAATAAATCACCTTTGGCCTTCTTCAGGGTCACCTTCCCATCTGGCCTTTTGTTCTAAATCTGGCTGTTAACATAGTTAATATTTTAGGTTATTTTTAAAATTTGCTTTATAAATAGTGACAAAATGTTATAATTTAGTTCTAGAGCATTACATAATCACATCTCTACATCTATAAGTGATGCTAAACTATAAACAGATTAGAAATTTCTCTATGCATATGGCTGTTTTCAATACTTATTAAGCCAAGGCTTGCATTGATGTAAAAGCCGACATTATAAATAGAAATTTGGCATTTCCTAGCCTTTTATTTCCCTCATAACAATTATAATATCTGAAACAAAAATATTATATTTTTTAAAATATAATACATGTTTTAAAAAATATCTTTGTTAAATATTAGTTGTTTTCTTCAATCTTTACTTTCTTTAAATTTGAATGCAAAAAATTACTTTTTCTTTTATTTTCGGGAGTGGTCTGCAAAAGAAAGTTTCATTAACTTTGACTAAAATGTAAATACAAGGCTCATCATAACAAGCTCGAAATCTGATGCCACCCAACAAAACTATCAAATATTTATAAGCTAAAAATCATTATAATCTGTTTTACCTTCCTAGTGTAGTTGGCTATAATGTATAAAAAAATCACTCATTAGAAAAACAGATTTTGAAAGTGAAATAAAAAATTATAATTGTTAAAATTTTTATTCAAAATACCTGTGACAGCTGGGGTTTTACTAAAGGAGGTTTCGGAAGCTACGTAAAATGCATTTCAAATTGGTATACATATTAACAATATTATACATTCTTTATTGCAATATTACAGCTGTATTTTAAAAAAATAGTAACTAAACACAGACAAGCACCTCGGTAATATCAACATATGACTGAAATTTCTATTTATTAAAAATATTTCTAGGTTAAATAATGAGCAGTTATCAGGTAAGATAAATAATAATAATGTTTATTTTCTACAGCATAGTGTCACCTGACGCTATGCGATGCCGGACCCCTATCGAGGTCTTCAGCTACTATTAAAGTAGCTTCGGCTATGGTAGAACCTTACTAAACAAAAACAAAATGAAAATTCAGTTCAATAAATTCACAAGTTTTAAATGAAAATCGTCCTTTCTGTAATATTCAATCAAAAAGGTGTCAAGCTTGTTTTTGAAAGCATTAACTGAATTGGTGCAAGTTATTTCGTTCGGCAGTACGTTCCAAATTGCCAGGACTCTGTTGCTGAAGAAGTGTTCACGGGGTCGATAGTTTGTAATGGCTTCTCGTTTCAGACGATGATCATTATTTGCACGAATACCACCAGCTGGTCCATCTATCCTTGCTGAAGGAAACGGTTGATTTGGGTTAACCCAATTGACTTTGTTAAACCCCTTGACAATTTTAAAATATTGTATAAGGTCTCCTCTAGTCATTCTCTCAAACAAATAAGGAAGGCCGATTGCAGCCAGTCTCTCAGAATAAGGCAATGATCGAATTTGAGGAATTAATTTGGTTGCATTGCGTTGAACAGATTCGAGTGATATTATGTCTTCTATTCTGCAAGGTTTCCACACAGAAGCACAGTATTCAAGGTGAGGTCTTACATATGTGCTAAAGAGGATTTTCAATGTGTGAGTCGTCCAGTAAATGAACGTGCGCTTGAGTGTTGCAAGCGCCGCATAAGCTTTCGCCTTCGAGTTCTCTATTTGATTCGTCCAGCTTAGTTTGTTGTCAACGTAGATGCCCAGATCACGCTCAACCATGGTTTCGCTGAGGATGTGGGAATGTCCATCAGCATCGGTCATTGTAAACTTCTGGTGTATGTGGTGCGGATCCATCGCGTCCAAAGGAAAGTTTAAAAATTCGGTGTCCTCAACAAAGCCAGTGTTAAGAACGTTGCACTTACGTTTTTCAAAATACATGACTTTACATTTATCTTCGTTAAAGCACATGAGCCATTCGTGAGACCATTTTGTTAGCATATCAAGGTCCCTCTGTAGCAATGATCGGTCATTTGTGTTGCGGATGATAGCAATGAGTTTTGTGTCGTCGGCGAAAAGCTTGCAGAAATGATGAACCAGAAGTGGCATGTCGTTGATGAAAATGACAAAAAGTAGAGGCCCTAGCACAGAGCCCTGAGGCACACTGCTAAGGACTTTTTTCCAGCCTGAAGCATGCGTGCCCATAATCACTCTCTGATGTCTGTTCGAAAGGAATGCTTTTATCCAATTGTTAGTTTTGTCGTCGAATCCAAGTGCTTTAATTTTAGTGAGTAGATGTTCGTGACACACTTTGTCGAATGCCTTTGCAAAATCAAGAAGAACCATGATGACTTCGTGACGTTTGGACATTGCGTATGTTATGATATCAAGAGATTCTAAAAGATTTGTAGTGCAGGACTTGGAGAACACAAATCCATGTTGATTCGGACTGATGAGATTATTGTCTACTAGAAACTTAAGCATAGAGCTTCTGATTATCTTCTCCATCACCTTGCAGAGCACCGAAGTTAGGGAAACAGGACGATAGTTTACAGCTGTAACTTTTGACCCTTTTTTTTAAAAATAGGAGATATGTTGGCGAGAGACCAGGAAACTGGAATTTCACCTTCGTCATATGACCTGTTGAAGATAAGCGAGATAGGCAGTGAAAGTGATGAAGAGCATTCAGAGAGTATGAAAGGATGAATATTGTCAGTGCCCGCTGGCTTTTTCCTATCAAGTCTTCTGAGAAGATTTCCAATTGCTGTTGAATCAAACACAGAAGAGTCCATTCCCTCAAACCGTTTGTCTGAGCTTACTACCCGAGGAATAGACTCAATGGGTTTGTCCGAGCCAAAAGCTGAAAAGAACTGATCATTAAGAATTTCTACGATTTCATTTTTGTCAGTTGTAAGTGATCCGTCAGCTCGGCTTAGCGATCTTATTCTGTCTTTATTCCTCTTATGACTATTGATGTAGTTATATAGAGGCTTTAAACTAGACTTACAACTATCAGAAATTGACCTCTCATAGTTTATGATAGCCTTGAAGACTTGCTTTTTCACCAGACGACAAGCTTTGTTGAATTGATATTTGAGTAGTTTTTTTTTAGAGAGTGAGGCAGCTCTCCAGGCGACAAAAGCTTTGTATTTGGCTTTAATGGCAATTTCGATCCCCTTGTTGAACCACTTAGCATCAAATTTCTGAAGAAGAGTAGATTTTCGTTTTGGGATGAACTTATTGCAGCCGAACTCGAAGTATTCCAGAAAAATATCATAACATTCGTTTGTTGTCTTTCCAGCCAGAAACAATCGCCAGTCAATGCTGCTAAAATATTTGTTGAGTTCCATATAGTTGCCTTTTTCAAATGCAGGTCTGAGAAGAACAGAACTAGGAGTGTTGGCTCCTAGGTAAAGTTCCCAGTAAAGAGAAGAGTGGAGATGCATCTTGTCAGATAGACTAATAGGTTCGTGGAGCTGAACATCAAAGATTGAAAGAGGATCGTTGACAAAAATAAGATCAAGTGTATTTTCGCCAAGCGTAGGTTCAGTAACGGCTTGTGTTAAGAAGTTGGTATTAATATTTTCAAGAAATTTCTTAGATGTTTCATCCGAATTTTTCAGAATTCCACCGTCGTTGTTCCAATAGATGTTAGGGTAGTTCAAATCACCAACAATCAGTAGGTTGTCGTATTTTCTTTCGTTGACTAGCTGGGTCGCACGCATTATTGAGCGATTGATCTCATCATTTATGGATTCTGAGTAGTATTTTGACGTAGTTGGTGGCCTATAGATGCATCCGATTAGGAGTTTTACTTTTCCGATTGGTACTGTACACCATATTTGTTCACTTGTGTGTCCTATTAGAATCAAATCGTTTATTTCAGAAGCTTCGAAGTCATTTCGCACGTAAATGGCAACTCCCCCGTGACTGTCTTTTTTGGTTCTCGATTTGACAAAGTGGCTGTAGTTTTGAATTTCGAGCGTGAGGTCTTTGTGGAACCAGGTTTCAGAGAAACATAGTAGTTCTGGATATACGAGAGCTTTCAATTTAAAATTCAGTTCATTCATTTTATTTAACAAAGAGGTAGCATTGGCATAGAAGCACCTTATAGAAAGTTCATTCGTACGAGCGTTAACTGTTTGATTTTGCTTCCCAGAGCCTGATGATGAAGTAATATGGTTGGGGTGATTTATGAAATATTTGGAAATGGTATTTTCGTTAGTGACTGATGCTGAGTTGACCAAATGAAGTGATTTGTTTGACAAGGAAGATGAGAGTATTGATGAATCCGATGTGTTGGAAGCGGCATATAAAGAATGCAAAGCTGAGTTACTGTGATGTTGGGGTGGCAAGTCGAGACTTTGGTTGAGAGTACTTTTAGGTAGGTTTAAGAAATACTTTTCTAACTGTGCCATCGCGAATGGCCCAGTAGAATTTCTTTCCATCTTCAATCCCGAAACGCCTCCCATTTTCGTCAGACTCGTCAAGACAATCGTTTCTCGAGTTTCTTTCTTTACGAAGGACTCTCTCTGCATCTCGTTGTGCCACTGTTTTGTCTTCGTTTACGTAAATCCCATTCATGTTGCTGTGTTGCCGTAGTTTTCGGGCGTTGGAGCAAGCTTTTTGTTTCGCTTCGATGCTTTTGAGCTCGAGAATAATTAGCTCACTCTTCTCACTCGACGATGACACAGCACTATCTTTTCTCTTTAAACGCGCTTGTCTCTTAACATCTGCTCTTTTTATTTGTAAAACGTTTAAAATTTCATCAACCTTTGTTATGTCATCTCTATCAGCATCTTGATCAGTTCCACTCTTTGCAACTCCGTGGATAATCACATTGCGCTCAATTTGTTGTGAACGAGTCTTTTCTTTTCTGACCGCAGCAAGTACCGCAATTTCAACCGGCGATTGTTTTTCATTTGGATTAGCATTAGCAATGGCTGCATAGGAAAAGAATTGGTTGTCGGGTGACAAATTTAATTTCGATGCCTCGAGTTCCTGGATTCTGTTTTCTTTCTGGGTTAATGAGACCTTCAGTTCAGCCACAGTAGATTTGAGTAAACCAACTTCTGTTATAAGCGCCGCAAGCCAAGTGTCGATGTTTTCTAGCGTCACTGGCTGACCTGCGTACAGCTCAATTCTACTTTTGATATCGTTCGCACTTTTTGGTGGCATTTTCAAATGCAGTTAAAAAATCAATTAAAGATAGAGTAACCACGAAATTAGTGATAAATCCAGTGCTGAGCAGTAATAAATAGGTTAATAACGTTCGGCGGCGAAGCTTATAAAAAAAATAGATATGTTAATTTAATTTTTTTTATATCAAAAAATATTTTTTGAAGGTAGAAGCAGCAAAGTGATGTTATTACTTCTTTTTAATTACAATATTTTATGTGCACTATTCATATTTTATTTATCAGCATTGAAAAACATGCTGAAAAATAGTACCTCGTTTTGTTGTAATTGCTGTGTTCTGCTAACAGGAGCTGGGGGCTAAAATAGATAGCAAAATACAAAATAAAACAATTGTAAATAGTGCTAAGATATTTATGCTAAATGACAGTGTTGTTCGGTAACGAAGTAAAAGTAACGCGTTACTTTACTTAAGTACATCAGACGTACTTTTTGCCTGTAACGGAGTACAGATTATTTTCAGTACTTTTTACTTGTAACGAAGTAATATTTTCGGACTTACTTTTACTTCGTTACTTTTCCAGGACAAACCGTTACAAAGTACTGTAAAAAATTAATAAAACGACATAAAGTCTAAATCGATGTTGTATTAATTATCTATGATTATTAACGTATGCATTTTCGAACCCCATTTTACTTTTATGTTAGTAGTTAGTAGTATTGAAGCTTGTGGGTGGAGCTAAGATTTTCGCGGTCATACTTGTTTTGGTGTACAATAGATTGTTCGAGATTACCTACTATGGACTATGGAATCTTCCAAAGGAGCGAACGTGAGCAGTGGTGGCGATGATAGGCGCGTAGCAACAATGAACTTAATAAAGAACGCCCATGGTCATATTTAGTTAAAATGTTCAGATTTCAATCGATGGAAGCTAAAACGTTCCGATTCACATGCTTGCTGGGCAAACCTAAACTAAAGTAATTATGTGTTTAGCATTCCACAATTCTCCGTCAAACTTGAAGAAACACGTGATACGCGTGCATCCAAGCGCATGTATCGAAATACGAAAAATTGACAAAAAGGCACGTAAAAATAGAATTTTTTCATTAGTTTGCGTGTTATCAATTAGTTTATCAGTTTCATCAACGCAGTAGCGTTTGAAAGACGATGGAATTATGATAAAATAGAGTTAGATGATTGACGAATAACCATTACAAAAAGCGGCTTCAGTACTTTTACTTTTTACTTTAAAAGTAACTTTAAAGTGCTGTTACTTTTTACTTTTACTAAAGTACATTTTTTAGAAAATACTTTTACTTTTACTTAAGTAACTTTTTGAGGCGTTACTTGTACTTTTACTTAAGTACTGAAACACAGTACTTTTTCCAACACTGCTAAATGAGAATAAATTTATTAACTTCAAATTGACAGATACTTTTAATTGATTCAATAAATAATACCTGAGGTAGTGGAGATCGTCGTGAGTTGGCAGATGTTGAGGACTAGAAGAATTAAAATGTAATTATCCTATAATACAAATCAAATGATAAATATATAATAATTATATGAAAAGGTTTGCTAAGGTTAAAGTGCTGAGATTTGTAAACAATAAAATTAGAAAACATTGTAACAATTACATGAAAAAGTCTGTTTTTTGTTAAATTATTATATTGAATAAGCATGATTTACTATGAGTTAGCTAAAAAATATAAATAAATGATTTGTTTTAATATATTATAAGTTTATTAGAAAACAAGCTTATAAAAATGATGAAAAAATGAAAAACAAACCTGTGGTGGTAGTGGAGGTGGAGATTTTGATGACTGCAAAATAGTTTTACTTTAATGTTTGAAGCAATGAAGTCAATTTATAACAAATACTATTTTTTTCTAATTTAGTAAATAATTCAATTGTTTCGAAAGTGAAATCAATGAAATATAATGTTGTAAAGGAAATATCTTTAATCATTATTTATTCATGCCACTCTTTTAAAATTTTGTTCTACAATTTTTAATTAGAAGATTTGATCTTGGTTGGTTTTTCACAGTACAAGATAATCAAAATTTGAAACAAACTGTCCAAAAATTTACAAATGACTATATTGTGATAACATGTGATAAAGTATTTTGAGAGTCCAAAAATGTAGATTTCTCAACCAATTAAGATTTTCTAATACAATTACGGACTTTGGCACATATCTTAGACATTTTGTGAATCACACACACAACTTAATATTGCAACAAGTAAAGGAAAAAACGAGTTTTTCAACACACACTTTTATTTCAAATACACTCAATTTAGAAATAAAAAAGATATTCAAATGAAGTTTTTCGGTTTTTTCATAATTACCACTAAATTTATTATAAAAAATGACCTATAAATCAATTAAATCATGTATTTTCATCCAATATAAAGCTATGCTGAAGGTTTTAGCTTCCTAGCTAGTCAAAAAGCTGGTTAAATTTTACTTGCAAGATTTGTGTACAGAGAAACCCATAAACAAACAAACAGAGAATAGAAGTTGAATATAAGTGTGTAAAAACATCCGTGAAGGAATAAAAATAATGCACTCTTTATTACACACACACACACACACACACACAATTTTATGTGTGTGCATGAGTGTGTACTTTTTAAAATCTAATCAATTAAAAATTGACTATATTGAAGAAATAAATTAAAGACATGATTAAAAGACAGAAGTTACCTTTAACAAGGAATTTGTTATTGAGGGTGGAGGCTGCAAATAAATGTTATTTTATTATTCAAAAAACTATCATAGTTGAACAAAAATATTGTATCAAATTTAACAGCATTGAAAAGTTAACTTCAAAATATTACTTTTGGTAGCCGAGGACCTGGTGGTCTGGCAGCAGATGTTGACGGTGTTAAGGGCTAATATAATTTATATTTGCAATATAAAATAAAGATTTGAATTGGAATTTAAAGTAGTACAAGCAATAATAAACATAAGCCATATTAATTGTAGAACAATTAAATTATAACATAACATAAACTTTATTCTTTTTAAATTCAAAGTGATAACATAACTCAAGTGTGAAAATAGTTGAAAATACATGCTTTTGAACAACTTTTAACTTTATTTAAAAAGAAATAATATAATAAATATATAAAATTACTTTCAAACATTTAAATACATTTTAGAAATAAAAAAATATTTTACTAATATTAACAAAAATCCTTCTATAAGAACAAGAATGTGCTTTCAATAATAAAGAGTAACAACCAAAGATTATTTCTCATCACTTTTCATAGTATCATGTAAAATGTAAATGATAGATTTATTCATAATTAAATAATACCTAATTTAAATATGATTATTTTTGTACTATAATTCATTTTTAATTTTAAAAATGTTGAATTTTAATATCAATATTAAATATGGTTTGAAATTAAATTGAATGAATTTAAAAACCTGAGATGATGAGGATTTGGCAGATGCTAAGAAATAAAGCAATTAGTCATCAGTATGAAATTCAATAAGTAGTAGTAGTAGAAAATGTATAACAAATATATTAATTCTGATGACTAACAAGTTCGAGAAAAAAGTGGTTGTATGCCCGCAGGTGGTCGTGGAAGATCACTTTTACCTGGGATTAAAAACATAATAATACATCAATTTTTGTATTAACTAAAACATTGAATTAAAAAATTTTATTTACCATCATAACTGATATAACTGTAATTAGATTCCAAATCTGTAGACAAATAAAATGAAATTAGAAAACAAAAATATTTTTAGCAAAAATATATTTTAGACCTGAATCATCGTCATTATAAGTAGAGTAATTATCACGAAGTTGTTCCATGAATTCCATAGTAGAAATTGGACACTCAGAATCTATTCCACTATCAGTCATACTTTCTTTATCCCAGCTACTTTGAAATGTAAAGAAATTTTGAGTACAGACTCACTAAGAATAAATTGATAAACAAAAACACAAAATACTCTAGTCTATGAATTCTCTCCATTTCTTCCCTGAGAATTTTCATCCACCTCTAAATATCAAATGAACGAAATAAACTATCTTGCTTTAAAAAATTGATTTTAAAACAAATAAAGAATTCTGACTGATCTGTTATTTTCTGATTTCGCATCGAAATATTTCATTTGCTCTTTTTTATTTAGTCCATAAATTAGCTTGAAAGGAAATGTAGCATGTTTTTTTGGAACTTCTGAAGCTTTACAAACTCTTTTTTTTAAATGAAAGTCATCAAACTAGTTATCTTGTACATCATGCATTTAATAAAACTATACAAAATAAATTTTAACTCACTGATTGTAGCCAAATAAAGGATATGCTTTTTCATATGTTTTATCATTATCATTTTTAAATTTATAGAGACATCCATTGTATATAACTACATATCTATCACCCCCTATAAATCAAATTTAGTTTTACAAACCAAATTAATATTTAATAAATGATAAATTTTTATAATTTTGACAACACAACTTACAAGATGTAAAGGTTTTCAAAAATTTTTCTTTCACACCCAATACACCATTTTTTCCAAATTTACATAGTTCTGAATAAGCTAAAAAAAATCAAATACAAAAAATTAAAAGTAGGAAATTGAAAACAAATTTAGCACGTTAAACTAACATCTATTTTGTTCAGGTTTCGGAATGTCAATAATAAGACTACACATTTCAGAGAAATCTGATTCTTATGAGATAAACTTTTAAGCAAATGTGAAATGCTTTATCCTGTTAATCAAGAAACAAAATTACAAAAAGTAATAAGAAATTTTTTTGAAAATTAGTGTTGTCTGATAGCTTCTTCACAATTATAAATTTTAATTAATTGCATTTAACCATTGTACTAAATTTAAAAAAAACTCTCTGACACAAAAACAAATAACCTATTTTAATCTTTTAAAAATAAAAATTTCACTAATGAGTTAATATTTTTGAAAAAACACCTACCTGGAGGGCATGAATTCAAATAAAACATAGAAGCAGGAAGTAGTAATCATAGAAATAATTGCAGGGCTTCTTCTATTGAAGGAATTCTCAAGATTATAAGTCACAAATAAAATCTCAACTTAGCAGTCACTAACATATATTTTGTCAAGAACCTTTGAAACAATTCACGTTAATAAAAAAATCAAAGACTATAACTGTAACTACAAGCATTGTGATGCTAGTGTAAGCTAGCTTATTTTTGGAAACTACGACACTACCTAGACCTAAAGCTATCTATTATAATTATAATAGCTCCTCTTTCTAGTTACTTCCTGAGTGGCTTTTGAGCTTTTAGTGACTTGAATAACTTGAGAGATAAATTTGTTTCGAGCGTTGGAGAGACTTGCTGATTTCATACACAGTTCAGTAAATTAATTATGATAGTTGTGGGTTTGCCAATGAGGTTTTTTTACTAAAGGCTCAATTCCTAGATAACAAATAATATGCAGATTGATTAGCTGAGGTGTGACGCGCCAAGAAACTTGAAAACTCTTGAATAATTACCAACATGATCATCGGCTCAATTTCAGTTAGTTCACTTAGAATCAGTAGTAAATCTAAAAAAATTAAAAAGAGTGATGGACACAGCGAGGGGGAAAGCTGTTCCATAGAAAGAATGGAATGATAATAGCTATTCTAAATTTAAATTTACAGAATAGTCTATGATAATCCTGATAACTTTATTCATATCCTGCGCACATGAATACAAATATTTTTGGTGGTCCAATATTTTGTTTAATGGTTTTGAAAAACTATCTAGAAGATCAGAACTGATCCACGACTGGTATTCAAATCAAACAGCTCTAGCTCTGTGCTGTTTAGCATTTATTTAAACTTGTTAATTATTTCGTTTATGGTTCTACAGTTCTGTGAAGCATCCGAGTCCGATGTTAATCAGTCACCATTTCAGAGTGATATAAATCAAATCAGTTTGAGAATATTTAACGTGACGTGAGTCAACAGACTTCTAGGACAACAACAGGTGTGTCTTGAGAACATTTCTAAAATGTTCGGCTGTAGCTGCAGTTGTGACCTTTGGTGGAAGACAATTCCTGAGCCTTGGTCCAACAACCAAAAAACTTTCGCATCCAACGTTCTATAAACGAGTAGCAGGAATGAGGAGGGAAGATGAAGATGATGACCTGAGTCTCCTCCGAGCTTGGACGTCGCTCACGTGTGTGATGTCCAAACGCAAATATAGGAGAGCCGACCGTGGAGGCACTTTAAAACTAGAAGTGCAAGTTTGAAGTCTATCCTGCGGTCAACTTTTAGTCAATGAAGCTCTCGAAGGATGGGGAGATATGGTCATATTTTCTGGCTCGCATCACCAGCCTAGCGGCTGAGTTGATAACCGACTGTAGAAGACAAATCAGGAACTTTGGAAGCCCTGGTAACATAGAATTAGAATAATCAAGCTTCGAAAAAACTAAGGATTTCACAAGTGTGTTGAGAAACTTCAGAGGAAAAGATGATGTGACTGATTTAATTTTTCGTAAGGTCGAGAAGCATGGCACGCTCGGGTGACATGACTGACATGAGTGCACTACACATGGGCATGTCAGCATTGAAGATAGCGCCTGCAGGTTACGGACCGTATCAGACGGTGAGATCCAGTTGACGCCGAGGCGAATTGAATTCTTTGGGCGCTTAGTTCTTCAGAAGGCAAGTTGAAAACCAGATCACTTCAAATTTGTTTGAATTGAGCCGTAGGAGACACTGGAGCGCATCGACTGACTGACGTCATCAACGCACGCAGAGACGGGTAATATGAGCTCGGCGACCTTGTCCGGATCGTAATGACCGTAGATTTGTGTCGTCCGCGTAAAAATGGGATTGCAATCCGTGTTTCATAACGATCTGTTCCAAATCTTCAATGTACATGATGAAAAGGGTTGGACTCTGAACTGATCCTTGTGGAACACCACATGTAAGTGTTGAGATAGATGAAGTGGTTCCGTGCAACCCTACATGGCATTCACGTTCAATAAGATAGGAATATAGTACCAACTGAGCGAAACACCATCAAATCCAAATGATGACACAAGTCACTAGAACAGGATCTGATGATCGACGATGTCGAAAGCTGTGGATAAATCCAATAATACCAATAATGTTAATTTTCCTTTATCAGTCACACACAAGACATCATAGAAGACCCTCAGCACCAGTGGCAGATTAAGAGTTTTCAAACAAATAGAAATTGCAGTTTTTAACTTAAAGATTAAACAGTTCACTGACGCAGTCACGAAGCAGTTTAACGGGTCCCTAAGTCTCTGCAAATATTTGAAAACTGGTTGGCCAAAACAATATTTTACACACTTTTATTTAGGTTACAATCTCGGTTTGTGTGTGTGTGTTTGTGTGTGTGGCTTTCTCTGTACCTACGCACATCTTGCAAGTAAAATTTAGCCAGTTTTTCGACTAGCTAGGAAGCTGAAACTTTCAGCATAGTCTTATATTGGATGACAATACATGATTAAAAAAAACTTCAATTTAAACATCTTTCGTATTTCTAAATCGAGTGTATTTGAAATTAAAGTTTGTGTTAAAAAACTCGTTTTTCCTTTACTTGTTTCAGCTGATTTCTGTAGGGTTTTATGCAGAACATCAACACCGGCATAGAGCTGATCATTGCTGTTCGTAATTTTGCATCCGCAATAATTGTTTTGCCTTAAAAAAGAGGCATTCCGGATGAAAAATTCTATTGAGTTTTCATCAGTGCAAAAAAAAAATTAAAATGCAAATATTCTCACCGATAGTTCAAAAAAAGTACAGAAAAAATATTTTCATTCCATTCTTGGACTATTTTATCAACCAGCTGAAGGTACGGTTTAAGAAAAAGACGATTTTCCATAATAAACGCAATCTCTCGAAGTTATCCTTGTAGCCATGAAAAAATCTCGCAGCCCAAAATCATAAAAGAAGTCGAACTGTTAGAGTTTATCTTGAACAGTTCCAGTTTTGAGGTTAAAACATGGAAGAGTCTCATTTGGTCAATCCCACAAAAACGTCTACCAAAGGACATAAAAAAGACATTCTCTTCGAAAAAAAATGTTGGCCCTCTGTGATAAGAGATAACTTTTCTTGTCTGATTGTCTTGTCAGCTAAAAAAGTCATTCTCAGCTTTGACGTAATTGATGTGTTGACTTTGCTCAGAAAAAAAATGCAGAAAGAAAGGAAGAGAGAAAGAAAAAAAGAAAAAACAAGGAGAATAAGAGAAAGAGAATAGACCAAAAGTTTTAATTCAATTTTTTTTTGGTTTTACTGAATAAAAAATTCAATATACCTTACAACGACCTGCATAACGACAGTAATCAAATTTAAAAAAAACTAAAAAAAATTGGGCTCCCCCTTAAGAAATTCCTGGATCCGCCACCAGTGGCTTCTATCCCTATACAAGAACAAACTATTTTTTTAAAAAAGAAACGGTAGGAAGCGTGCAGCAACCTGTTGTGCTGACATAGCTCTTGCAGATTGCGGAATTCCCATTGCATTCGGCGGTCTAGTGGTCTTTGAAAATAGGGTGGCTATCTGATGCGGAATACTGCCCGCCGGAATAGTTAGACTTTTCGTCGCAAAGGTCGGCCGTTTCGTCGCAAGCTGTGAATTTTCGCCGAATTGTAACTCTGCGACGATACGGCTTTGCGACGAATTGGCTAGTATCCACTTTACATATTGAACAAAAATATTCTAGTATGTCTGTCGGTACAAATACTGACCAAATATTGACATTTTTGCTTCCAGAAAATCCAGAAAACTATTTTTTTGAATGTTTTAATAAAAGAGTTTCGTTACTATCAAAGTTTTTTTTATAAATATACAAACAAAATAGAATTGATAAATAGATGATTTATTATAAAGCCCCGGTTTATTTATCCCCTATTTTTTTTGAAACACCAGCATTCGGGCAATAATTATTTCTAGCCCCCACTTCGATTAGCTCCCGTACGCTTTTGACGACGGTGGTCTGGTGACTGAACAAATAAATTTTAAAAAACCTGGTCGCAACAACACTTTCTCGGGGACGCCTTGGGGACAAGGTTGTGGCACCACAGACACACACAAACACGCACTTGAAGGCCTCGTCGTACTTTTAATTGTGTTTATTTAGCAACTTTCTAGTATATATATTCTAAATAGATATAAAATATACCATATGATAATATTCTATATGCATGTGAAATAGCGATATAGAAATTAATGCATTTATTGATTGATATATCAATGTTTGGAAATTTTATATTTATTTATAACTCGTTTCGATCTCGGCATCTAGTTCTAGACTCTAGTTATCTAATTATAAAAATAAATGTCTCTATTATTTCAGAGTTCTAGAGATTCTCAGTTCTAAAATTTAAAATCAATTTTATACTATTCTTGTAGTAAATCACTGTTTGTAGCTTATTACAAACTACTGCTTTCATACTTAAGAACTCTAGACAGCGTGCAAATTCAAATTGTAAAATAGTCTAAAAAGTGTGAGTTGCCAAAACATTATTTTTTGACTAAAAAATTAGGGTCACCAGCGTCAGTAGGGGTTGTGGGGATGCACGGACCATAAACGGTTGGTCCTGTTGCTCCGGCGGTCCGCCGTGGCAACAAGCGCTAAAAAAATTGCTATGACCCTGGTGGTTTTTCTTATTTTAATTTTTTCTAGAACCACCAAAATCAGATTAGAATAACTTAAGAGAAAGCTAGAGATAGTGGGGTATGCAGAAAATAGTAAATGGGGACTAACTACGCCACTGGCTTGAAAGAGAATAGATGATGATCAGATGGATCAAAAAAGAAAAATGATGGGGAGTGGCAAAAAATAAAAGAGAGAAAAAAGATCAGGGAAAACAGTGGCGTAGCGTAGTGGGCGGTCAGGGCCAGACGGCACTTTTTAAGGGACGGAAAATTTTTAAGAAAAAACTTGTATATAAATAAAAAGTAAGTTTTAGAAATCTTTTTGAAAAAATGTTCCTCTGACCCTCCTGGTCATCAGCTGTTTTTGGAGGCAAAATTAAATAGAGTTGTAGAAAATTTTTGTAAAATTTATTTTAAATAAGTTCACATTCCCCAAGGAATTGCTGAAATGATGCTCCTGGCATAAGGGGGTGGCACATTTGGCTTATGCCTCCCTTTACACCACTGGGGGAAAGAGAGAGAAGGAAAAAGAGCAGGCAGCCCAAACCCAACTCCCTCCTCTGAAAAATTAACGAGAATGGGAAAAATGAAGGCAGAAAAAGAGGGAGCAGGGGAGGGAGAAGAAGAAGGAGAGAAAACGAGAGAGAAAGTGAGAGGGAGAAACAAAAACAGAAAAATCTCTAAAAATCCTGGGCAATGCTGAGTAATTCTGCTAGCAAAAGAATAAAGTTTAGTTTTAGTTAATTTTAATAACTGAGACCAGTTTGGCAGTTGTTTAGTTTAAATTTCTAGTAGTTTAGTTTAATTGTTCAGTCTGTTAAGCTTTTAAACATAGAAAACTTTAGGGCCTAAAGTTTAGGTCCTCATACAGCTAAGATGCGTGGGCAAATTTGATCTGTCTATCTTATACAATGATATTATTTTTGATTATAGTCAATTAATTATTAATAATGATAATATAAACTTATTAATTATTCTCTAAAATTGTTTTCAGAGGTGACGTGACATGCCCATGTCGTCTGACTCAGAAGAATCGTGCAGAGATTTTGCTGATGCTGTTGTTGGTAAAGAAATTGTTTATTTTTTATTAAGGAAGTTTTAAGTTTGTTAATTGTAGAAATTGTACAAAGAATTGAGACTAGAAAGCAATTAACACTATTAACAGAAACAAGATGATAAAATTGAAATAATATTTACATGTTATATATTAACGAGTAAGGTATTTCTGTGTGAAAAGTTGAGACAAGAAGGCTGAGGGGATATTTAAAGTACTAGGCCTGACAATGCAGCAGTGTTCTTCTGGACAGCCCTAACCAAAAATAATTTGAGTGGACATAGTCTCAAAATTCAAGTTCAAGGAGGTAGGCTTGATTGCAGAAAGTAGTGGTGGTTCAGTTGTAAAATAGATAGAGCAATGAGGTCGTTGCTTCAAACACAGTGACTTCTTTCAAAAGCAAATTGGAATTGAGGAGGATGATATGAGCTTTTAAATCATGACACCTTTTTAGTTAATTTCAGCTAAAGCAAGTAGCTTTTAAGAAAGCACTCTTTAAATGTTGGTTCATTGCGACCTTGGCACTAATGTAGAGTTTCCGGAATTCGAAGGTTGACATAAACAGTCTATGTGTTTATCAAACATCTTGTAAAATGAAGCTAAGCTTGAGAGGTTATAATGATGCTGTATTTTCAGAAAAACCTCAGATCCAACTTTAACTATCACTATAACAGCGACTATGCTTACTGGTTTGTGGAACTGGTATATGGTAGCTACCAAAAGCAGCAATCACATGAGACTTTCTTCCATATTTGCAAACATCGATGATGCATACAAGATTACACAGAAATATTTAAGCTATGGTATCTAGATGAATTTAAAACATGTGAATATGAATGCTTATTAAGTTTCTAAACAGTTGAATTTCATTAAAAACTTGTGGTATTAATAAATTTGAACATTTCACTGGAAACGTCTGTGGGAATGTATTAAAATTTAAAATCTTTTTCAATTTTTTGTGTTAATCCAGATCCCAGTATTTTCAAAGCACCAGCTCCATCAAATGATAATCAAAAGTAGGTGGTGTTTAATGTATGCATGTTTGTATATGTGTATTTGATTTATATATTCTGCCACATATGGTTTCATATGTATGTCTACTTTGTGTGATAAGCCTATTTTTATATCCCCATTCCTGACAGAAATTACTAAAAAGAAAAGTTTTAAAAAAGGCATACAAGTTAAACTCGACTATAACTTAGACCTATTATAAGAACAATAATTACTCTTTTCATATACTTAAATTAAAATGAGCTGTCAAAAATTACACATGTTTTTTTTATAGTTTATACTTCTCTACACCAGATCTTTTAAAACTAAAAAAACAAGATATCCTTTACATACTATATTTTTGGTTGCTGATCATAATTTGATCTTATTTACTGTTTTCCATTTTCTTTATCTGGGCTTTTTATTGGCTTAAATTTAACCAGACAAGTTTTTCAGGTTTGAATTTCAGTTTTACATAATATTAGATATTTTTGTATAGTGTTCAAAAAGCGAAACATAAAATTAGATAGGGTGTAGCTTTGGCTTTCACATTTTTGTGGTTTGTTCAGCTCAGAGTAGTCCATGAATCTATTATTGTTGACTAGCCACAAAATGTTGACCCGACCCAGTAAGTGATGTGACCTGACCTGTACCAAATAAACTATAAATATGTGGCTGTTATATTGACAAGAAATATTAATTCTATGTTTTTTTGTTATCTTCAATTATGTATGAAGGGCAATGTGCTTGAAATTCACAGCCGCTGGAGCATTTTGAACAAAATTAGTTTTCATTGAAGAGAAGGTTTGGAATGATTTAAGAAAATCTGCTCCTTAATTAACATTTTATCAACAGAAAATGAGAAAAAAACCGCCCGCTAGTGTTTAATAGAATAGAATAACAAGAAAGCCATAAAAAACTATATCCCTTATATTTAGGGTTGCCAACCATCTCGGTTTAGCCGGGACAGTCCCGGAATTGGCATACGGTGTCCCGGGTTTAGTTAGTTGTGTCATGGAAAATAATAATAAAAGTATGTTATACAAATAAATAAAAAAATTACTAATTGATAAAATTTTCAAGCCAATAACAAAGAACGGTGACATGACATTATATATTTAGTTTTCTAAATTGTTTTATCTTTGCTTTCCTTATTGGTCAATTTGCTAAACATGGCGTTTGCTAGCTTTTCTAAATCCAAAATAACAAATTCACCTAAAAATAATAGCTCGTTGACTCCACCAAAAAAAATTAAAGCGTTAATGTGAATTTCGGTGAGAGTGGTTGTCGAAAGTCGGTTTAACCTGGCTCAGTAAGGTTGATGAGTTCACCGATTATTGTTCTATTTGCCGCCTGTCATTTTCTGTTAAATATGAAAGTAAAACAGCAGTGACGACTCATTCCGAATCGACAAAACATAAAAAAGGTGTTGCATCACAGAATGAAAATTAAGCAATTTCATCATTTTTTGTGAAAAAAAAATACAACTGATGAAAACAAAATAATTTTGTCGAATTTGGTTGCAACCTATCACGGGATTGTGCATCACCATAGTTATGCCAGTCAAGACTGTTGTTACAAATTGTTAGCAAAACTGTGTTCAGATTCGTTAATAGCCACAAAATTATCATGTGGTCGCACTAAAGCCACAAGCTACGTAGAAAATATTCTAGGACCTAAAGCCCAGGAAATAGTTGTTACTGAATTAAAAGAAGCTAATTATTTTAGTATTAGTTCAGATGCTTTTAATAAAGGAAATAAAAAACTTTTTCCTATTACTGTTAGGTACTTTTTAAGGAAAGAAGGTCTAAAAAATTGCCTTCTTGATTATTATAATGATAGTGATGAAACCAGTCAAACCATCACTGTCAAATTAAGAAAAAAACAATTGAAAGTTTTGATCTAGAATTGCAATCAGTCTCTTAATACAGTGCAGATAATACAGTGCATTTCTTAACTTTGGAAAACATTCATCTGATTTTCAAAGATTAATTCAGCACAACAAAAACATTGTCCAAGCTTATTGCAATTGTCATGTAATGAACAATTGTGTTAAATATGGTTTGAAAGCATTTGAAAAAATTTAAGATTATTGATTTATATATATATATATAAATATATATATATATATATATATATATATATATATATATATATATATATATATATATATATATATATATATATATATATATATATATATATATACATATAAGTAAACATATCAAGAAACCATTATAATTTGTAATGCAAAAAAATGTAAAAATTAATGTCCCGGAATGACCTTTTCCTAAGTTGGCAACCCTACTTATATTTCAGGATTTGTCGGCTTTTCATTTATTGCAAAAAATTTCTTTTAAAAACGAATTTAAAAAAAATTTATATATGCAAACATCTGTATAATTGTATTTGATTTATTTTTTATTAAAAAATAGATAATTAATACTTTTAATTGCAAAAGAAATGTTCCAGAAATCTTTTAAACTTTAATAGAGTGCATTGTCATGAGGAGCGAACCTATATTTCAAATTTCATCTCGATTGAATGACGGAAATTTAGTTAATTTTTACTTTCAAGGTTTGCAAATATTCAAGCAAGCCTGTTAAGTTAATATAAAGGATTTAAAAATCCATTTAATTTTGTATAATAATACAAATTATTTTTGATAAAAAATTTGGCCCAACCCTCTATGAAGTTCAAAATTTTAAACCAGTCAACCTGTGGACAACTCTGATTTAGCTATCCTAGTGAGAGTTAAACTATGCCCACCAACAAAATTAGGTGTTTTGAATTGTTTAAATAATTATATTGAGTGTTTGAATTAATGCATTGTGTGTTTATTTCAGAAACTTCAACAGAAACGATAAGTTATCAAGTTGTTCAAAAGAGCATTTGACCAAATTGTTGTACCAAAACTTGGAAAAGTATGTCTCTTGTTGTATGTTTCAATTCAATAAAGCAACAAATCTAATAAAATATAAACATACATGATCTAGATTTTGATTAAATTGACATGAAATTTTACAGCTCTCTTAAAATAAAAAAGAAAAAAGTTTGTAACAATGAAGTTACACTAAATCAACCACAAGGTTTGGTAATTATGTCTATTAGTATTTATAATCCTTACAAATTGATTGGAATATTATTTAAACTGCAATGAACTTTTTATATAACAATACAATATTAATATATATAATAGCCCATGCTGTGTAAGACGTTTTTGTGTGACGCTCTGCTGTCTATGGTAAATTAATTTATATATAAAAATATAATGATAAATCATTATATATATATATATATATATATATATATATATATATATATATGAGTTTGAGTTTGAGTTTGTTTATTCAGTTATCAATACATACATTCAAAATCACAAATAAGACAGAACAAAAAAAAACAATAATAATTAAATAGTCATTATAATAGCATGTATGATTGATGAAGAGGTGCTGCATCAGGCCCCTCTGTGCTGACGAGTCATACTGCAATCAAAGTAGAGCGAGTTGATCTTTGAAAGCATTCACCGAACATGCGTCCACTGCTTCCTGCGTCAAGGAGTTCCAGCTGAAAGCTACTCGATTTGTGAAAAAGTGTTTTCGCTCTTCACATCCTTTAATTCTTTGTGGTAAAAGAAGGCAGTTGTGACCTCTCAAACAATAGGATCTGTTAGTTTGCCATGTGGGATGTTTTTGCAATACAAAAAAATCCACTTCATCAATATGAGCCAGTATTTTGTATTGTTGGATCAAATCGCCTCTAACCCTACGTTCTTCAAGCGTGGTAATTCCAAGCTTCTGTAGTCTTTCTAAGTATGGTATATGTTTTATTGTTGTAATTATTTTTGTAACTTTGTGCTGGACCTTTTCGAGAGTATCAATGTCCCGGCTTAGATGAGGAGACCAAACTTGAACTGCATATTCGAGGTGTGGTCGAATGTAGGCCTGGTATAATGTTTTCCAAAGATGGAGACTACGACTTCGGAATAATTTTTTAAGTCTACCAAGAGTTCTATTAGCCAAGGTAGCCGCTGCATTCACTTGAGACCTTGCTTTGAGATCATCCGATACTAGAACACCAAGATCTCGTTCGACTGTCGTTACTTCTAAATTTTTTCTATTTCCATCTGGGTCTAACATAGAATAAATAAATTTTGATTTCTGATTGGTTCGTCCAACGTGCATAACTTTGCATTTGTCAATGTTGAATGGCATCAACCATTTGTGTGACCACTGGACTGCCTCATCTATATCGTTTTGGAGTCTGATACAGTCTTCCACGGATTTGATAATCCCAATGATTTTACTATCATCTGCAAAAAGCTTGATGTGTTGAGATAATTTGTCAGGGAGGTCATTTATATAGAGCAAAAACAATAGAGGCCCAAGTACTGAGCCTTGCGGTACCCCACTCGTAACCTTTTTCCATCCTGAAGTACAACTGTCGATCTGAACTCTCTGCTGACGATTGGTTAACCAAGATTCAATCCATTTGTGAAGAGAGCCCTGTATACCATACGCTCTCAGTTTGTGCAATAAACACCGATGTGGGACTTTGTCAAAAGCTTTCGCAAAATCTGTGTAGACAACATCCACAGAAACACCAAGATGAACACTTTCTGTCAGAATGTCGCGGGCTTCCAGTAAGTTGCTTACGCATCCTTTTTTTCTTACAAATCCGTGTTGACTTTTAGTTATTAGGTTATTTATAGTGCAGAAAGACATGATTTGCTCGTGAATAAACTTTTCGCATACTTTGCAAAGCACGGAAGTTAATGATACTGGCCTATAGTTTCCTGCCTTTATTTTGCTACCTTTTTTAAAAATGGGCGTAACATTAGCTAGTTTCCATAGATCTGGTACCATGCCTGTGGTGATAGACATTCTAAAGATGAGAGTGATAGGAATTGCAAGAGCAGCTGCGCTGTTTTTTAATATACGAGGATGAAATCTATCAACTCCCATAGCCTTGTTCGCCAAGAGTTCTGATAGTCTTTTTTCAACTTTTTCAAATGTGAAAACGCTCTCGTCAATATTGCATTCGGAATCTGTTCTCTGTTCAAAATAAGGCAGTTGATTGCCTGATTCGGTAACAAAGACAGATTGGAAGTATTCGTTTAGCGTCTTGCATATTACTTCTTGGTCGACAGATGTGTCACCGTCAGCCGTTTCAATTGCCTTTATCTTTTCTTGAGTTTCATGTTTATTTCGAATGTGAGTATGAAGTAGTTTTGGTGAATTAGCGAGACATTCTTCGTAGTGAAGCATAGAAAGTCTAACTACTTTTGCCACGTTTTTACAAGCTTTTTTATGAGCTAGCTTAAGCTGGTCATGTGTGTGACGCCCGGCTGCTAGGTATTTTGACCAAAGTTGTCTCTTCAGTTGAACTGCCGCTAACACTTCTGGAGTGACCCATGCCTCTGACTTTTTCTTAAAGGGCACTGTTGTTGTTGGGATAAATCTTTTTACTGCATCATCGTAAATTTTAACCAAGGTGGTGTAGCACTCGTTAACTGAGCGATGTAAGAAGAGGGTTATCCAGTCTTGTGAGCTGATAAAGTGTGAGAAAGCAGTAAAGTTGGCTCTACTCCATATACATCGGGGTTTGTTGTGCCTTTCGATTGTCGGGCAGCCAGCTACACTTATTGTTCCCATTATTAAACAATGTGATTGACCCATTGGCGTATAGCCTAGTGAATCGCCTTTTGTAAGCTCCATGAATTGATCTGGTTTGTTGGTGATAATAAGATCAAGTGTGCTTTTTGGTGCAAGATCTCGTGAATGTCGGTAAGTACAAAATGTCACTACTTGTGTTAGATATATATAGATATATATATATATATATATATATATATATATATATATATAATTAAATAACTTAAAATTTTTTTACTTTATGTAAAATAAATTCAAAATATAAAAAATTAATATTTTTGAATATGTCCTTTCTCATGTCATTTGTTTTGGAGTGCATACGAACGATAAAACAATTTCTATCGATTTCACTTATCGCTTTCTAAAAACTTACTCCATCGCCGAGTTCTTTCTGCTGTCAAACGATGATTTTTTGCTTCAGGGTTTTCTTGCATTCAAATAAAAAGAAAGTTTAAAGTAATAATTATTCAAAGTTGGGCAAACAGTGCACAGTGGTTTTAAACGTCCTGTTACACTTCACGAGAGCTCTGTTTCTGCAGTAAGACTAAACTCGCCAGAGGCATAAATATTTTATCAGGCTTTGCTCATCATAATTGATGAAATCACTATCTATGCTTACTAAACATGGATTACGCTGCATCGATAAAGTTCTTTGCGATATCATGCAGAATTCAAAGCCATTCTGAGGTAAAGTCATGGTTATTGGAGGCAATTTTCGACAGACACTGCCAGTCGTCTCAAGAGGAACATGAACAGATATCATAGAGTGTTGTATGAAATCAAGCAATTTATGGCAACAGTTTACAAAATTGCATTGCTAAATAACATGCAAATTGGAACTCAAAATATTCACAACGACTGGCTTCTCAAATGTTGGATTTGGACGTTTGCCTGAAATGCCAGAAGTTCCTGTGAATTCTATCGAGATTCCTCAACAAATGATTTCAGATGGGAATATTATCGAACTGATTTACGGTAGTGATTTGAGAAACATGCCCGTTAAAGAACTTTCAAAATGTGCGATTTTAGCTCCAACAAACAAGGAAACATTAGAAATGAACAGAAAAGTAATCGCTCAGATGCCAGGTGATTTTCATCTCTATTATAGTGCCGATAAATTAATTTCCGAGGACGCAGTCGATGAACTGAACTATCCTTCAGAATTTCTGTGCAATCTAACACCAACAGGAATGCCTCCACATATCTTAGCTTTGAAGTGGAGTAATAATTATGCTTCTACGCAATCTCAAGCCGAAAAAGGACTCTGCAATTGAACTCGCCTGATCGTTTGTTCATTGCAGCATAATTTCATCACTGCTGAAATTGTTTCGGAATGTAATCGCGGTGATACAGTGTTCATTCCCAGAATTGATTTAGTTCCCAGTGACGTCAATCTTCCATTCATACTTAAGCGTCATCAATTTCCCATCATTCCTGCTTACGCGATGACAATAAACAAATCACAAGGTCAGACCTTTGAATATGTTGGGATTTATTTAAATAAACCAGTGTCTTTTCATGGCCACCTATATCTTGCCCTCTCAAGATAAAAAATCCCAGTCTTTGAAAATCTTCATTAAGGATTCACATATTCAGGGAAATCTTTTGAGGAATAAGACATTCATGCAAAATATTGTCTATCGTGAAATTTTTAAAAAACCTTAGGAAAATTTATTAAATAATTACAAAACGTTTTCCAGATTTTTTTTCATTCAAATTGACTACATTTATATCTAAATTTTAATTGTAATGTTATAAATAAATAACAAAGTATTTAATTAACTCATATTAATCCATAAAATATATCCAATGTTCATCGTAATGTTAAAACATCCGTCCTTGGGACGGGCAAAACCACTAGTAATATTATATTAGAACTTAATTAAGTTGATCTACCTTACTAATACATACTTACACTACCTTCAAATGATAGAAGTCTCACTCTTCAAAAATCAGCGGATCAAATCAGATGAGCCATCTGCCGCATCAAGCAAAAAAAGTAAAAAGCAGTTGAAGATTAGTGATGATGAAGATGATAGGTAACCAGTTACAACTCATGTTTGTGAACCTTTACAACGTTTCTGTATTTATTATTGTTGGCTTTTTTGGGGTTTGTATATCTATTATTATCTATGCATACTTAACTTTACAGAAAAACATGAATTTTAAAATTAAAAAAAATTGCAGTGAGGATATGGAAAGATTTCTTTCAGCTGCTGTGACAGGGGAATCAATAATTAGAGACAGTACAAATCTTTACTGAAGTCTTCGTTACAAATGATTTATAAAGATGAATTGAGTGCATTGTAAATAATGTGTTTTCATTTTGATAAAATTATAATGTTGTTTTGTTTCATTTACTTCTGAATTTTCTGCAAATTAATTTTTTCTGTGTTGACTAGTTACACAATTTTGCCAATTTAGGAGTTTGTTTCATGGCCTGGGTTCATTTTAAATTTGATAAACCCAGGGCTTAGAACAGCTTCAGCATTGACCCACTAATCAAGATTTTACTTCAGTCATAAGAGGCTCCACCAACACATTTGTTTTTAAATGCTTATATTAGCTAATAAGCTTCACCTGAATTTTGTCGTTTGTAAGAAAAACTTGTAATCACTTTTTTGGCCATTTCCCATTGATCTTTTGACTTCAAATGTTCCACATAAACGTGCTTTTGAAAACAATACTCGAATTCAGGGTCGTCTTTTGGGTGGGGGTCGCAGGAGGTGACCCTAAGGATTTTCCAAATAGCTTGTAATTGATTTTTCTACCACTTCCCATTGATTTTTTAAATTCAAATTTTGGACATAAACATACTCTTGAAGACAATAAACGAATCCAGGGACGGAATTTATGGGAGAGTCCCTAGGATTTTTCAACAAACAAATTTGGGGAATCAGAGATGGAGAATTTTTGGAATGAAGCTATATATGAATCCAGTTGCGTCATTTAGGGTGCCAAAAATTTTTGGAAAAGTAATATTGGAACACCAAAGGTTTGAAAAAATAATTATAGAAGAAATTTTAGAAAACATTTGGAAAATTTATTGGGGGACAGAAGAGGAATTACCCCCTCAAGGTTTGTCCAGAAAACTTTTTTTATAAATTAATGTTAAGGAAATTTTTTTAGAAAAAAATTGGGGGTGCTGGGAAACCGTTGCTCCCCAAGAAATTTCCAGCATTTTTTGGAAAAATTAATATAGAAGTTTTAGACAATTTTTGGAAGAAGTGCCTGTGACTAGACTATCTCCCCCTTTGTTAATCTTGAGAACATGATTTATAATATAAAAAAGTATATTTTAAGTTTCACTTGTTTTTTTTTTTATAAATTGAGGTTAACTCAATCAGTGATGTCTACTCAACTGAGTATGCTTCACTTGAAAGGCTCATCTTGCCTCCAAGTTCCACAGAAATCCTCCTTATTACACACAAAACTTTTTAACCCATCTGATTATTTATCCTACTTGTCAACTTAACTGTTACAAAATGTCTGTTGAAAGATCTAATGAAATAAAGTTAAGGCCAAGTGGGCAGCATTTGACCTGAACTGCTTTAACAGGACAAAAATTTTTCTCACTGATTTTTTTTATTATTGTACATGCCTGCATTATACAAGTTCAGCAGCATTACTGTATGCTCAATACAATTTAAAAAATATTCTACTCTCTGTAGTTTGTAAATTTCTTAAAGGTTTACAAATAATTCCAATTACTTCGTTTTTCATAATGATGTCAAAAAATTATCACTAAGTATCAAGTATCGTTCTCATTAGCATATATTTAAATATTGCACAGTAAGCGAACAAAATAATACACCAGTCGAAGATGTATTACTTTGTTTGCCTACCTTTATGCATTCATTAAATCTCTTCGCACCTATAAGAAAACCTGTTAAAAAACAGTTTACTGGAACTTATTTCGACATTTTCCACCTTACACAGTTTTTATGTTAAAAGAACAATTGTCATAACAAATCTATACACACTTTAGGTTTTATTAATAACTTTAAAAGTAAACAGCACCTATAACAAATGGTCTAATTAATTATATCTGCCCTTAAAGAAACAATTTTGCATAACATGTTTTAACTGGAACGATATTAATCACCAAATAATAAAAAAAAACTCAAGTAACGTATGCACCAAAAACGAAACGTGTAACTGTTCATAAAATACAAACGATCTTTAGTAATATTTTATTTTTTGAAGTTTATTGGGCCACTTTATTTTCATCTTTCGAATCTTCATTCTCTTCACTGGGACCTCCAAACAAATGGAACAGTTTGGCTACTTCTGAATAATCATCAAACTTTCTGGCTTCTTTAATAATCTACATCAAAATGTAATTTACAGTTATAAAGAAGCTGCTCATTAATTCCATCTGATTTGGTATAAATTTATAAATCCAAACCCACCTGTCTAGCAATCGCAATTTTGTTGAAAACATTCCAGAGCAGAACACCAACTACAACGTCATCTTTGATATAAAACACCACACCCTTTCCAAAATCTTCGAGAAATCCATCCTTTAAGGAATTGGAAGCTTCAACAAGTGGTGGGAGATTGCCTGTAGGAGCTACAGATGTCTCCTGGAAGATTCAGAAGACAATGAAGATAAGCTTGAGGCTATGATGAACAACTAAACAAGATTAACCTTTTTCTCCACTTTTTCATCTTCATTCCCAGCTGCAGCATCATCAGAAGCTACTGAGACGGTTGGTCCAGCCTTTGCAAACACTGACACAGTTTGTAGAGAAGAATCCACTAACCCAATAGCTTCGTAGCCTATCGTGGCACCTAAATCAGACCAGAGCAATGACTGATGCCAATACGGCTTGTGACCCCCCGTCATATTCTGACCAGCCAGTCTTCCACTGACGACAGCATGGTCATGATGCTCCACTCTTCGCCGACCCAATCGAGGGTCGTAGAAGCAAGCAGCATCTCCGGCCTTAAAAATTGAAAAAAATAAAATATGCATCATGTGATGATTCTCTTCAACTTAAAAAAATTAAAATACACTTACAACCCACAAGTTAGTCCTGGCTTCTAGTTCAGCATTTACAAGAAAACCTCCCAGCTTGGGATCAACTTCAAGTCCTGATTCTGTTGCAAGATCGATATTTGGATCAAGACCAACAGACACTATCACATGGTCAGTTTCGAGCTTCACATAAAAAGAAGACATATAATAATAATAATGTGATAACAAAGAAAAACGAGTTTTTCAGCACAAACTTTGATTTCAAATACACTCGATTTAGAATAACAAAAGATGTTCAAAGTAAGTTTTTTTAATTGAATCATGTATTGTCATCCATTATAAAGCTATGCTGAAATTTTCAGCTTCCTAGCTAGTCAAAAAGCTGGTTAAATTTCGCTCGCAAGATTTGCGTACAGAGAAAGACACCCACACACATACACACAAAAACAGAGATTGTAACTTAAATAAAAGTTTGTAATAATTAGAAAGGTTCCTTGTTACCTCTGTGCCATCATTCAATGTTAGAACGACTTGCTTGTTTTTTTGGTTAAACTTCACCGATGCTATTTGCTTTTCAGTTAAGACTTGTACACCCTCTGATAATAAAACATTTTCATAAAAAATTATGTAATGATAATAAATATGGCTGTGCCGGTATACCGGTATATCGTCCGGTATTTGGCAATGCCGGAAAATACCGGTTCCGTCGGAATGAAGGGTGCCGGTATTGAACAATCGGCTTTCAGCACATTACGCATAAAAGACAAAAGAGTGAAAGACCTACAGCAGCAGAATGGGCAGTGCAATTTACACGTATGCCCATTGTTTGCTACACTTCAAATATATACAACGGTTCTTAGCATTGATATACAGTTCTTAGCAATAACATAGCACTAACCGACCGACTACAGTAACACTCAGAGATGTTGCGAATATTTATGGTGCAAGTACGAGTATGATTACCATGGTATCCAGTATGAGTATCAAGTACTACATCTCTGGTAATCAGTACTGAGTGGAATAACGAGTACGAGTACAAGTCCGAGTACTTAGAAAACGTACTCAAGTTGTACTCGAGTACGAGTACCAAGTACTACATCTCTGGTAACACTAACGTACTTTCAAACACTATTTCTAGCCATTTTCAGGTTTTCGACATTATACCGGTACCGGTATTACCGGTGTTTGGCCCTGAAATACCGGTATCGGCGGTGTTTGGCCCTGAAATACCGGTATCGGTACCGGCAAAAAAACCATACCGGCACAGCCCTAATAATAAAACATCAGCCGTAAAAAATAAATTCTACCTTTTTGGATTTTTGCTGTAGCCCACCGACTCAAATATTCAGGCAGCACCAAACCCATGTTGCCTACACAACAACAAAATTATTATTACTAATACATATATGCATTTGTCCACTGAACAACAAAACAACCTTTCTCGGGAAATACTTGTGTTACTTTAAGTGTCCTCAGTTCAGCAGCTGTATTTTTAAATGCAATCGGTTATTTCTATAAAAAATTATAATTATAAAATTAGTTCAATAAAAAAATACCTCTATTTCCTAAGGCACATGCAAGTTCACTACCCATAAACCCTCCACCAACAATCACAATGGATTTAACCTTTCTTGTTAATTCATCTAAGGCTTTGAAATCATCGATCTATTAACAATGAAATAAAATTTACATTTTGACTATATTTTTAAAAGATTCAATTTGTTTGCAATATTGTACCCCTGGATATTCTATAATGCAAACTCTTTTTCAGTTGTTCCTAACAACATGGAAGAGTGCACAATATGGAATAATTATCATAATTCATCAAACCTCCCAACTAAGCATCAATTCCACACTTTTCAATGAACTCTTACTGTTCTAAAAAGAAGTGTTCTTTCTAGAACTTCCTTCCCTGCTTCCTCAAAAATTGGCAAATTTTTTGGAGTTCCACCTAGAATTGTTTAAATGAATAGCAACTTCAAGAGCAAGAGAAGAAATAAAATATTATGCACACACTCACCAGTGGCGATGAGACATTTTTGATATTTAATTGACTGTCCATTAGTAAAATTCACCACTTGACCTTCAACATCAATCTTTGAAGCCTGCAAAGCATGTAAGTCTTTCATTATTTTGAAAATTATAATTATTATAAATTTTCAACAAACAAGAATTATAGCAAAATGTTGACATACTCTTAGACCAAGTGCCAAGGCAATACCTCCATGTTCATTTTCATTTAACTCTTTAGGAAGACAAAAATATCCCTCTTTTTCAAAGAACACTCTAAATAATAATTAAACATCTATAAATATAAAGAAATTATTATTCTTGAGACAACCAAAATATACCAACGTTCTATCCTTTCCAACATAAGACTTAAAAGCCAATTTCTTTACACTTTCTTTGTCATCTGTGTACCAAAGCTCTTTACTAAGGGGAGGCCTCATATATGGCAGATACATTTCATCTCCAACTATCAATACCTCAAATTTATTCAAGCAGATATAAGAATTTATAGAGAGCAACATAGATTAGTCTTTTTAGATTTAACACAACTCTTAAATACACATTTTTACTTCTAGAGTCTGTTTGTTACACAAACTATTACAAAAACTGAAATAATATTTACATGAACATTTTTATCAATAATAGCATGGAATTTTAGAACCACTTTCAGAAATTTTTCAGTAGATCAAAATAACAATGGTTATAAGTGACACCCCCAAAAATATCACCTTCAAAATACTACGACTACAACATTTTACATAGTTTTTACTTTTAAATTTAATAATCCATATTGCTGTCGCAAATAAGATAACACACAAAAAATGATTGTAAGAAATACCTTAGCATTCACATCTAAAGCTTTGATAGACCTTGCAGCAGAATATGCAGCCGTGCCAGCACCAATTATTAAATACTGAGCCTCTTCAGGGATCTCTAAAAAGTTAAACAAGAAATTTGTCAACAAAATTCACTGGAAACTAAAAATTATTTAAATACTAACTTAAAATATGATCTCCTGGTTATACTAAGCAATTCCTAAAACAATATTAATATATTCAATATTCAATATAAGTGACTTACCCACATAGATTGGTTTTTTCACCTTGATTTCTTTTGATACTGTCTCAGGTTTAAAATATTGTTTATTTTCATTTGAAAACTGCAAAAGATATACAAAACATATTTTTGAAGATATGTGCTGAGTTCATTTTATAATAATAATAAATGCTCCATAACATTTGTATATAATATAATAAAGCGTGAAGACACTCTACAAACCTTCTGATAGTATAAACCACCTCCTATTACCAGAGAAGAACCTAGGACGACATACCATAACTTACTTCCTCCACTTTCTACTTGAGTCGGACTAGATTTAGTCATAGACCTGTTAAGGCATCTATTTTTCGATTGCTGTAGAAAGGAGTTAGAGTCTGTAAAAATCATTGATCAATTATCAACACACATAATTCGTAATGTCTGTGTGTATGTCCGTTATGACTTCGCTGATATATAATGATGCTTTAAAAAATCTGTCATTTTTGAAGGGCTATCTCCAAACCCCTAAACTGACGATATATCTGTCCAAACCGAACCGCAAAAGTTCTAAAATCACAGCTAAGCCGTTTCATGTGATTGTTAATAAAAATAAATAGTTAACCTTGTTTATTTACTTTCTTTGTCTATTCTAACAAAATAGTGTTCTGTCAAAGTCATAGGGGCCCCATTATACTAATATACCCAAGGCCTCCAATAGGTTAAAGACGGCCCTGAATCTTCTAAAGTGATATGTTTGAAGATGAGCCAGTGGTAAAAACAGATCTCTGTGAACTCGCAAAACTTTAAAGTAAAATTAGCAAGGAAAACATCTTGACAGTCTGACTGACAAACTTTTGACAGTCTCTCTAGACTCGATAGAGTAGTTTTCCTTTGTCAGTGAACCGTGGTGTAATTGATCATAATTTATGGATCTGAAAGCACTGCTATTGATGGGTGATGTCCAAATAGTTTTAAAAGAAATAGTAATTCAGATTTTTGGGTGCCTCCGTCATTTCCATTTTGAGAGAAAGACGACATTGTATTGCTTGTTTACATTTTGTTTTTGTTTATTAAGTTATAGAAGCGAGTTACATCGTTGGATTTGATATTGAATTATCTAAAAACAAGTGTCTCGGATATTCCCAGTGCAACAGTTAAAAAAAGTTATAATTTATCAAAGAATAGCTAAGGTTTATTTTAAGCAATTTTCGTCAGAAAATCGTCATTTTTGGCTTATAACTTTTTTATTTGTGGAACCGAAGAAAAACCAATTATACCATAAGATTTCATAGCCCCAGTGCCCACACAAAATATTTTTATTTAAGGAAGTGTTTATTCGGACATATGTCCGAATAATTTCACCACTATTCAGACGTACGTTCGAATAATTTCACCACTATACAGACGTACGTCCAAAATAACGCATTTGTTATCAATATATTAAAAAAAGTCCTCGGATTTGCAAAAATCTCACGGGTGCTACCTGTCGGAGCTGGTGGTGAATAGTGGTGAAATTATTAGAACGTACGTCCGAATAGCATCTGCCTTTATTTAATTTCCGCGGCCAGCAATATTGCTAACTTCACACACGTCTTATTTGTGCTATTCACAGTGAGCATACCGTTTTCGGCGCG
This sequence comes from Erpobdella octoculata, assembly GCA_963978895.1. NCBI lineage: Eukaryota > Metazoa > Annelida > Clitellata > Hirudinida > Erpobdellidae > Erpobdella > Erpobdella octoculata. The sequence goes on along the minus strand of OZ022243.1, from coordinate 24,445,315 downwards.
CACTGTCAATATCTCCGAGCCTTAATACTTATAAAAGTCTACAATTTAAAACAGTTGTCTAGTTGTGCCTTACTCACCTCTTTTAGGTTGGAATGATCTTGAACCTAATTTTGAAGTGGAAACTCCAAAACGTCTTAGTTGTTGTGTCGTGGAAATCGCGCAAAATTTTGAGCAAATGTAGTTCGAAACTCCCCACTTAAACATTGCTCCTACAAACTATACAGAATAGTATCACAATATGGAACGTGCAGTTAACAACCTCGTCCTTTGGATTGTTTTAAGGTAAAACTAAAATTGGACGCGTGCAAATTTCGGTAAACCCCAAAGAAAGAATAATGCTCACGAACGTCGATCCATAGATACTATATTATAGACTGGCTGGGGGTCACCTGGCGTTATCCTGGTTTCTTAGATGTTTTCACAAATTAAAACTATATTTTTTTGGTTTAAGGTCTTTTCTAGATGTTTTAAGTTTAAACTTGATTATTAGTGGTCTGGTAAGGATAGTGGAGCTATTATATGTAGATTAGAAGTTTAGAAGTAGCATTATTAGCATTTTTTGGAGTCAAGTTTGATATTGTCATTAATGTAATTAGTTTGAATTAATTTATTTATTCGAACTTAAATCTTAAATAAACAAGTATGCCGTCTATTTCAGGATTTACCGGTTTTTCATTTGTTGCAAGAATATTTCTTTGAAAACGAATTTTTTTTTTGGAATGTGGATATGTAAACATCTATATAATTGTATTTAAGTTGTTTTTGTTACAAAACCAAGATAATTATTATTTTTAATTACGATTTTTGGATTCTCCTACGTGTTTCGTCTCCGTACGTTTCGTCCGCGTACTATTATTCGTCTCCCACGTTTCGTCTCCACGTAGCATTAGATAAGATAAGATAAGATAAGATAACGTTTATTATAGTGGTTTAGAAGACTTTACGCCTATAGACAACCACTTCGAATTAAAAATAATAATAAATAGAATAAAATAAAATAAATGATAATAATAGATAAATAAACTAATAAAAAATAAATAATTGCATAAAAAAATCAGTATCCATGCCTGGATAGCGCTACTTTAAAAGATGTGGTAGTCTCAGATGCTACAGTGTCATCGTCCAAGTCATTCCATATGTTTATCACTCTAGAACTAAAAAAAGCCTTTTTTAAAGTCTTTTCTTGTTTTTTAAAAAGCTTGAATCTATGTCCCCTAGTGCTTTGAATCGGTGGTTGTTCGAAAAACATTGCTGGTGTTAAATCCTCTTTTCCTGTTATTATCTTGTAGGCTTCGATCAAGTCACCCCTACTTCTCCTTTTCTCTAGAGTTGTTAAGCCGCATTGTTTTAATCTTTCTTCGTAAGGTAACTGGCTTAAATGCTTAATCAACTTTGTAGCCCTCCTTTGTACCTTCTCCAACACTACGATGTCCTTTTTTAAAACAGGGCTCCAAGCTTGTACACAATATTCTAGATGTGGTCTTACCAAACATTTGTATAGTCTGATAATTATTTCCTGGTTTCGACTTATTATTGTTCTCTTGACCAATCCTAAAATCTTATTGGCTCGCTTTGCTGCTTCCGCACACTGTCTTGATGGTTTGCCGCTATTGTGTACTACAACTCCCAGATCTCTTTCCTCTTCAGATGTCTTCAACAATATTCCTCCCATCTCATACTGAAACTCTTGATTTCTCTTACCCATGTGCATCACTGAGCATTTATCTACGTTGAACATCATTTGCCAGTCTAGGGACCATTGGTATATTTTTTCAAGATCTTTTCTTAAAATGTCGGCATCCAGCTCACACTCTACTTTCATGGATAACTTTGTGTCATCAGCAAATTTCGAGACCTTTGAACAAGTCGCTAAATCAAGGTCGTTAATGAACAGAACAAATAGTAATGGTCCCAAAACGGATCCTTGCGGTACACCACTTTTTATGCTTTTCCACTCCGAGTATTTCCCTTTAATTCCCACTTTTTGTCTTCTGTCAGCTAGCCATTCTTTGATCCATCCTCGAATATTACCTCCTATTCCAGCCGCTTCTATTTTTCTCATCAACCGTGTATGTGGTACTTTGTCGAAGGCTTTGGCAAAATCCAGATAGACTATGTCTACAGGGGATCCTTTATCTAAGTGGGTATAAACATTTTCAAAACAATCTAGCAAATTTGTTAGACATGATCGCCTTTGTACGAATCCATGTTGGCTGTTTATCAAAATGTTGTGGTGTCTAATGTGATTCATTAATTCGAGCTGAATGATTTTTTCCATGACTTTGCAAATAATACATGTGAGACTTACTGGACGATAGTTACTTGCCTCAGATCTGCTACCTTTTTTAAAGAGTGGTACAATGATTGCATCTTTCCAATCACGAGGAATTTCTCCAGTTTTCAAGGACCTGTTCATTATTTCTGCTAATACATCGCTTATTTCGTGTCTTACTTCTCTTAAAAACATGGGATGTAATGCATCGATACCCGGACTTTTATCTGTTTTTAGGTCCTTCAAGTGTCTTTCAACGTTCTCTTTTGTGATAACCACATCAGTCATTATCTCGTCTATTTTTCCCTTAAACATGTTCACAGGTTCCGGTATGTTTTCTATGTCTTCTTCAGTAAAAACCATACAAAAATAATTATTTAACATTTCAGCTACCTCTTCATCGTTTTCAACCACTTCGCCTAACTCATTTTTTAACGGCCCCACTAGGTCTTTTCGTTTTTGCTTACTTCGGACATACGCATAGAAACTTTTGCTGTCATTTTTTATATTATCCGTCAGCTTTTTCTCATAATCAATTATGGCTCTTTTAATGCTTTTTTTTGTCTCATTTCTTTTCTTGACATATTTGTCGCGCAATTGTTGCAGTATTATTTCTTTGCCTGTCTCATTATTACTTGCAGCTGCAATTTCATTTCCATTTCGAAGTGTTTGGAACCTTTTCCATGCTTTGATTTTTGCTCTTCTTATTTTTAAGACTTCCTTTGTTATCCATGGCTGTTTCCTGACAAATTTTTTCTTAATGGGTATGATTTCTTGAATGACCTCCTCCATGCTCTTTTTGAATAACATCCAGCTGTCATTTACATCCACCGATTCAATTTTTCTCATTATATTCATGTCTCTTATTTTGCTTCTTACTTTGTTATAATTTGCTTTAAAAAAATTGTAGCTAATATGAGAATTTATTTTCATGTCACAATCCTGTAGTATTATTTCAAATCTTACAATTTGGTGGTCACTAGAATGAAAAGGCTCTCCTACAGAGATGTTCTCTATAATGTTCTCATCAGAAGTTATTACCAAATCTAATATATTTTTGTTTCTTGTTGGGTTCATGACATGTTGATGTAAAAATTCCCCATTAATACAATCCAAGAATTTATTATCTTGATGTCTTTCTCCTTCCATGTTTATCCAGTTTATATGATAATTGAAATCTCCCATTATCAATACAGATTCCTGGCTAACCCTACCCAATAATTCACACAAACCATTATCCACACTTTCATCTACATTTGGGGGTCTGTAGCAAACACCTATTAGTAAACTGTTTTTAGCTCCATGCTGTATATCACACCAAAGACTTTCTTTAAACTTATCGCTTGATATATCTGTTCTTTCCACTGCCTTTATTTCATTTTTAACATATAAAATTATACCACCCGCACCATGCCCCTTATTATTTTGATTTTGCCTGTCTTTCCTAAACATAGTGTACCCATTAATTGCTAGTTCAATATCTAATATATCTTCCTTTGCCCATGATTCTGTTATACCAATGATGTCAGGTTTTTCTAATTCCACATAAACTTCCAATGCACATCTTTTTTCTTTGCTTACTATACTTCTTACATTGGCATAGAAACATTTCAATATTGTTCTTTTTAGTTTAGTAACACTATTGAAACTCTGCCTATTTATTGCTTTTATTATTGCACCTTCTTGATCTTTACTATTCTCATATTCCCTGGCACACCCTTCACCTTGTATATCCATTCCCCCGACTGATCATTGTTCTGTTTTTCTTTTGCTTCTATAACAAGTTTCTTGCATTGTTCTCTCTCTATTCTAGTCATATCGTGGGTCACAGAGACTCTTCTAAACTTTTCCTCTGCATTCTTGAGTTTAAAAAGTGACTCTAATATCAAATTTTTCTTTGTTGCTTCCTTCAGTTCAACAAGTAGAGGTCTGTCTTTTTCAGATTCCCTGCCAAGTCTGATCACTTTTTTTATATCTAAACTTTCACAAGATACTTCAAGTACTTTAAATAGTGACAACACAGATTTTCTATCTTCGGTTCTTTTCTGATCTTCTTTATCTGCAGCACTCTCTGCCATCCTATGAATTATAATGTTGTTCCTTCTAAGTTCATGCTGGTCTGTATTTTTTATCTTATTTTCCACTTTATTTACTTTTTCTTTTATAGCCTTTATTTCTTTTTTGGTCCATTCCTCTTCTTGGATTGAAACGTTGGTTTCCCTGGTCCCATTATTATTGGCTGCTGATGATTTGGAAACAAGCAACTCAGCAAACTTTTCTTCAATCTTTTGATATGCTTTCTTTTCACATACCTCCAGCTGTTTTTCAACGAGTTTTTTCCCTTCCTCTGCCTTTTCTGCAGATGTCTTTAATAGCAATTTCTCGACCTCTTTCTCCAACTTGTCAATTCTCAAACAATTGTTGCATACGGAATCTATGAAGTTTTCACCGCTTCCATACATACTACAGTTAATGCACTTAATCATTTCCTTGCTTTTGAGAACCATATTTGTAAGATAAATGCAAAATAAAACTTCCACTACTCAAAATAAGATAAGAAAAAGTATATTGACTTATCTTTCCGAATAGAAAACCTCTGAGCGATAATATGTGAGAGACCGCACGCCGCTTGCCAACAACAACATAAACTTAATAACTTAATTCGTCCCCTTAATGTTCGTCTTGCTACGTTTCGTCTCCATCGATTTATTCGCCCTGCTTACTATTTAGTCTGGTAGATTTAGCTTTTGGTACGGAAATTTTAATAGACAAGCCAAAAAGTACATTAAACTATAGTATTTGTTATAACTAAGAGCTGGAAAGAGATACCAGACACAGATCGGTCACTAAAAAAAGTTATTAGCAAAAGAAGTTGCTCAAAACTCGCGAATCTGTTTATTAACGCCAACCAATCAAAAGCCAGCTTTTTCTATTTCTGCGTAAAAAGTGACGCTTATTTTACAAATTATCTCCACGAAATTTAAATTTTTTACGCTCAAATGCTCATAAAACAGTTTAGTTATTTATTTCTATATTTTTTTAACAAAACTTTTATTTTCCGTTTGCTTATGGAGCTGCCCGAAGAATGTTGATTATCAAATGCTTAAACTTAAAACTCTTAAACTAGTTTAACTCCTCTGTATAAACGATTATGTACACTCAACTAGTCTACGTTTTCGAAATTCTCCAGTATTTAAAAAGCAATACAACCTGAAAACACAACCTTATTTGAAAATAGCTGAATGGGGTGCCGGTTATGGGAATCGTACCACTTTTTAAAGAAACATGCTCAAACATCTTAAAGACAAGAAATTTATCAAAAACTGGTTTTTAGAACAACATAAATTTTAATTCTAAAAACAAAGTATAAGTTTCAACTTATTAAATAATTATAATAATAACTGTTATCTAGCTTCAAGAATCATTATATTGAGCACAATTCAGTTGAGCAGAAGAGTCAGATCTTTATCCACGACTTTACTTCTTGTGTCCACCACACATATCAAGAGTGCTGTAGACAGAAGGTTCGGGGTTGCCAGCTGCTGTTACATTGGCTGTGACACTTCAGTGCTTCCGAAGAGACATTCTAAACACTGACTAACACCACTTTAAACATTGTCAAATTTTAATTCAATTCAGAGACACTGTTAGCAACTTTTGTCGTGCTGGCTGAAGTAAACTGGGAAGTGTAGATTTAGATTATGAGGATTTTGTAGATAAATAATGCACATCATATCATAGTCAAATTGTTTGCTGTTTATTATAAAACACAAGCAAACAGTTTTGACATTGAGACAATGCTTAGCAATATCCTCATGTGCAGAAGAACTTGTTACAACAATAGACGTGTAACTGGAGGAAATATACAAGAGCTATTTTAATAAGCATCAAAACCTTACAGAACAAAGAAGACATTTTCTTAAGAACTTGATAAGTTTCTATATATCACTTTAAATCAAATGTAATAACATTTATACATATTTCACTATTATAGATAATAATAGATATTATTTACAAGACCACTAATATAAAGTCAGTTATCTTAAACTTTGTCACAGCAACATTTACAAGCATATACAAGTACCTTCAAAACTGTTTTAAGAGCATCAACTTTTTTGCCAATTTAAAGAATAAATACGTCCAAAAACAAAGACTAATTTTGGGCAAGCCTAATTAAAATAGTATCTCATCGATTTTAACAGTTTTTTCATACAGGCCTCCACATATATCGCCCTTAAACATATCTACTTCAAGATTATCAGTATGAAGAGATTTAGTACAAACTTTACCATAGCAATGTTTACAGGCAGGTACAATGTAGCTCATATTTAAAACATGAACAACTTTTAGAAGAGCATGGGCTTTTTTAAAAATTTCACATTTACAACTTATACAATAATTAGGCTATCAGGTGCTGCCTCTATATCAGTATTAATGAGACACAACTTAAAATCTATTTTCCCCAGCTCCATCTATCATTGTCTAAGAAATACTTCAATTTCATTTCCTGAAAATGAGTTCTCAAAACATGCATTTTCAGTTGAGGTAGCTTTCCAGGAATAATTTTTGAACTACTTTATATTTGACTGGAATAATTGTTTATTGTGTGGACAACTTAGATCTTAAATTCTTTTTATTGGAGCTAGATCAGCTAGCTGCTAGAACTAAAACTAACACAAGGCTGGGGCTGATTATTTTTCTTTGCTTTGTTATTTACTTATGTATACAAACATCCACATTTATAGAGTTAAACTGTCAATTAAAATTGTATCTCCAATTACAGTTGCAGAATTCAATAAAGAAGTTTTCCCATCTTGTTTCAATATTTAGATTAGTTTTTCTTAAGTAGCAGATTTACACACAACGCACTACATTGCGATATTAGTTACATTTAGATTAAAAAATGTGCTAACTACAATACAAACTTACCATAACCAAACTTAACAGATGTAATAACACGAATAAAAGAAAATAAAAAAAATACCAGAATGACAGACAAAAGACAAGACTGACCAAAGAAAAAACTATGTACTATGCTATACAAACTATACAATTATACAACTATATAAATGAATAGGAAATTTAAAAAAAACGCTGCTAAAAATCCAAAATCGTCCAAATCAAAATCTAAGGCTTAAATAAAACGTTAAGATATTGAAGAGAAATCGAATTCAAACGCGATAAAACCGGCAATGCAAAATGAATACAAAGACAACGCAAATATAGCATAGAAAACGAGCCTTTATTGAATTCTTACTGGCTGGGCGAGTAAATATGTTACTGCGCGTAACGCGACATTGTCTTACGTAATGAGACAAAAGAGTACGTCTAAAATCATTAATAACTAGAGTACCATAACTGCTCATTCGTGGTATCTTCATACAGACATTCTACAACATATTCTCTATTGAATGGTATAAAAACTGGCTTGTCTATTAAAATTTCCCATATTGCCTCGAAAAACTGCTAGATCTACCAGTCTAATTCGTCTCATTACTGTTCGTCTTCCTACGTTTCGTCTCCAGCGTTGTTGAACGATGCATGCTTGCATGCCACCTCATTATATATAGATGTGAGGTTGTGACTGTAACTGACTGTAAACATGTCGGATTACGTAGGAAGACGAACAGTAAGGAGACGAATGGTACGGACACCCGATTTTTGTTTTCAATTTTTTTTAAACTTTAATAGATTGCATTTTCACGAAAAGCGGGCTCTTCCTTAGAATTTCAGTTTAATTGGATTCAGCTTAAATTAAAAAAATGTCATTTTAAAAGAATAGTTTGCAATAAATGAAATTCCGCCGAATCTTGAAATACAAGAAATTTGAGAAAAATCCTGGTTTTTACTTACGGCTTACTTGTTAAATCCCATAAAATAAGGTTTGCAAACATTCAAGCAAGCAGTCAAGCAAACAAGCAAGTAAGCAAGCAGTGATATTTATGTTAAGCAGGCGCGGCGCTGAGCGGGGGTCCAGAGGTCCGGACCACCAGCTCCGACAGGTACCACCCGTGAGATTTTTGCAAATCCGAGGACTTTTTTTTACTAAGGGGGGGATACTTGAATCTCATTGAGTAAATCAGTGGAGTATAAAAACATTGCTCACGTGTTTAAGGTTGATTTGTGCTAGTCTAGCTAGAAAAATATCCACGAAGAGAATAAGAAAAGAAGTAAGGCGGTTTTAAAGAAGTTATAAAACTAGACCGTCCATAACAACACTATCCTCAACAAGATGGTCAGCTAGATGTGTAAATTTAAGAATAGCTCACAGTTCATAGTTTACTCAACATCCAAATGATACTGTCAGCAGTGAAAACTTTAAAATTTGGGTTTGGACCTCATTTTTTAATGCAGTTATTTATTTTATCTAATCTGTGTCCAGGCACTGCAAACCAGTGCCATTGACTTGACTGCTGCCAATACTGTTGAAACTTTGATGGAAGCTATTAAAAGCATGAAATGAAAACAGCTGAAGATTTTGAGAAAATATATGCTGATGTTTCAAAAACTTTCGAAATCTAAAAATATCGCTCTTGGGTGACCGTGACATAAGAAAAATCAGCATTGCAAGATTTTGCTATAGATTTAGTTTTTTTTTTACTAAATCATCGTATGCACTTCAAGTCTGCCAGAAGATATTAAAAACGAAATGAAAGTCAATTTTTTATTTTCATATTGGACTTATTTGCTTAATCCCTGAAATCAAAGTTCAACTCTGAATTACAAAAGTGTTGAAGCTTATTTCTTCTGTCGTCCAATTTGATGAATATTTTTTGAAAGTGCTGTCAGAGAGATGGTTTCCGTAGCTCAACTGGATGCAGATATTTGTGTGGCAGAGGACCATTTAATAATGCCGCATAAGACACACTACAAGGAGGTGGTGAAACTGTTACCCCGCCAAACCTTCAGAACATAGTATCTAAAATAAGGAAACTGAAATACATTTTAGTTTACAAATATTTTCATGCTTTGATATTTTTATTAACTTCACTGGTAGCACCAGCCTCAAGTGAACAGTAAAGCTGATTTAATAAAATTGGCAGTCAAAGCTTCTATGGGGTCTGACAGATTAGAAGATTCGATGTTAATTTCGGCTAAAAAATCAATACTTAATTCTCTACAAATGTTAATAGTTGTTGAAAAATGTCATTCCATCTAACGAGCACATATGTTTTTGCTGCATGGAGTTTAAATATATTATAGTAGTTAATCCTAACTATTCTGTATAGTTTGATGATGATTCTGAATAAATTTTATTTTTTTTTTAAACTAGTAATTACAACAACCTCAAGTTGAATTTTTCCATTTATATTTAAATTTTGCCAAAACTAGATAAACAAGAAGAAAAACAGGACCAAATTGTGATTTGCTAGTGTAAATACATCAGTACTTATTACTACTTAACTACTTATATATAATAGGTATACTTCAACTTATCCTTAGACATTTTGGACCCCCCAGAACAAAATTCCTGGCGCCGCCCCTGATGTTAAGTGAAGCAAAATAAAATTTACTTTAAAAAAAGTATTAAATATATACTGTGCTACCATGCTGCCTACAGCGTAGTGTTACTTAAGTTTTGACTAAGTTCAATTTCAGTTTCAATTTCAATTAACGTTAACGGAAATTACCATATTTTCGTTTTAATTTCTATTTTTGAATTCATTTCAAGCCGAGTTTCAATTACATTTCAGTTTTTGAATAAGTTTCAGTTTCAATTTCTATTTCTATTTTAATTTCCGTTTCTCAAACATGTAGAATTGTCAGCAAAGTGAACAAGTAAATTAAAAACGAATTTTTAAAACCAATGCTCTTATATGTAATTAAAACACAAATTTTGCAATCAATTTTTTCTTATATTACTCTTTTATTTTATATTAAAGTCGAAATATCTTAATTATATCGAAATATCTAAATTAATTAAAATTAACTAAATTAATTGACTTATTGTAAAACTAATAATTGAATATTGCATTGTCTTCTATTTTGAGCATGTATGCAAAATTTGAAAAAAATCTATCATCAGGAAGTGACTCAAAAATTGATTGCAAGATTTGAAACAGACAGAGAAACAAGCAGACAGACAGAGAAACAAACAGACAGACAGACAGAGAAACAGAGACGACGAGTTAATAAAAGCATTGGTAATAAAAAGTAACCGAACTGGTGCTTCAGCTGCGAATAAATTTCCGTTCTCCAAAGTAATTTCGTCAATAAGTAATCGAAAATGAGAAAAAAAAGTTTTGAATTTTTCCCGGGAACATCTTTACATCAAAATTCCCCTCATTGAATAACTGCTTCTTTTGCCCGATAGCTAGAACTTTCCTCCATCAAATTAGCTCTGCCTTGTTCTGAAAAGAAAGCTTCTTCAGTGCGGATGGAACTAATAAATAAACGAATGTTTCATGAAAAGAAACACAGAAACACAAACTGCAACACCAAGGTTCAATTTCTGCAATGTTTAACTGTTATTATTGAAGCTCTCAAAAAAAAGGAATCCACTACACACTGGACGGCCATTTTGAGACTTTTAATTTTTATTTGGCTACACTCAAATGGTTGCAGATTGATCTTTGTTTTTTGCGATCTGTTGCAGACCTTAACGTAATTCCTGAAAAGTTATTTTTCAGAGCATGAATTGCATCAGCTCTAGCAGAACAATGTGTGGATTACAAAGACTTTGGAACAATAACGTTTAGCCCGTTGCCATAATTGTTTTATTTATAGGTAGAGCGTGTCTCTAAAATCACGGGGCCGAGGGGTTGACCACTTAAAAAATTCCTCGTACACCCTTGGAATTTACGCAAAAATTCCAAAAAAATTCCAAATCACGCAAAAATTCCAAATTAAGCAAAAATTCCAAAATTATTTGAAAAAATTCAAAATTATTTTGAGAAAGTGAAAAAATTTCATAATATTTCAAAAATATAGCAAAACTCCGAAAATTATTAAGATTTTTAAACAAAAACTTAAAAGTATTTTACGCACAGCGCACAACTAAATTGGAAAATTAAGCAAGCCGATCGGATGACGCAAATTCTCGTCTACTTTCCGGCTACACGCTAAGCTAAGCGTTTTGTTAATTTATCGACTTTTCGTTTTCTATCTGTCACGCTAACGGCTTTGACTTCCTTGACTTTTTCATCTTAAAATTGTTCTCTTTTAACCCAAAATGAATGAATCTGAATATGATGACGATGAAACTTGGATCGTGTTGAGGGAGAATCGGGTTACCATACCAACTCATATAAAGAATATTCTCAAACAAATGAATATGGTCGGGGTCCGAGTCCTAGCACAGATTGATGACAAACTTATAAATGAAATTGAGACGTTTGTCAAAACAGTCCTTGCTTCCGATGAAATGATTAAAGAGAAAGAATCCCAGGGCATGGTCTAAATCTTTGGTCCATTGTTCGCTTCCCAGCCGAAGCGTTTCCAGTTCTTGCCTGGTGACAAAATGGTACTGCAAACTATCAATCAGGTAACTATTGACCTGTCAGTCTAACATGCATTATATGTAAAGTTATGGAAAAAATTATCAAAGAGGTTATGATGAAACACATAGAAAATCACAAGTTAATTGATAAAAGTCAACATGAATTTATGAATAAGAAATCTTGACTGACAAATCTTTTGGAATTTTTTGAGGACACATATGATGCATTGGATGATGTCATCAGTAGATGTCATTTACCTTGACTTTGCCAAAACTTTTGATAAAGTGTCCCAAAAAAGACTGAGCAACAAAATTTATAAAATGAATGCAAGATTTAAGTTAAAATGACAGACTAATAAGGTGTAAATTGACAACGCTTGAGAGACGAAGGACAAGAGTCGATATTATGACGGAGAACTCAGGCAGCTCTCCATCGTCACCAAATTCAGTGCGGCGATCACGCAGCCGATCTCCACGTGGTTCCCGTTGCTCCCGCAGCAAATCCAGTAGCCATTCCCGGCCAAGGAACAGTATTCGCTCCTATTTGAACGATGGTCGTCTCGGAAAAGGTACATTCATTGAATTATGAAATATTGACAACTTTTCGAGACTGATTTTTTAACATTTTAGGACGTGGAGGCGTCAGTCAGCAAGATGAAACTGCTCCCAATGGGGCCGGCGGTAGATCCAGGAGTAGATCTTTTTCGGATTAACTAGATCCCACTGGAGGGAACCCATCGCCGTCCCTTTCCTCCAGTGCAAAATGGAAGTCGGAAGTTTAGACGGCAAAGACAACGACAAAATCAAGCAAGCCTTCCTAGACAAACAAAAATACTCGACTACTTCAACATTGCAAACAATCTTGAAAAAGATTCGATGATCTGAAACTGCAAAATGAAAATCTATCGTCTCGAATGAACCGTATGGAAAAACAATTCAACTCATCATCCTCTCTGCAACAACTGCCAGAGGGATTGCTTCTTCATAGAATGATGCAGCAAGCTGTTCAGCAAGCGGGAAAAAATCCAAGAGGCCACCGCTTTGAGGATCCAGTACTTGAACATTTCTGTCTCAACGTATTGATACTTGGTGGACGTAGGCTGTACGAAAAATTTAATGATAATTTTAAGGGGGTTTTCCCATCTCCCACAAACATTTATTTAAAGCTCAAAAAGTTTGACTTGTCAGTGGAAGGAGGATTCCTCAACATAACAGCTGTAAAGGAATATCTCATGTCCAACAAAGCACCGCTGGTTGTGGGATTGTCGGCTGATGCAGCCGGCGTTGTGGGCCGAATTGAATACCACCCCAAAACCAACTATCTCGTGGAATTTTCTGGTTTACTACAAGACAATGGACAGTGTTGGGTAGGATTTGAAATCAAATGATTTCAAATCATGATTTCAAATCAAAATATTGATTTTTGATTTGAAATCATTTTGCAAAGTTTAATTATGATTTTGATTTGAAATCATTTTTTGACGATTTTCGATTTTATTTTAATATTTGAAAATCAAAATCCTAACATATTTTTTTCTATGCTGCTATTTCTATGCCAAGCCAGCAATCGCTTTAAGCGGTTTAAACTTATACAAATAGTTTTTAACAACATGGCAGATAGTATAGATTGCGATTTGAATTGCGTAAGAATGTGTAATTTGCCTTCGTTAATTGATGGTAATTTTTTTTAAATAACGCGGGAAAGGTGACAGAGTGGCAGTGATGGGCACCAACTACTTCAATTGTAGTTACAACTACATGCCAACTACCTCATGACAGAAGTAGTTATAACTACATGTTAACTACTTTAGAAGAGAGGTAGTTATAACTAGTTTGTTAACTACTACTAAAGTAGTTAACTACTTTCCAACTACTTTTTAACTACTCGTATATTTATAAAACATGTACTGTAAGATATAAAAACACAACAACAAAAAATAAATTTGCATTTAATAATTTTTTTTAAAGAATAATAATGATTGTTAACTAAATATAATAAAAACAAAGTATTTTTAAGCAAATATAATAAAAACAAAGTATTTTTAAACAAATATAATAAAAACAAAGTATTTTTAAGCAAATATAATAAAAACAAAGTATTTTTAAGCAAATATAAAAAAAACAAAGTATTTTTAAGCAAATTTTAGAAAAACAAAGTGTTTATTGATACATAAAGGTTGAATGACAAAGTTCAAAATTTGTTAAAACTGGAACGGCTTTTCAGAAAAACCATACGGTCAAATAAAGTGTCACTCATTTTGCACCTTCGAGGTGTCAAAATCATACCAGCCATGCTTGGAAAAGTAGAATTGGCTTTTATGAAAGCTCATTCTACAAATGGATAATCCTTCAGTGATTGAACATTCGATGCTTTAGATTATATTTTTAAATTATCTGGCTTTTTAATAATTTTGTTACAGCGCTAAGTCAAAGTAGTTAGACTAGTTATAACTACCAAACTAGATCATAAAAGTAGTTATAACTACATGGCAACTACTCAAAAACAAAAGTAGTTATAACTACCATGTAACTACTATAAATGTAGTTATAACTACAGTAGTTACAACTACAGTAGTTAAAGTGCCCATCACTGCAGAGTGGTAGCTAAGTGTGTTAATTGCGCTAAGTCAATTTCAGGATCAAAATTTTCTTTGTCATTTGAAGGTAAAACCGTACTTTCCTACCGAACAATTATTAAATCAAATACGTTGCTATCTTAATATGCCGAAAACTCAAATGCAGTTGAATTTTGTTGATTTTAATATTTAAAGGATGAGCGTCATATCTGTGTCAACTACTGCTGATGGACTCAAAAGTCAAAGCATGGAACGAATTGATAATGACTACGGCTACTATCATGACCAGTGTTCTTCACAGACCATCGGTACCTTTAACAATGTCTACAACATTAAGATAAAAATGATGAACTATTTGTCGGATGTTGACAGCACTTTTGCCATTTTTAATTCATATGAATTGATTAAAAAATGTGTTCATACGATATAATACAACACTGCCTTCGTCAGCTCCTGTCGAAAGACTGTTCAGTTCCGCCGGTTTAATTGAAACTCACAGAAGAAATAGTTTGACTGATTCAATATTTGAGAAATTGTTGCTTTTGAAGATGAATAAACTTTAGTCACATTTCATTGTTTAAGTGATTTTAGATCAAATTGTGTTAAAACATAATTTTATAGACAAAATTATGTTAAATTAATAATTATGTGTAATAATAATTTATAAAAAATGATTTTGATTTGAAATGATTTTTAAAAGTGATTTTGATTTGAAATCATTTTGTAATTAATGATTTTGATTTTGATTTTAAATCATCTTTTTCTTGACGATTTTGATTTTGATTTCAAATCATTTCAAAAATGATTTTACCCAACACTGACAATGGATTCCCAGACTCGTCTCAATTTTTTGCTAGGACAGCTCAAGATATATTGAGGCAGTTTAGGCTTTATGAACGAGCAAGGTATTATAAATAAATATTTTAAAACGTTTTTGAATATTTTTATAAGTTGCTCAATATATTTTCAGTCTCGTGATGCTCGGGATGGTTCAGCCCCTAGTGGATGGCCTGCCACCCATTCGTTTATTCGCTTTCGGGACCAATAACAAGCATACTACAGTTGATGTGAACAACCGCCTGAACTACATGACGGAAAAGCTTGAACAGGCTGGGATCACTGTCCTCTCCTATTCAACTGACGGCGATTCCCGTGAAATGGAAGTGATGCGCTATAGGTTGAAGCTCGCTTCTCGTCAAATCTCAAGACCACGTCGACGTCCAGGACACTCTACGGAACAACTCACTCTCAACGAGAAGCTGCGATTGGCAATACCCGAGTTTGTCTGTGATTTGGCCAGCGACGATCCTGCCATAGTCCAGGACCCTGTTCATCTTGGTACTAGACTCCGCACCAGGGTCCAATGTGATTGGTTTCAACTTAATCTGGACCCCTTCTCAAATCAACTGGGTCATCTTATCGAGCAGCCGATGTGCCTTCATGGTTATTATTCTTGTGAAACTTATTTGTAGTATTCCTCCACCAAAATGTGTCATTATCAATGAAAATTATTGTGTTGTGATGGCCAATGAAAATGTTATACATCTTGAAAACTTTCTCAACGGTTCTTAATAAACGCGTAACTCTAAAGAAGCTTTACTTATTTAGTTTTAGTGTTGTAAAATGCTCAAAAAATCAACAAAAATAAACAAAAAAATTAAACCGCCAAACAAATTCCAAAAAATTCCAAATTACGCAATTTCGAAGTACGCAAAAATTCCAAAAATATTCCAAAATACGCAAAAATTTCAAAAAAATTCCCAAAAACGCAAAAAATCCCCAAAAACGCAAAAATTCTAAAAAATTCCAAAAAACGCAAAAACTCCAAAAAAATTCCAAAATACGCAAAAATTCCATTTGGAATTTTTGCGTCGTACACCCATCTGGAGAGTGGTCAACCCCTCGCACGGGGCCCTGGGCCATGGCTTAGTTGGCTAAAGCTCATTTGATCGTAATATCACTTTAAAGAATTACTTTTTTATTTTAAGAAAAGATTGTCATGAACTATTAATTAATCTCTAAAAGTTTTTTTCTGCCACATTAGTGTATCAAATAATAATTGTATTAATAGCGCTGTGACATCATGTTTACATATTGAGCTGTTTACATAACACGGTTAAAATATAAAAAAAACACTAAAAAACGTAAACTTAAAAGAACTAAAAATATTCACTTAACAGTTTTCTTTATTTTTAAATAAACTACAAATCAATATGAGTCAGATGATTGGAAATCAATTAACATTAATTGATTTAAAAATAAAACCGTGTGCCTACATACAAGATGTCATTGAAGGATCTGTCAAAAAGTTACGAGAGGGAACAGAAGACAGTGGTGGGAGACTCGTCTACTGCTTTAAAGTACTTTATTTTATTATTTTATCTGTAAAAATTTATTCAATTGCTTATAAGCTTTAATACGAAAGAAATTGTTATCTCCATTTGTCAGTACTGTAAACTTCAGTAGGTTTATATTTTGGTTCCAAAGTACTTTTAAATTAAACCTTTTATTTTAATTTTCCATGCATATTATTCTGTTTAGGAATAATGTATTACGGTTTACAGTAAATGAAATGTCAACCCTTATAGAAAATCCGCATACAGATAGAACAACTTACTTACTAAGCTCTGATTGCTATTGGGCTACAAGTAACAAGTAAAGGAAAAAAAACGAGTTTTTCAACACAAACTTTTTTTTATTGAATCATGTATTGTCATCCAATATAAAGCTATGCTGAAAGTTTCAGCTATCTAGCTAGTCAAAAAGCTGGTTAAATTTTACTTGCAAGATTTGCGTACAGAGAAAGAGACACAATCACACACACACAATCACACACACACAGTTACACACACAATCACACACACACACACGCACGCACACACACACACACACGCACGCACACACACACACACGCACGCACGCACACACACACACATACACATACACATACAAAGAGAGATTGAAACCTAAATAAAAGTTTGTAAAAATAGAACAAAGCGTCAACGGTGGCCACACGACATTATCAATGGTGCCATACTGGCGCTGTACAAATAAAAAACCTGCTGTAAAAACCTTAATTAAACTTCGTCTAACTTAATGCAAGCCAGTCTATCTTGATTAGAAAAGATAAAAAAGTAAATGTAGTAAAAGTCCTGAAGAGCGGACACCCTCGGAAAAAGCAAAAGTGTCCGCTTTTCGTGTCTGTCCGTTCCTCAGGGTCAAGCTGCTATAAGCCAGCAGCCAAAAAATTAAACTGGTATAGCTTGCAATAATTTAGAAATTTTTCAAATCTTTCTTGATATGGTAAAACAGAGTGACGAGTATTAAATGTTTTGATAACTAATTTTCTTTGGTTTGAAAAATAAAAAACATTTTTGGACAAATCTTTAGTTGAAAAAACAGAGTTTCGAGAGTTGAAAGTGCGAAAGAGAGAATGAGAAAGAGCACGGACGTAAAGTTTCCATTTTTCAGGGGGGGGGGGGCAAGGGGCAAGACTCGGAAATTCAAAAAAGTCAGCCATATTTGCAAAAGTTGACTACTTTTTAGAAAATGAGTTGAAATACCACCCCCCTCCCCCGGTCATCGTACTATAAGCAAGGTTTGTTATAACAATTTGAAAACCATAAACCCCCTTTAAAAGTTATTAAAATTATAGAAAAACAATTAAAATTATAAAAACCCATTAAACAACCATTTTTAACTTTTTTGTTTTTGCCAACCCTGCCTATGAGTTAGATCATTCCCTCATCAGAAAGTTCTATTTCTTCCACTAGACACCTTGTTAATTTCTTACTACTGCAATTCAAGTTTTAGAACACAAGAGTGATCCGTTAAAATAACGAAAACTACCATACAATGACAGCATTTTTTAAAGTCTTAAAAAATTGACCAAAATGTAGTCACAAATTCTTTTGAAAAATCAATTTTAACCATTCTTTTCAAGCCTGAATGTTCCATGCCAGTAAAAAATTAAGAGATGATCCTGCAGTATTTTTTCGAAAGGCATTGCCTTGTAGCACAAACATTTGAGAATCACAGGACCACCAGTGCGTTAAAACATATACAAGAGTTATTGTCACCCAGTGCTGTAATTTACGGTGTCACCCTCCTAAAATTTTTATAACGGAGGAGGGTAAAGTAATGAAGCTTTTTTTTAATGTAAATAACCTGGGGCTCAAACCTAGTGAAATATTTAAAAAAAATTATAAACACATAAAATCCTAGTAATATTTTTGCATTCTTGTGTTATCCTGTTGTGATTAATGTCACCAAGTGCGGTCCACACCCCCTCACCCCGTAGTGACACCACTGCGTGCTGACCCTTATAATAACTAACAATACATTTTTGCTCTACGTATATCAGGGTTGTCCAACCTTCATGCTTTTGTGGGCCGCATAGAAAATGTTTAGACCCCTGGCGGTTTTAGCAATATTTAGCACTTAATATGGCATAATTATGATATAGGATGGTAATAGCCTGTGGGTGGAGTGGCACCAAAACATGATAGATTAGATTCTGAAAACACAGGAAAATTACAAACATTTTTAAAATTACCACTGAGTAAATGTTTTTCATCAATTAATCTATATTTTTTTTTAGATTGCTGGAGAAAACAGAATCATTGCAATAATAAGCGGAGACTCAGAGGCGGCAACTCTTTTACAGTCAAAAGCTTACGGAGAACTGACAGAAGTTTGTTGTACTCTATTAAGGACATACGAGGCCTTTGCAAGAGATTTTCTGGGGATTCAAAAGAGTTTGACAGATCTACTGAAGAAAACTGAGAATCGCGATAAACTTCTCAGCGATAGTCCAGGCGATTTATTTTGGCTTGTCATGAACTGTGATAATTCTGGCTAGTTTCACTTATTTGAATATTAATAAGTTAATTGAAAATTTATAATGGTGTATTGGGTATTGGGTAGGTATAATGACGCACGAGTACCTCACTCTAATGAGTCTAATGGGTCTGTACAAGAAAATCAGTGTGACATGATTAATCCTTAAATTTAAAATCATACAGTATATTGTATTTCCTTTCATTTAATAGTTTGTATTATTAAAAATTGTATACAATTATTTATCAACATGTATTGACAGAATGCAGTTTCTCTGCATTTTGCAAGAACAGAGATTGCACTACTCGCTTGTAAGACGTCTTCAACATTTTATGGTTCCTCTAAGTTGTTTCCCAACCTTATTTTCGTCTCTAGCTGACCGCAAATTTGATTTTTGAGCCAGACTTACTCCATCTAACATTAATTTTCTGTTCCTGCTACCAGAGGCGGATACAAGATTAGTAAAAAAAAGGGGGTCCAAAACGGGTCTAAAAAGTTTTTTTTTATTTAGTGTTTTAACATATACTTTTGGTCAAGATTTATTAATTCAGAAACCGGATTTCGATTTCAAGTTTTAGCAGACTAGTAGAGTTAATTGAATTTACTAACTTTTTTCTAGTAAAATTATGTACAATACAAGATGTACCAACCATCATAAAGGCATGATCACGGTGTGCCTCAATGCGACTAAAACTTAACCCATCAAAAACAGAACTTAGCTCGTTCTATCGGGGTAGTCGTCTTTCTTATCCTCTGAGTGATTGCAGCATTCAACTTGACCCAGATTGCAGCATCATCCCGTTTGATACGGTTCGGGATCTTGGTGTTATCCTGATTAGGAACGCACACACAGTAGCGTAGCGTGGGCTTCAGCCGCCCGGCGTGGGCACAAGCCAAATCGCAGTCCCTATTTAGATGTGGACATAATAAACTAAATTTTAAATGCAATAAAGTACCAAAATAAAACGTTTCAAAGAAGTTTTGTAACAGAGAACTAAGAGAACTATTAGTGCTAGTTTGTGAGTCATATCTATCGAAGTATTACCTACAACGATCTGCGGAGTAATTAACTGACATTTATAAGTTAACAGAAGAATAGCTAATAAAAGTTTTCCGACAGAAAAGAAATCGATGGCGATATTAAATTAAATAATTTAATTTTTTATAAATTTTAAATAAAATTTTGATATGGCATAAAAGCTGAATAATGGTTTGTACAGGCTAAAAATCACACTATCACGTAACGAAATAGAGTTTTCAAGTAAAGCAATAAAAACGGACGTTTCCAAAACCAACAAACGATTCTAACATAGATATTGCTAAAAAAAACTCAAAATTTAAAGCATATATTACATAGTTATATATTGCTAAATCTTGAGCAGTTAATAACAATTTTTGAGGCAATTCTCAGCGGAAAATGTTTAAAGCCATGATAAAATGTTTAAAAAATGTAATAACTTTAAACTCTATGGTTTTAATTCAATTTAATTTTTAAAAATTAATTGTAACAATAATATATCCTCACAGCAAATTATTTCAAGCTTCTGCTAGACTTTAAATATGGAAAAATAGCAAAGCAGGACGGCTTAGCGCGACCGGAAGTTTCGGCAGTGGGACATTTTGGCATTGGAACATTTCCGACGCCATTAAAAACTGATTATCGATTTCCCGTCCCCGGTCGCTTTTCCGCTCCCAATCGCTCTTCTGCTCCTTTTCGCTCACCCGTTTCCTCTCCCCGCTCCCGGTCGCTTTTCCGTTACCGCTTGCTCTCCCGTTTTTGTTTACTCACAAAAACTTTCCTCTATCGACTTTCAATGTTGTACTGACACACACACACACACACACACACACATACATACATACATACATACATATATATATATATATATATATATATATATATATATATATATATATATATATATATAACCATGAATTTTGAAGTTTGTTGGTAAATTTCAGGAATGCCGACGCAAGACTTTACAAAAACTTCAACAGAACAAGCTACATTTATGCTTGGTCTTCGAAATTCTGGTCAACTGGACATCGATTTATACAAAGCAGAGTGCACTCATAAAGTCAGCATTTATATATAAATATGTATATTTACATATTTATAATAAAAATATTTATTAAACTATTTATTTAAAAATAACCCACATGTGAGCTATTTATAGATTCACGCTTTCGTCAAGGCCCAAAGCGCCGATGTTCTAGACGACCTGATTCTAGCGTGTCCAGTAGCTAGACAACAAGCAGGGCGACTTGAAGTTCAGCTGAAACAGGTTCTGCTGTGGAAATAAATTTTTAAGAAAAACAAGTCAACTTACATTTTTTGAGTTCAAATTTTTTTTTAAACATTCTAAAATTCTCTTTGCCAACATCAACGCATCATCAAATGTCAACTTGTTTTAGCAAAATTTTTGTTTCATTTCGTTTAACTTGAATACGTTTTCAGAATTACAACAGGTTTTTCTTATAACCCACCCGCAAAAAACTTATAAATTTATTTAATCAAATAACTCCCAGTCAATAAAATGTAACAATCTATTTTACGATGCCTTTTAAATTAAACATGTAATCGTACACAAAGCACTCATCATCAAATTGACAGCAAACTTCAAAGTATGGCATAAAGAATTTTTAAAACAGCTTAAAAGTTATATGTGAAAAACTTAAAAATTAAATTATTTTAAAACGAAACTAAAACAAATGTTTTTAGCCAATGAAAAATGCAGACGACCAAAAGTCTCCACGTTCTGCTCAGGCTAGTTGAACCTTCTGTTTGACTTCAAATTTCTTCCAAGGTGGGAGATAGATAAATTCTTCTTTTGACATCTTAAACACTTTCTCAAATTCTTCATCTGACAAATGATTCTGCGCAAATACATTTTTATTTATTAAATTATTTTTTAATGATAATTTAGAAGAATTGTGATTTAAATGCCACATGCCAGAAACAAAATGCCAAATCCCGCATCAGAAACCTTGACATACAACTATTCTTCATAGATTCCTTAAAATACAAGTTTTCTAGCGGGGCGCTGCCGAGGAGGGCCTTGAAACTGAGTGTTGTTCGACTCTATCAGATTCTTGGGGATTTGTCGGAGCTATAGGAGTTTTGAATGATTGTGGAGATTGCACGGAGCTTTTTAAATGTGGACTGTAGAGCTTGCTTGACAAATGAACAGGAAATGTGCTTGGATGATTGTTTGGTATAGAATGGTGAGGAAGTTCCTGTTTTAGAGAAACTTTTCAGTAGCAACGAGCTTGGCGGTGGTGACTTGAGTGATGTGTGCAATGATGACTTTTGTGGTGACGGCGTTCAGCAGGATATTCCATAGTTGCAGCATTCTGGGCCAGATTTGCTGAGTGACCATCAGTTTTGGGCAATTAGAGAGAACTTGGTCTCAAAAAAATAGTTTTCAAGAGAATTAACCAGAAATTGAAGCGATGCCCAGTAATCTAAGCCCTTTTGAAGAGTAAGGTTACCTTTTAGATAAATCAGTTGAAGAAATCGGACAGTTTCTGCGATCGCTGATTTTGCGGTTGGGGGCATGGGAAGCATTGGAGAGGTAGAGGGTGATTATTATGTAGTGCAGTTACAGACTAAATTGCGTGCGGCCGTCAGTGAGAGAGTGGGAGCTCGCTGTGATCAAAAATTATGTGTATAGAAATTTGGAGGTAGCATTTCAGCGTGGTTTTCTAACCCACAACTCAGAATTTCAAAATCACAGAGGTTCCAGCGAGATTGGAAGAGTGCGTCAGTCAAAAAAAAAAATATCCATGTTGTTCGTAGATTGCAGTCGATGCCGCGAGTGAAAATGAAGGTTCTCTCCATTTATAGCTTTGAAGAGTATTTTGGAAAAAAAACGAAGCTGTTTGTGACAAATAGGATTAAGGAAGGGAGGAAGTAGTCTTATAATATCCGACCTTTTTCCTATAAGCTATCCTTATAGACAAAAATGTTTAGAGCTTTTGCTTGGTTATCGTTATTTATTATTATTTTTATTATTGTCCAATAAATTTTAAAACAATTCTGATGAGCCCTATACGATTGCCAATATCGTAACAATATATTTGATTTGATTGATTACATAATAAGTTCCGAAATACAAAATGGCACATCTGAGCGTTTATACGTCTATACACAGAAATACTAAATTCTATTTTGTCGAGTTTTCTCGGCATTTATAAATTTTTTTCGGATATAATAACATTTGTGAAAATGTGCAAAAGATGCGTAACATGTGTTCAAAGTTTTACATTTCATATTGCAACCAATTAAAAACCTCCAAGTGATCAACATCAAGTCTGCCTGACTGCCTCTTTTTCTCGTCTTGTAGTTCGGCCAGAGTGAACTCCTGAGTGATGAAAACAGATTAGAGTAAATCATGACTCTTTTATTGCAAAATAAAATTAATCAATGAAAAAATATACTTTATGTGGATTAGGTGAAGTAGAAGCAGGAGATAAACGATCAATAAAGTTTGAGAAGTTAAAAGAATTTCCAGGTGGAAGAGTCAAGGACTTGAGTTGAGCTGGAGTCTGTAGATGATGTATAATAGAAAATTAATTTGTATAAAATTACTATTATAAAAAAGTCATATTAGTCATATATCATATTAGTGAATAAACTCACTTTGTGTTTATAATAGCTGTTCATCAAAATGTCTTCCTCTGGATTATTCATTGATGTAGACAGAGAATCATGCTTCTTTTGTTCCTTATAAATAAGTCCAGCAATAAATATAATATAAAATTTAACCTATTATTTTATTTGTATAACAACAATATTTTGAGGTATACCTCCTTGTTTCCATGAGATGTCGAATTATATTTCATAGAAAAATTTCTTGGCATGGTAGCTGAATTTAAATAATTCAAAAACAATATTTTATTGCAGATGAATTAAAAAAACTTTTGAAAATAAAATTATTTATGCAGACTGTATTTAACGAAATTCAAAAAAGTAAAAGTTCTACCTGTTCTGGAAATCTTTCCCAGATTAAGTGAAGGAGCTGTAGGAATAATATTAAATATTCAGCTGATGGCATGAGTGATTTAATTTAATACTAAACATTCAGAAAACAACATATATATATATATATATAACATTTAGAAAATAACATTAAACAGTCAATAAACCATAAATCATGAACATCACAACAAAACTGACACGCAAGTCGAGAAAAGTTATGTCTCAGTTTGACATGAAGAGAATTTTCTGCAGAAGGATCTCTTGAAACATCACGTGGATCAACCATATTATCCATGTGGTTTTTCAATTCTTTCAATAGCACCTTAGCTGCCCCTGATGTATTTATCAACTTTTCTAGTTCTGTTATTTCTTTGTTTAATTTTGTGTCTTCTTTTTTGCTGTCGTCATTTGAGATATTCAATTGCTGTTCACTATCATCCTCGCGCCCTTGACAAAAAAATCACTTGCTAATAATCGATGCATATAATACATGAGTTTAACAATAGCAAAAATTAGATATTAAAAACCATTAATTAGGCTGCTTGAAAACTTATAGAGGTGATGCGGATCATGGGTGAAAAATAACCATAGCAGCAGTGGCGTCACAATGGTTGGTGTCATCCAATGCGGTTACTCATAGTGTCACTCTTCTCACCACTTACCCATTAGACCTCTTCCAGTCTGTCAGTGCTAAATAACCGGACTAAAAGAAACAAAGCCGTAGCGATTATACTGCTGCACGGGCCTATTTTTTGCTGCCCGGCTTGTTTCATATGCTAAAATTTTAGGCCTGGTCCGTTTTTACAGGCCTAAAATTTTTATAGTTGACACAAACATTTTGGCCCGGCTTGACTTCAAGCCCACAAAATCGTAGCGCGTCCTACTCTAGTTGTTAGAGGTTTGACGCCTGGGAACAAGGTACTCAATGGTACACGTTCTCAAAAAATAATTGATGGCTGAGGACAAGAATTAAACCTAGTGAACTTTTTCACAAAAACAGTCGATGACTGGCGGAGGGGCAAACGCTAATCAACTCTTTCTTATAAAAAAATCAAGGTTAGTGGGTTTAATTAATAAATTTGGCCGCTGAGCTAAAACAACGTATGAGAATTATTGCATGAAATTGTAGACAGTAATATTTTGCATTTTAGTGACTCCATTGCATAACTGACTGAAGTGTGAAAAATAAATGAGAACTTGTAAGAATAACTTCAATCAAATGTTCTAAGCAGAAATAAATGTAACCCTTGTGAACAAAAAACTCACAAAGCTCGGGGTAAGCAGCAGCCGGCTCAGGAGGTCCAAGCCATTTTAAGTTGTTAGAAGAGTCTATTTCTTCAAACTTTTTCAAATGGTCTTGTTTATTTGAAGAATGTAACTTTGCCAGCGAATCATTCAACAATTCTGAATTTTAATTATTTTATAAATATAAAAATGTTTTTAGAAAGATTGAACTTTCAACTTAAAGTTTAATTTAAAAGTTTGAAAAAAAAACCTTTCTTTTCCAAATTATCAGTTTTTGCTTTTCCACCACCTATTTTATCAAATATCAAAATTTATCAGATTATTTAATTATAACTTTCAATTTTAACTGAAGATAATTTTTGCTTATTTAAAATACAAATCCAAAGCAAATTAAATATGATCTCCCAGTCAATTAAACCAGGCTATTTAAACCATAATTTATTTCTAGTTTAATAATAAAAACTGTTGATTTGGAGATTAAATTTTTTTTAAATTTAGCTAAAATATAGTTTAAAAATAAAACAAAAAACCTTTTATTCAACAAACTTGGTAAATGAAAATGTATTCCTGATTTTGGTCTAGAGGATGGACCAATAGATGGAAATCTTTTAAAATTACTTGCCTCAGTTTTGTCCAAGTATGAAATATTATAAAATTTACTTTGGGGCATTCCAAATGTGGAACTGTTTCTATGTGGTGAATCATTCTTTTTACCTAAAAAAACATTAAAAACATGACGATTTCGCAATTTTAATATCAAAAGCTCTCTGCTTGAGCTGCATTCAAAATTAATTAGCCATAGAAAACCACTTTCTATTGAAACTATTGATGAAGTCTAGAATAATTGTTTAACGTTGGCGCATACCAAAAGCATATCTCATAGAGATCCATGTTTTTAGCAAAAGCCTTTCTTTTCAAAATAAAACTTGTAGAATTTTATATAAAACTTGTAAAATAGCATAAATTTAGTAAAGATTAAACTCCTTTTATTCTGTCAATTCATAACATAAAAAAATAAATTAATACCATTATCAAATTTGAGATCAAGTTGAACAGGTGGGCTGTCTCTGAAAACACTCTCTGCAGCACTTGTCAGTTTAATTTCACCTGTGCTCATAGGTAGCAAATTATTTTCAACACTAAGTTCTTTCTTACAAACATCATTATTAACATCATTTTCATCGAATGAACAATTTTTTCCTGCAACATCTTCCACTTTGTCTTGCAACTCATTATGTTTTTCATTTGCGGCAATGCAGGCACGACAAAAGTAATTGTTCTCTGATAATATTGCAGTTTCTCCAGTTGTAATCGGTTTCCTAATTAAAATTTTTTAAAACTTAATTTCACATCCATTGTTGAATTAAAAAGTTTTCTTCCAAAAACACAAACTTGCACTGAAAACATAAAAAACAACCAGGATGGTAGTTTTTTCCAGAAACCTTAACTACTTCTTTATCAATGCGTTGAGAGCAGTTGCTACACCACGTCCCGAACAAGGCATAAAAGTCGCTTTCGCAGTACCATTCTCCAGCTCTTTTGTAAAAGCAATCCTTTGGGAGTTGCTTGCGGCAGACTAAAAAAATAGTATTCAGAAAATAATGTTTTAAAGCAACGAATCGCTAATTGAACTTCAGCAATAAAAAAAACGACTTTTGCACTTAAAACATTCCGCGTGGTAGAATTTGTCTTCGACTTTCAAAGCCAGTGTTTTGCACTTCTTCTTGCAAACTTCACAAGCACAGTTCTTTCCTATTGAGTATAAATAGCAATAACTAAAGTAATGCTACCAATACTACTGAGACAATTTTAAAAATAACAACTCTAGCAGAGGCAACTGACCCATAATCGTGCTAATTACTTATTAAGTAATAACACACAATCATAATACTGTCACGGCAACTCAAAAATATTGTTGACGCTATGCACGAATGAATACGGCATAGCCTTATCATCATATTTATTAATATATAAAAAATATAAGTCCCGATTCATTAGCCCATTTCAATAAAAGCTGTTCTTTCAACCTTTTCAACTGCTTTACTGTTTAATAGCCTTCGAGCGCATACCAAAAGCATATCTCAAAATCAAATAAGGCGTCTTGGCGTCTTACCTCCATTCATGTTAGAGCATATTAAAAAGGTCGGCAAAATTTTTGGCGCAGACATTTGAACGCTTAAACTAAGAAAAAACCTTTAATATTTTTATATTAATAAAATTTTTAATCAATTTGTAAAAGTTTAATCAAATTTTTTACTGATAGCAAACTTTTAATTTAAAAAAACAAAACAAAGTTTTATGTAATTTTATTCAAAGCTAAACTCACAACTGGTTTTCAACTCATCGTCTAAATAACAGGCGCTCAAAGAATTCGGTGTCGACTGAACTCACCATCTGATACGGTCCGTAACGTGGGCGCTATCATCGATTCTGACAGGGTTGTTAACGCTACTTTTTCAAAGTAGCGCCGCTCTTCGCTCCCGCTACCAGTCTTATTAGTAGCGGCGCTACCGCTACCGCTATTGAAATTTATAAGTAGCGTCGCTACCGCTACCGTTACCGCTACTCTGCTGACTCGTAAAAAGTTACAAAGTAGCACTAACAACCCGTATATGATTTTCATATGACATCAACAGTATTACTCATTTCGTTGCATTCAAAGTTAATAAACTGATTTATTTTCAATATCATAATTATCAATATCATTATCCATCGTTATTTTTTTTAAATTTAAATGGCTTGAAATAACAATGAGAAAAAATTACTTCGAAGAAATAAAACCATTTAGAATGTTTGAAAATACACCTAAACATTAAAATCTTTTCTCATCTTGTTTCTTTGTTTAACTAAAACTTTGCCATGCGCAAAAACATCATCATTTCAAAATGCTCACTGCTCATGGCTCATGCGGGTACGTAGTGGCACGAAAACTCTGCTACAAAACGAAAACAACCGCTCAACGGCTGCACTAGATGGCAAACGGGTATTTAATGAAATGTATAGTTTTCTGATATGTGGATAAGCTTTGAGACTCTCAGGATTTATTTCAGGATCTGCTAAATACTTTTCGATCTGATAATCTGCGTCTTTTCTTTAGGTACTTGAGCTAGATGTTTATCTCTTCTTGCAAAAAGCGAGAAGAAAAGGTTTTCTGGAGTGGTTGATGCACTGCTGAAGTCAGGAACAGAAGTGGATGAATCGATGCTGTTAGATGTTGATGGTCTTGGCTCCGTCAAGTTCAACAACACAGCAACACGCTCTTTTAAGATTAATTTCAGTTGGGTCAGTGGGTCGTCTACCCAATACAATTTGAATCTAGGATTGACCACGGCAGTACGCTGAGTTTCCTTCTTGTTATTTTTGTCAAAGCGAGATGTTATTGAAATGTTTAATGCGTAAACCAAGCGCTCACACACATTGAGCTGAGCAGAATTATTGTTAACGGGCTGGAGCAATGACTCCAGTTTGCTAATCATCACGTACAATGTAGGCAACAAATAACCGAGTCCAACTTCTCGCTCACCTTGTAGTTTGTCTAACCCGTCACAAACAGGTTTCATTACCAAAAAGTACTTGCGGATAATTTTTTTCTGTTTTGGCAGTAAACCCTTGATTTTCAAATCATCACATATTGTGTCAAATTTTGGCTCCAGATCAAAGTTGGTCAAGATTGCGTCGTAATAAGAATTCTAACGGGTGTCGCCTGGAGTACATAGTAAAGTTCTTAGCGCCGTCTTGATTGCATTTGCTGACGTTACAGATCTATTTTGCTTGTTTCAAAGACCAAATAACGTTTAGATTTTAAGTTCGAGCAATTATGCGATAGCGAAGGAAAAGTTGAAACAGCACCAGAAAAAAAACTATTTTCTACTGTTCTCATAAACCGTATATGTTCACATTCACCAAAAGCCACAAAATCGTCGAGGCATCACGCATGCCCGCTATGTCAAATCCGGCAACGGTCATTTAACACTAAGTAGCCACGCTTCAAAAACACACATGCCTCGAGCAATCAACAAGTTTGTAGAAAACATGGTTGTAATGTACAACAATTTTATTTGTCACATACTGTAAATAAGACAACTGGACAAGAAATAAGATCTTAAGATCAAACAAGCAAAAGACAATTGATAAAAAAAGTTAAAAAAAACTGCCTTAAACTGTTTGTAAAAACTGTAGGTATATTACACACTCAAACAGTCAGATACCATACACCTCAAAACATCACTAACACCCGCTATGCCACTTCTGCCACGCTTCAAAGAGACTCTCACGCTCGCTTTAGCGAGGTCAGGAAAGGTTCGACATTTCAAAGAGACGCCTACGCTTGTCAATCAATCAACTTGAATCAACCAGATTCAGATTTCATGCATACTTCAAATAAAAACTAAATAAATTGGAAATAACTTAATTGATATAAAAACAATTTTTGTTTTTTTAATAAAAGTAGCGGTAGCGAATAGCGCTGAGAACAGCTAAAAAATGTAGCGGCGCTACCATCAACGATCTTGTCAGTCAATAGTAGCGCCGCTACCACTACCGCTATTTTAAAAATAGCGCCGCTACAGTAGCGGTAGCGCAGCGCTACCGCTCTTAACAACCCTGGATTCTGACCACTGATCTCTATAATATATAGTCCGGTAAAAAGTTTGAAAATCGCATCAATAGCTTAAAATTTATTCATGATTATATCTTTTTATATGAAAAGCTTTGGATTAATTTGTATTTTATTGTGGTTGAAATAATTTTTTTGTAAAATATTTGGAACATATGAAATTTTGAACGAATTTGAAACTGTTTATTAATTATTATTCGGTACGTTGGATAAAAATTGTTTTGAAAGGTGGATTAAAACGTTGGAAGCGAATAAAGATATTCAAAGGTTAGACAAGATAGTCTTTAATCTGAATCCGTCGTTAACAGCTTGTAAAAACCTTATTTAAATAAGATTTCGGAGCGAGTTTGATAGCCTACAACAGGTGAGCGATAAGTTGACCGACTGAGCTGAAACTTGTAGAAACATGTATTTAATTTATTATTACATTTATTATTTGTTAGTTATTAGGCAATGCAACGCTTTTTATATTTCTGTGCACTATTTCCTTCTTTAACGATATTACTGACGACTCTGACTCTGGTTACAATGGTTCGTGTTTAATATTTCTGACTATAAAGTTAACTTTAATATTCTGTTTGTAGATTTTGATTCCAGCATCCCTACAAACTCACATAATAAAGTTGCGACAAGCTCTTTTAGTTATTAAAATTGTAAGCTAAATAAGTAGATTAGTTGTTGGAATTTAATGACATAAATATAATGTTATAATTTAATGTTAGCACTCTAGTTTTTTCTATTTGTTCCAGAAATGTCTATCATGAGTTTGTGCATAATTTGCAAGAAAGGTGGAAAGTTGTCGAATGTTTTGGAGAAAGGTCAGAAGACGATTATAGAGGCATCAGTACAATGTGAAGATGACATTGATAAGGACATCGTAAGACTGACATCATCCAACTCATTTGTTTTAATTCACGAAAAGTGTCGACGCGATTATAATAACAAATTAAACGTCCAAAAAGTCGTCGAGGAGAATGCTGCCAAGTTGCTTCTGCCTTCCAAGCGTGTCACTCGTAGAAAGATCTCAGATTCGTTTGACTACCCAACACACTGCATCATCTGTGCAAAAAGGACAGACATAGATAAATACAATCGGAATCCAGCATTTTATCCACAAGTTTGTAAGGTAGAGTTGATCGACAGTAAGAAGAAGAGTATGGTACAAGATACTATTTTATGTGCATGCCGGCAATGTGGAGATGACCTCTCAATTCAAGTGAGAGCTAGAATCGAATTTGCCCAGGTCCTGCGAGCTGTTGAGGCAGTTTATTAGTTATTTTGATGAAATATTGGAATCCATAAACAATATTGGGAAAACTATCAGACAGGATATTCACACAGAACAAAAGTCGAATGGATCTTATCCGCCACCATGTGATATTAATATAGAGACTCTTGAATCGCAAATACCGTACTACTTATTAAAATTATTCACATGCATCATTCATGGTCCATCGGAGAAGACTGAAGTTAATGAAGGAAAGCGTTTGGTTATAATCTCAATTTGCCATCTTATAATGCAAGCCACTCAAAAACAACCATTCATTTCGCCCTTACTGATATCTATCGGTCTATTCATTCACCAAAATACACGCTCTCGCTTGCTAATTGATGTACTGTCACATCTTGGATTATCCATTTCATATAGTCATGTGCTTGCTTTTGAACGATCAGCAGCTGTCTGTTAATATCGTGGGTTGCCTCCTGGTCTAGTTGAAATAAGTTAAGGAGGTGGATTCGTTCAGTGGGTTGCGGACAACTTTGATTACAATGAAGACACCCTCACTGGACATGACACCACACATGTGATGGGTATTATTGCTTGTCAAAATGTTCTATCGGAAAAATGTGGTTAGTATGGAAAAATATATAAAAGTTTCTGTTATTCATTTTCATAACTTGTGTTTATACAATTTTGATCTTTACATATTACATATAGATCTACAGTGAATTTAAAAATGAAAAGACTTTATCATCATTATTTTTTTACAGATGAATATGTTTCCGTCGAGAAAAAAATCAGTAACGTCATATGATGTTCTGAAAGCGGGTAACTTTGGCGATGTTGTAAAACCTTACAAGGCACCGATAAAAGGAAAAGTCTTGGATGTTGTCTTTGTTGGCATGATGCCTGTTGATATTGTAAACGTAGAGGAATATGCTTTCTAGCGATTCGTAACGTTAAAGTCGAAGTTATTTATAACACAATATTTCTCGAATTTATTTTAACTTTATTATTCTTCCTTGAATATAATCTTTTACTTCACTCTAAACTGAATTATCTCACTTTGCAGAAGTTAGCCCGGTTTTAACAAATCTTTTGATAATTCCAATTTCTCTGCCCAGAACACTTCATTTTCTTATTGAAGACCACAAAAAGGAAAAGGACCAATACCAATTATATATATATATATATATACATATATATATATACATATATATATACATATATATATATACATATATATATACACATATATATATATACATATACATACATCCATCCATGTATATATACACTCAAACACACATATACATATATATACATTAATGATACAAAAATTATACGCACACTCAATGTCACAGGAGCACAAATATACATATATACATACATATACATATATAAATACATATATATACACACATATACACACATATACACACAGATACATTCATACATAAATGACTATTGTTTCAACACAACCAAAATATGCACACATAATAAAATAAAATAAACAAATATTATGAAAATACGTAAGATGAATCATCTTCATCTTACATATCCCCCCTCTTCGAAAAAAAGGAACGCGTTAGCGTTTCTTGATTACATCGTCACTCTCTTTACGACTAAGAAAGTCAGCACCGATGTTTTCCTTGCCTTTGAAATAGTTTACTTTCAACTTATTCTCAATCTCTATCTCTCTGCGTGCTATGTCAACAGGACGGGCATCTCCGAAGATTGCCGAATTCAACTTTCCATCTTTCCCCACCCCTCCATGTTGGCCTCTAGGCAGAAGATTGAGCCTTGGTCTTTCTTTTGGCGGATTCAAAACTTGAACTTTTGCCTCAACCTGATTTCCCAACTTTGAAGTGGCAGACGTGTTTCTTTCCTTGCTTTGATACAGACCCGAGTTAGCCGACGTTTTTCTATAATTTGCCCGATCATTCCTCTGTGTGCTGTCGTAGTTGGGAGCGGATTTCTGTGGTTTCCGACCAAAGCGTTTTCCTGCAGCCATTGCATCAAAACCTCTTACTCCTTCAACATTTCCCAGCACGAGATCGCAAAGTAGGTTTTTCATGCACACCACCTCTCTGGTTCCTCTGAACCAGTTTGTTTTGATTTTTACCACTGCTGTTGGATCTACCCGAACTGTGCCGTCGATCAAAACACAGGGTCTTGTTCTTCCGGTCATCTGACGCGGGTGCACTAATGATTCCTTTACCATTATGGCAGTACAGCCAGTGTCCCTCAAAACTTTTACCGGTTTTCTGTTCACAAACCCTCTGGTTAATTCAAACTTTTCTCCTGAGTGAAAACAACCATCCGCTATTACCGGTGAAAAGCAGCCACATTTTAATTGGACCTCATTCAATTTACCATCCAACACCATGACCGCGCATGCATTCACTACTCCAGAATCTTTGCATGGTGGTGTCAAGTTGGCCTCTCTACGCGCTTGGCACATGACTGGAGTTGCTTGAGTGCCTTGCCTGTAGTCCCTCGCGATCTGTCCAGCGTGATGACAATCCTTTGCCATATGGCCCAGCTTATTGCAATTGTAACAGCGTGGTCCAACCATTCCCGAGTCAATGTCTGGTTGACTACGATTTCCGCTAATCCTGCTTATGTTTTCGACTTTTGCCAAGCTTTTGACTGGGTGAGCTTGATTGTACTTGTTGACCCAGCGACTCAACTCATTGACGTCACCGCTTTCTTTCTCCAACAAATACTCAGCCATTCCCGACGGACACTTTCCAAAGAACTGCTCTTTTAAAAATAAAAACAAATAGTTTTTTGTACCCGCGAGATCCACCCAGCGCCTAAGGTAACTATCTAGTCGCACCAGATACTGTTCCCAAGTCTCTTCTGGTTCAAGCTTTGACTCTCGAAACTTTATGCGGTAGTCTTCTGCCGACTTCCCAAAACGGCGAAGGAGTGCCTCTTTTACCGACTCGTAATCCGGCATCTGACTATCGCTGAGTTGGCCAAACCCTTCCAATGTCTTCGCGCTGAGCAGAGAACCCAGAAGCATTCCCCAACCCTTTTTCGGATGATCATTTGCCGTGGCCAATGCCTCAAAACGGAGCAGAAAAGCATCCACGTCGTCACCTTCCGAGAACTTTGGATATGGAATCTTTGTTACCTCTACCTTTGGCTCTTTTTTTGTTAGGGCCTCTAATTTCAGCTTCTTCATTTCGTGCGGTCGTTCCCGTTCCCGCTCTTCCCGTTCTTGTTTTTTTTCACGTTCTTCTAATCTCCTAACTCTTTTTTCATCCTTTAACTCTTTGACGTAATTCCTTAAGTCTTCTCCGGAATAGCCTAGAGCCTGTCCCATCGCAATGAATTTCTCGTCAGACATCTTTCACGAAAGAAAAAAAAATTCGGTCACTTGTGAACAAATAACTTCAGAAAATATATTTACGGATGAAAATGCGTAAATACGTCGAGGTCACCAATGTAAACGTAGAGGAATATGCTTTCTAGCGATTCGTAACGTTAAAGTCGAAGTTATTTATAACACAATATTTCTCGAATTTATTTTAACTTTATTATTCTTCCTTGAATATAATCTTTTACTTCACTCTAAACTGAATTATCTCACTTTGCAGAAGTTAGCCCGGTTTTGACAAATCTTTTGATAATTCCAATTTCTCTGCCCAGAACACTTCATTTTCTTATTGAAGACCACAAAAAGGAAAAGGACCAATACCAATTATATATATATACATATATATATATATATATATATACATATATATATACATATATATATATACATATACATACATCCATCCATGTATATATACACTCAAACACACATATACATATATATACATTAATGATACAAAAATTATACGCACACACAATGTCACAGGAGCACAAATATACATATATACATACATATACATATATACATACATATATATACACACATATACACACATATACACACAGATACATTCATACATAAATGTCTATTGTTTCAACACAACCAAAATATGCACACATAATAAAATAAAATAAACAACTATTATGAAAATACATAAGATGAATCATCTTCATCTTACAGATATTGATACACGATGGTTCAAATGTGTAGACAACCTATGGTTAGTGTAATCAAGATTAGTACCCAAGGCACCAAGCTGGCAAGGTTTTATATCAAGAACTGCTACTGGACCAATACAATGCTCAACCGTTGTCTACGATCCGATGGTCCCGTTGAACCCTTCGACACGGGAAGCAGTATATTCTACAATGGTTTTCGTTTTGAAGCAGTCTGAAAAATTAAGCCAACATTGTGCAGCCTTGACCTTAGACCAGCCTCTTTACTACAAGGCATACTGTGTGAAACATGAGAAAATGGATGAGTTTAAAAATATGTTCATTCGTCTCGGTGGTTTCCATCAACTGATGTCGTTCTTGGGGGCAGGTAAGATTCATAAAGATTCATTCCACTTATTGTGCTTGTTTAGTGTACCAGACCCACTTTTTTAGTCACCTTTTATATTTCTGCAGGGTGCAAATTGATGGGAGACAGTGGGTTGGATGATGTGTGGGCAGAAGTGTATGCGCGAAATTCCCTGCGGAAGATGATGGAAGGCAAGTCCTATTCAAAAACACTGAGGGCTTGTCTGTTGACCGATGCAGCATTGCATAACCTTTTGATGTCAACCGACTTTGCAGAAGACTATCAACAACAAGATGTGGATGACATCAGTGATTATATAGACAAATCACATGATATGTCTCGAAAGAATCCATTCATACTTATAACATATTAAAATTTTATTTAATTTTTATCATTCGTAAAGGTGTTTAATTTGATTCAGACTTTGAGGTAATTTAACGTGCAGCGCAGCACGTCCGCGCCGCAGCAAAACACGTAAGCTAATTGCCATTACGTTGTTGTTTTATTTTATTTGTATTCTTTAAATATTAATTGATTTATATACAAACCAAATATTTGAGGTTTTTATAGCAATGGGCTACATGTGATATGATGTGAATGTTCTTGCTATGCCCGGCTCTATTCTATAACTAAGGCGTATTCTATTCCCACAAACTCACTTTTTGGATGCTTTAACAAGGCTGAACTGATGTTGCGATTCATGATCTTAAAATCGAAATATCTTTGTGAAAATAAATTGTACGATTAAATGGTTGTTTGCATATTATGTTTTTTGTTTAAATTGTCTTTAAAAATGGATCTTTTTTTGTGCTACTGCTTTCCTAGCATTCAACGAAGCTAGAAACAAAGTCAGAAATTCTACATTTCATCTTTGCGAACTTAAAACTTAAACAAGCACTATTTTTAAGCCTTTCAACATGAGTTTGAGGCTCACATTAAATTATTTAGGCAGTAATAAGGTTGCTCAGCCAAACGCCTTGGACTGTTGCTAAATATAGCCCTGGCGGCAAATAAACTTTGCTAGAAAATTGCATTAATTACGTATTTACAAATAAAATGACTGTTTTGCTCCCTTATATTGTTTATTAAAGCTATTACTAGCAGCGAAATTCGGTATTTTTACACTTCAAAAAGTATTCCGTCAATAGCATCAGGTAGGTAGGCGTGGCCTAAGAGTTCCAAAATGGCGACCAGCGGCGACTCCCAGGCAGGTCTAAGCGCAATCCAGTTATATTATAGAGATCAGTGATTCTGACTAAAGTTTATATTTGCGTTTGGACATCACACACGTGAGTGACGTCCAAGCTCGGAGGAGACTCAGGTCATCATCTTCATCTTCCCTGTTCATTCCTGCTACTCGTTTATAGAACGTTGGAGACGAAAGTTTTTTGGTTGTTGGACCAAGGCTCAGGAATTGCCTTCCACCAAAGGTCACAACTGCAGCTACAGCCGAACATTTTAGAAATGTTCTCAAGACACACTTGTTGTTGTCCTAGAAGTCTGTTGACTCACGTCACGTTAAATATTCTCAAACTAATTTGATTTCATTTGATTAAGGATAGAAAAGAGAGACTTACAACTCTTGTTGGAATTCTTGAGTTAAATAAAATTTTTAAACATGTCTGTGTCGCAAAGTGTTTTTTATTGTAAATTTCTTCTTGGTAGTTTACCTAAAAAAATTTGAAAAAAAGAAAGAAACTAACTGTAACTGAAACTGAATCTTTGTAAAGTTTCAGTTACTTTAACTGAAACTGAAACTGAATCTTTGTCAAGTTTCAGTTACTTTAACTGAAACTGAAACTGAATCTCTTTTCAAAATTAACATCCCTGTGCTGCTGCCCGTTAGTAACACAGGCCTGCGTAGTGCGTAATAATTAAATCCAATTTTTACAATAAGCTAATTTAAAGCTTTTGCATTTGCCGAACTACGTTCAAAATTATTTTTAAAAACTGTTTATCTTTTTTTTTAAGAATACGTTTAAAGAAAAATTCAAGGTCATGAGTTGCAATCAGTAACATGTGGTAATATATAATTATAAACGATTTAAAGTTATGATTGGCTTTAGAAATTTGGAGTGATTTAATTCTTCTACCAAGGGTAAAATGACAATGATCAGAATTCGGTGAAACTTAGTGACCAAATTAAAAAAAATCAAGGGTCTTGTAGGGGGAGGGGAATACATTTGTATGAAGTCACAAAATCTCATCGAATTCTGATCAAGGGTGTTGCAGGGACAGCTTCTGTACTTCAATAAAAGATGAAGCACACAAACAATGTAATTTTTTGTACGTTTTTAGGTCTCAAAATATCCGAAAAGGAACGCCAACTACCTATTAGTCTAAAATGGACTGCCTTGTTATAGAATTATAAAGATTTCGACAGCCCATCTGTAAAAAAAATAAATGCCTGAGACTGTGTCATTTTAAAAATGTATTTTCATCATTTTTATGAGAAAAAAATTAATGAATATCCTTAAAACGAGGCACAAACAAAAACAAGATAGCCTTGACATTGACACTGTATAGTCATTATTGCCAAGCTTGCCAAGGTCATCATTCGATATAGCTTGAAGTTTGTTTACAACATACAAGCCG
Source organism: Erpobdella octoculata (assembly GCA_963978895.1). Taxonomy (NCBI): domain Eukaryota; kingdom Metazoa; phylum Annelida; class Clitellata; order Hirudinida; family Erpobdellidae; genus Erpobdella; species Erpobdella octoculata. The sequence goes on along the minus strand of OZ022243.1, from coordinate 24,407,120 downwards.
ATTAAGTGAAAATAAATCGAAAAAAGTTGTGAAGGATTTGTTTTTATTTTGTAGAGCATAAATACATAAAATAAATAAGATTTATTGGCGTCAACATGGTAAAAATCAAAATCAGTTTTGTTTACACTACTTTGTTACATTGCATACTACTTGTTTATTTACAAGTTTATACCTACTCACAAGTTCAGACCATGTCTCAAGTCTTTTTAAATATGCCTAATATTATACTGACTTAAGTAGGTACCAACTGACATTCTAAAAAGATCGAAACAAAAATTCACTCCGTAGACACAACAACGCGCAGAGAACAGAAGATTGAGAATTGAGAGCAAGATTAAATTTAACATGGAAAATTGCAAACCTAAGGTGGTTCAAAAAATTGTTCCAAAACTGTGATTCATGAGCAGTCGTCAAAACGCTGTTTTCTTCTGAAGAGAGCATGGGAGATACGTATATAATGTCTTGCTTTAAAAGGCTTTTTTATTTTTTAAAAATAATAATAATAACTATAATAATTAACAAAGTTTAAGTGGTTTTATAATTCCGCGTAAAAACCATCAAATTGCTTTTGCGAACCAGTCCCAAGCCTGGATGAGGTGGGGGAAAGAAAACATGTCTGCTTCGGTATTTCCGACAAACTGTAATTTCAGTTTTAAAACACAATGTGTAAAAGACAATAAACTATTTACCAAATAATAAATAATAATAAAACTACAAACTGTTTGGGAAGTTACAAAAGTAACCCCAAAACAGGATTTGTCAGGATTTCTCCATCTCGAAAAAGAAACACGTTCTGAGTGAGTTAATACGCAGAAGAAGTCGTGTCTCATTGGTTTATTTAACCCGACATTCTCCTAAAATAGTGACTTGACTCATACCATATATCAAATTACCTAACCAGGGTTTAATTGTTGCTGGCGCTTGCAGTTTTCGTGACATTTTCCTGAAAAAGTGACTTAACTCTTACCAAATATCAAATTATCTAACCAGGGTTTAATTGCTGCTGGGGCCTGTGAATTTTAAACATCTAACCATATAATTATTATATATATATATATATATATATATATATATATATATATATATATATATATATATATATATATATATATATATATATATATATATATAATTATAAATAACTGGAGAGGCTGTCAGGCGTAATTTGAAAGTTTTTATATTTCTTTGTTTCTTTTTCGCTCTCTCTCTTTCTCTCTCTCTCTCTCTCTCTCTCTGCATTTAAACACGCACGCATACACACACAAAAGAATGAAAAGAAACAAAACAAGTAAATCAAAAAACAAAAGTTTTTTAAAAACACACTTTTATTTAATCGATTGTGTAGGCCACATTCTGTTACATAAACAACGAGCATATCAGCATAGACAATAAATGTTCGACTAAAATATCACAAATAATTATTTAATTAAATTTTGTCCAATCAATCCGAAAATTTGATAGAATGCATTGTTAATCAGTTCGGACGTATGTTTAAATTTTTAAGTTTCTAGCTCATCGGGAAGTTAGTTTAAAATCGATTGCAAAATTTGACGACAGACAAATAGAAAAGTCAAGTTAAGTAAAAGTGTGTAATAAAAAGAGGGAGGGAGAAACAAAAAACAAGGAAAGAAAGAGAGTGAAAGAAAGGAGAAGGAAAGGAAGAGAGAGTTCGAGTTTTCTATTCTTCGTTGTTGTGGAGTTGTGGCATCAATCGTTTTGAGTTGTTTTTTTACAACAAAATTGTGCTCCTGCAAATTCAGAACAGAAATTGCTCCAAACATATTAATGCAAAAGAAAGAATACTCAAAATACATTCTGTCTTCCCCAATGCTGTTACTGTGCATATGCAAGAACATTTCAGCCAAATAGCAGATATTGCTTTTTTGTCATTTGTTCCCACTGTCCAGAAAACTGACTTTGGGTATTTTGAGAAAGTCTTTGACAAGAACCTATATAACTATCGCAAGCTCATTGAAGTGTCCATCAGATTTCAGTTTTTAATTTTGATTTTTTATAACTCTAAAAAAACTGCAGCCACGTCATCTCAGCTCTTTCTACCTTAGTACCTTAGTACTGGGCAATTTCGATAAGTTATATAGATATATTGCATGAACGTTGAAACGGGATTTGGTTTGATAAATTTAGTTATTCAAGCAAAACTATGAATCAGGTAATGTAATTAAAGCTACACACGAAAAATTTAAAACTTGTAAAACAAAAGATATCAATTTTTTTCAACTTGCCAAAATCCTCAATATTCAATAACTGCATCGATGTTCAAACGTTTTTTATCTTCATGTTGACAAACAACACAGTGGCGTAGCGAGGGTATCTGGCGCCCGGGAGCAAGGTATAAAGGTATAAAAAATGCACCCCCATCTTCCACCGTCATCCCAATTGGACGACCAAAACCTAGGGAACTGAAGGCGCCCGAGCTATAATCGGGGCTCAGTGAGTACCTCCCCAAGAAATATTAAAAATCACTAGTGTGAAATAGTGCAAAATACAATATGTTAATTTTACTTGTTTTCCATGTTCAAAAATGTCTAAACTTTGGTGAAATTGTTGTCTTTTCTTTGTTTTTTGGCGCCCCCAAAGCCTGTCCCCCTACGCTACTGAAACAACATCCTGCTTTAATTCGCCTCATGCAACTAAATTTTTTCCATTTTTTCAACTGCAGATGACCTCACCGGCCATGACAGGACAATTGTTAACTTAAGCTACTTATAGAACAGAAACTCACTAAAACTGTTTCGAATTTTTTAATTTTTAACTTTTGAAAAATAGTTAATTTCAACTAAATCTAAAAATTAAATTTATAGTGTCATAAGCATATATATAGAAAACTCTAAATATTTCCCCCTATGGTTGGACGTCGATAATATGTGTAGTGCCTATATACCTATTCTATATATATATGGTCATAAGTAACATTTATTAAACATACTTGTCGAAAATCGAAATAACACTGGAATGTCTCCTTAATATGCATCTTTTAACCAACTACGCAAACAGACAAGTTTGTTGACATTATTTGATCCAAGTGATGAGCTTGTCTTATTGACAATATAACCAGCCGAGCTGAACAATCGTTCACATGGAACTGAGGTAGCTGGTATGCACAGAATGGTCTTGGCAAGGAACGACAATTTCGGATATTGGTGTTCATTAAGTTTCTACCATTGTAGAGGGTCAACGGATTCAGAAACTTGTATCTCCATTTTAAAACGCAGTAATTCATCAGAACAGTTTTTGTCATTTTCGATTAATAGTTAAAATTTTTAACTATTAATCGATTAATTAATAGTTTAATTTAGCAGCCCTAATATATATATACTAGCAGTGCCCGTAGCGGCTTCGCTCGCATGAAATTAGAGAGTTTGAACCGTGCATCCATAGTAGAGATCAATTATTTAGGTCTCGGCTCGGCCCGTCGACAACTTAGCCGAGCCCGTTTTAAAAACTTAAACTCCTGGCCCGGAACAGCCCGTTTGAATTAGGCCCGGCCCATTCTTACAGGCCTAGAAGTTCTATATACTTGATGAAAAACTTCGGCCCGTCCCACCTTGACTTCAGGTTTGGCCCGGCCCAACTGAAGACCCTAAAATCACTAAAATATCTATATACTTGGTGAAAAACCTCGACCCGTCCCACTTTGATTTAAGGTTTGGCCTGGCCCGTGTGAAGACTCTAAAACAACGGCTTGGCCCAACCGGTGATAAACTGGACTTAGCTACTTTTAACCGGCACAAAACTTCAAAATACTAATTTTTACATTTGTAGCACTTACAGTTTATTTCCACCCCACATTTGAGGTCTTGGAAACCAAATTTTTAAAAAATGTTGAAACACTTATATCATTATTTTTTGAGTAAATACTAAATACTAATTTTGATATCTGTAGCATTCACAGTTTTTGAGTAGCAGTTACTTTAAAAACCAAAGAAACCTTTTTCCACCCCACATTTGAGATCATGAAAACCAAAATTTCATATATCATTATTTTTAGAGTAGAAACTAAATACTAATTTTTACTTTTGTAGCATTTACAGTTTTTGAGTATCAGTTACTTTAAAAACCAAGTCATCCTATTGTCCAGCCCAAATTTAAGGTCCTGGAAACCAAATTTATAAAAAATGGTGAAACACGTATATCTTTATTTTTAGAATAGAAACAAAATACTAATTTTTAAATCTGTGGTATTTACAGTTTTTGAGTAGCAGTTACTTTAAAAAACAAATAACCCTATTTTCCACCCCACATTTGAAGTCCTGGAAATAAAATTTTCAAAAAATGCTAAAACACGTATTTCATTATTTTTGGAGTAGAAACTAAATACTAATTTTTACTCCTGTAGCATTAACAGTTTTTGAGTAGAAGCTACTTTAAAAACCAAATAACCCAATTTTCCAACCCACATTTGAGGTCCGGGAAACCAAATTTTGAAAAAATGGTGAAACACGTATCTTTTTATTTTTCAAAAAGAATCTATATACCAAATTTCAAAATCTCCTCATTTTTGGTTTTCGAGATATACATTGTTTTAGAAAAAAGTTTGTTTTCCAGTTTTTTCCCCTCAGGAGCAAAATTTTCAAAAATCCTTTCTTAGCGGATGTTTACGCTATAAAAGTAATATAAGTTCCAAATTTCACGTTCCTAGGATGATGCGTTTGAGCTCGGCGTTGATTATCAGTCAGTCATCTGTCAGTCAGTCAGTCAGTCAGTCAGTCAGGACATGTTCTTTTATATATATAGATATATATATATATATATATATATTAGGGCTGCTAAATTAAACTATTAATTAATCGATTAATAGTTAAAAATTATATATATATATATATATATATATATATATATATATATATATATATATATATATATATATATATATATATATATTCTGGCTTTAAAAATGTGTTTAAGTTACGTGCTGGCATACAATTTCATAGGGTACACTACAGTCTGAGTTCTGCATTCAGCCTCCACTTCAGCAAGAAAATGGAATAAAGTTGAAATCGATTGTTGTGTTACAAGAAAGAAACTTAAATATAAATATTAAAGCTAAAGGCAGTGTAACAGTTTTGAGATTTTTAAAAAATCAAGGGTGAACGAGCTTGCCTCTCTCAAATAACTATCCCAAAAAACTAAAAATAAATGTATCACCCACCCCAGAAAATCCTGAGACCGAACCTGTCACATTATACGTGATGCCTAATAAAACTCACTGAGCACTTTCATTGGTTACTCGGAAACGTACTGGAATGCTCCTTCCGAATGTTTACAAATATTTACAAATATAAACAATAACAAATCGCAGGTAATTATAATTTCCTCACACCCACTCAGCCAGACATGCATGACGAAATATTACACACGGTTTCTAGTCTAGCACTTAAGGCCCGAAACAATTTCTTTTCAATTGCAGGCAGACGATTGTTTCGGCTGTTTACCGTCTGAACGTCTGAGTAGGTGGAGCAAATTTAAGCGTTTCCTTCCATAAAACTGGCCACGTGTAGAGCGGTGTTTCTCAATTCTCTCGTTTCATTGTTGCGTGTGGCGCGTTGCTCATATTTGGGTAAGATTGTAGATTCGTTTTGTTGTGGCTCTTTATTTTGCTATATATGTTGAAGTTCGTGAACTATTTTTTTTTAGTTTCATGGTTATTTTAATAATGTGGGTGCGCCAAATGCACTGGAGTGAAGCTAGTAAGTAGAGCTAGCAGGCGTCGTAGTAAATGCATGTGTGAAGCCAGCTGGCGTTCAATTCAATTTCAAAATATTTAAAAAAAAGTATCGGTATTAATAAAACAACTAAAAATAAATTATATCATCAAAAAATTATTGTCTCAACATCGACAGATTTTTTAAAAAACGAATTTTTCTAATATTCTAAATTTAAATGTAAACAAAATCATCAATGCAAGCCAGTCCCGGAGAAAGGATGAGGGAAAGTTAAAAAAATCAAATTATATACGACAGGAAGTACTTAGGTGCTTCCAACATACAGCTATTTCAGTCTTAAAACATCTGCTGTACAGGACTATAAACTATTATAAAAAAAATTTTTTGTATTGAACTAGCATTCCCATTGCAGCTTCGCTCGCTTGAGAAAGAGACTACGCATCCACAGTAGCGTACTGCACGGGGCGATTTTTTATGACCCGACTCAGTCCGGTCCGTCGACAACTTGGCCCGGCCCGCTTCATAAGCCAAAATTTCAGGCCCAGCACAGCCCATCTAATTTGGGCCTGGCCCGTTTTTACAGGCCTACAATTTCTATATACTTAGCGAAAAAATCCAGTGCCCTGCCCGGATTTTTTAGACATGGTCCGGCTTATTTCATTAATATATAATTTTGTAAAAAAACCTTAATAGTGAGTTTTAATGTTTTTACATTATCAGTTATTGAAGCCAGTTCTGGAAGACAGAACAAAAAATATTTATAAAACATTTGTAACTTTATCTTCTAAGTAGTATTTAGTTATTAATTTGTATATTTGCAAAATTTTAACATTTTTAGTTTTTGGAGTTTTTAATCAAATTCTTATTTCCGCCTAACATTTTTAAAAATGGTGAAACACATGTTTTTTTTATATTTTAAGAAGAATCTAGATACCAAATTTCAAAACTTTTTCATTTTTGGTTTTTGAAATATGCCTTGTTTCAGAAAAAAAATTGTTTTAAAACTTTTACATTTTTAGTTTTTCTTTTTTTTACTCCACATTTTAGGTCCTTGAAACCAAATTATCAAAAATTGGTAAAACACGCATATCTTTATTTTCGAGTAAATACTAAATACTAATTTTTACATCAGTAGCATTTACAATTTTTAAGTAGAATTTATTCTAAAAAAACAAATAACCCTATTTTCCACCTCACATTTGAGGTCCCGGAAACCAAATTTTCAAAAATGGGGAAACACGTCTATCTTTATTTATTGAGTAGATACTAAATACTAATTTTTACATCTGTAGCACTTACAGTTTTTGAGTAGCAGTAATTTAAAAAAAAAACAAATAGCTATATTTTCAACCCCACATTTGAGGTCCTGACACCAAATTTTCAAAAAATGGTGAAACACGTATTTTCTCAATTTTAAGTAGAATCTAGATACAAAATTTAAAAAGCCTTTCGCTTTTGGTTTTCGAGGTATACATTGTTTTAGAAAAACATTTGTTTTCCAGTTTCATCCTCTCAGGAGCAAAATTTTCAAAAATCCTTTCTTAGTGGGTGCTTACGCTATAAAAGTAATATAAGTTCCAAATTTCACGTTCCTAGGATGAGGCGTTTGAGCTCGGAGTTGATTATCAGTCAGTCAGTCAGGACATGTTCCTTTATATATATAGATAAGGTTTTACTTTGAAGATATTATGTGTCTATATAACATATATAAAAGTTATTTCATTAATCCATGACAAACTTTTAGAAAGACTCTCACAAAATTGACTGATATTTCGTTTCGGGGTACATTAAAATGTATATATCTCTGGTTATTTTCAAAAATTGATAACAAAAATAGCATTTTACAGATAATATGGGCTTCTATATCATATATAAAATCCATACCATCAACCCATCACAAATTCCTAGGATGAGGCGTTTGAGCTCGGAGTTGATTATCAGTCAGTCAGTCAGGACATGTTCCTTTATATATATAGATAAGGTTTTATTTTGAAGATATTATGTGTCTATATAACATATATAAAAGTTATTTCATTAATCCATGACAAACTTTTAGAAAGACTCTCACAAAATTGACTGATATTTCGTTTCGGGGTACATTAAAATGTATATATCTCTGGTTATTTTCAAAAATTGATAACAAAAATAGCATTTTAAAGATAATATGGGCTTCTATATCATATATAAAATCCATACCATCAACCCATCACAAATTTTTTACCAGACATTAACAAAACTGACTGATATTTCTCTAATCGATTGATATTTCTATAATATCAGGTGTCTACGTCTCATATATGGTTAAGCGTTAAAACTCATATATCTCTGCTTATTTTCAAAAGTTGATGACAATCATGGTGTCATTTTAAAGATAATATGTTCATGTATAACATATATAAAATTCATACAATCAACCCATCACAAAAATGTTAGTAGATGTTGACAAAATCGATTGATATTTCTCTAATATCAGCCCACTACGTCTCATATATGGTGAAGCGTTAAAACTCATATATCTCTGCTTATTTTCAAAAGTTGATGACAATCATGGTGTCATCTTAAAGATAAGTTGTTTTATTAATACCGATACTTTTTTTTTAAATATTTTGAAATTAAATTGAATGCCTGATGGCTTAACACATGCATTTACATTACATACATGTTGTCCCATACTACGAACGCCTGCTAGCTTCACTCCAGTGCCAAATGTGGAATGCTATCGGGTCCATATTTCTTTTATATTATAGTGTTCTGCTTACCAAGTAAACAATTAAATTTAACTTATGCAAAAAATTTCAAATCATTTTTTGGTTATTTTTCACATAAACTGCCCGGGCCGAATCTTCCAATACAATAGTCCTATTTTGTTACAACCTTAACCCTAACCCTAATTATCACTTTTCATCGTGTTTATAGCTAATTATAGTCGAGGGGTTAGTGCCTACTGATCCCAAGACAACTGATCCCAGGACAACTGATCCCACGGACAACTGATCCCACGGACAACTGATCCCATGGACAACTGATCCCATAGACAACTGATCCCATAGACATAAGCAACTTATTTTTAACTCATTTTTTGACGACAATGGTGGTGATGATGCTTACGTAGCCAGCTTACGTAGCCAGCTTACGATGGCTGGCTGCATACGACAACGGTGGTGGTGATAATGATACTGGCTACTTCAATTAGTAAACGGAGAAATAATATTTAGTATAAGCGCACGAGGGCATCTATACACAGTAGAAATGAAATTGACAAGTTCGTATTACTTTTCATCGTTTCACTCCTTTCTTTTTATTAACTCGTCGTCTCTGTTTGTTTCTCTGTCTGTTTCAAATCTAGCAATCAATTTTTGAGTCACTTCCTGATGATAGATTTTTTCAAATTTTGCATACATGCTCAAAATAGAAGATAATGCAATATTCAATTATTAGTTTTACAATAAGTCAATTAATTTAGTTAATTTTAATTAAACAGTCTACAAGAAACCACAAATTGAATAAAATTTGTCTCATGGGAAGCTAGCTGAGTTGTTTATTTAACATGATGTGGTACTCTGGAAGTTTGCCAAGGGAATTGTGAAGAGTAATATAAGAAAAAATTGATTGCAAAATTTGTGTTTTAATTACATATAAAAGCATTGGGTTTTAAAAATTCGTTTTTAATTTACTTGTTCATCGTTTCACTCCTTTCTTTGTGAAGTTCATAATGAAAAATGGAACCGTGCCAATCCAAAAATAATAGAGTTTAGCTCATTTCAGAAGTTGTTTTTTTTTCGAAGATATGAATTAAATGAATTAATGAACACACTCCAACATTAATTCTTATCCGCTTATTTATGAGTCCATGATTAGGACCATCACTACAGCATCCAAGCATACTCATACATACATACATACATACATACATACATACATACATACATACACACACATACATTCGTAGGTACATACAAACAGAAATCGGAAATTATGTATGTTAATATCAGTTTATTGATTGCAGAAACAGTGAAATATAAAATGATGCAGATATGGGATCAGTTGTCCATGGGATCAGTTGTCCATGGGATCAGTTGTCCGTGGGATCAGTTGTCCCTGGGATCAGTTGTCCCGGGATCAGTTGTCCTGGGATCAGTTGTCCTGGGATCAGTAGTCCTGGGATCAGTTGTCCTGGGATCAGTTGCGATGATCCCATAGCCGAGAATGTATTAATCTTTCACACAGCGGGAAAGATTACCCAATTTTTGTTTTTATTGAACAAAAATGCTGTTATATTTTGTTTTTAGTGAACTGACAGATATTATATTAAATAGAGAACTTCTTCTTTCTCTATCATTATTATTGGATGTTTAAGAATTAAACAATCAATTCAGAATCTCCATCACTGTTGTAAATGATTAAGTTTGGTAATTAGACACTGTCGTTCAGGGACGTGAATGGGGGGTATTTGTCCCCCTTCTGATTTTCAACATTTGAAACTTTGGTAATCTTTCACTTTAACGGCCGGATGTGTGAAAGATTAATACATTCTCGGCTATAATTAGCTAATTAGGGTTAGGGTTAGGTTTTAAAATAGGACTATTTCATTGAAAAATCGGCCCCATCCGCTAAAGTGAAAGATAACCAAAACTTTTTTTACATAGAGTTTACTATAAAATTTTTTAATTTTAACTTTACTTAACCTAGTGATGATTCAATGCATATTGGAATCCTTCTGGCATATGTAGACAATTTGCCCCCCCCACTTGATTTCCAAAATTTTAATTTTTTTACCTAGAGTTTAAAATATAATTTGTTAATTTTAACTTGACTTAACCTCGTGATGATTCAATGCGTATTGGAATCCTTTTTGCGTGTGTAGACAATTTTATATCTGAGCTCGATGCTAAATTTACTAATAATTGCAGAGTAATAAATTGTGTATCAGGTATTTATATATATATATATATATATATATAAGGTAATATGTGTGTGGGTGGGTATTCGCTTATCACATCCAAACCGAGGAACAATCTAAACAACATTTGGCATGCAGATAAACTTCATTGGTGAGAAAATTTTGAAAAATTGAAAAAAAAAAGTTATTTATTTGACATTTCATTGGCAAAAATGAGAAAAAACTAAGCGAAAAACCTGGGCAACACAAGTTAATCCTGTCAGTAAGCTATATAATGGCAGTAAAATTTGTCCCCCCCCCCCGTGGAAAATGCTGAATTTACTACGTCACTGCTGTAGTTGCTCTAACTGCTCAGCAATTTTAAAAAATGTTTAATGCTTTTGATCAAACCTGGTTAAGAAAATTAAAACCACCATACCTTCGTAAGACAGCTTCATTATCTTGCGATTTGTTTAAAAATAAATCCAGATTAATGTTTTATGTAATTGGATAACAATGAGCTTAGGTAAAACGTTTAGGATCTTTAGGACTGGCAGTGTACAATTGCGTAATAACTTTTATTATATGCCTGTACGCATCCATTTTATCAACTGCTGGCTGATCACCGTGGCCGCCACATTATGCGAAATTGCTAACATATCTACATACAGGCATCTGAAATTATGTATGTAGATATTAGTATAGACAAGAAATAATGTAGGACATTATACTTTTATTATAGGTAGTACTGGGAGATAACCAAAGTTTGAAATTTATTTCTTTTGTTAACTTTTGCTTTTGGTTTTCTTACATTTTACAAACTTGTGATCATTAAATGTGATTTCAGCAAAGAATCTTTTGCTGAAATTGTTAAGTTGTTGTGCACAAAAGTATTTTGATCTTAATTTATACATTTTAATGATAACTTCTGTTGGTGTAACAAATTAGTCCCAAATGTCCCAAACATGCTGATTCTAATAATACCACTTGGTTTTTGTCTGTTTTAGTTTTTAACTTAGTTTTTAGGGCCTACTTTAATTTTTACTGTGATGGTTAGTGTTTCAGACTTTGTTTTTTTTTTCACCTTCAACTTCAAGATTATTAGTTTGTTACAATGCTAAAAGTAAACACAATTGAGAAACCTTTGATCCAAAACATCCAACATGCATGATTTTATGGAAATGTTGTTGAGAAAGTGGCAGGATCAACTGAGAGTTGTTTTACTCGGACATTGAAATCTAGCATAAACTTTTCAAATGGTTTTTATGAGTCAACGAGAAAAACATAGTGCTGAAGTTCATGTTCCCAAGCAGATGTTGATGCGAATTGAATGAGTTTTAAGAATTGATTTGTCTATGTTTTTGTTTGGTTTTCATGCAGTTAATTTTGACATTATCGATTCTCAAACTTTCTCTAACGTGTACAGTAGTTTAATCAAATAATGTCTGTTGTGTAATTTTTATTCAGTTTTTCTAAATTTATTCTGCATTTTGTTGATTCTTAATTTATATGTAAGATTCCACGTTTTTGCTAGCGAGCAAGTTTTAAAGTGGTTATATGTAAAGTTAATTTTTGCTTCTATGAGTCGGAAAATTAATGAACCTATGCAGTGTTGGGTATGTTGTAAAAGTAATTAAGATTTCCACATGACAAGAGTTGAGAGTGTGGTAGAGTTATTCTTGTAATCAAAATATGAGTTTGGTTATTTTAGAATAGGTTTAATTTGCTCAAGTTGATCAGAAGGGGGTAGCCATTTATATTAACTTCACTGTGTCTGCTCGTTTGAGCCATAAGTTGGGACCCTTTACCACCTAAAAAAACAACTTTTTTAAATTTTCAGATATATATATATATATGATTATTTGTAAGTTTGTCCTATATATTATATATAAACTCTTCCGAAACGGCTGAACTGATTTTTATTAAATTTTTCGTGTACCTATCCTCAGACCTACCAAACGTACACAACAAGTTTCATAAAAATCGGTTCAGCCGTTTCGGAAAAGTTTGGACACAAACACCGTCATGAGCTTTATATATACATACATATATATATATATGTGTGTATGTATGTATACACATATTCATGTGTGTAAATATTTATGGATGTGTGTATACATATAAAATATTATTTTTGGTTTGAAATTTAGAAGAATAGTAATTATATTTTAATCCCATAATATGTTTTTGATGTGAAAGTATTCAATCAACTTAGAACTTTAGCATTTTAGTGTTATTGTTGGGTTTTTACTTATAAATTTAGTGGTCACAGCTGAAACAATCATTTTCAAGAACAAAAAAAACTTTGAACCTTTTGCACAGCATATATTGTGTGCATGGTAACTGATTTTAAGAAAAGTCATTGAATTATTTCAGCTGTACTGCCTTATTTGTTTTGTGCTAATAGAAATCACACTATTTTAGCAAATTTAATATTTATATTTTGGTTGGTAATCAATTTTTTATCATATCACAGGTTTGAACTTATATAAAGTAACTTGGTGATGGAGGCCAAAAAAATGAAGGAATATGAGGTTAGTGAAGAAGATGAAATAACGAAACATCCGATGTGTTGCTCCTACCGACTGGTCCTGGCACTTATTGGATTTTTCATGTTTTTCCACTTGTACGCTCAGAGGATAGGCATGTCTGTTGCCATAGTTTGCATGGTCAATCAAACTGCTATTGAAATGAAATCGTTACAAGAAGGAGCAGAAGTGGCCAATCACAACATGTCCTTTCATGCAAATGAATCCATTCCTATGCTTCCCTTGCAGCCTCAGTGTGCTAGAGCCAGTGCTAACAAGACAGTTATGGTGTGTATCCATACACAGAAATTATAGTTCTATATATAGTCCAACTGTTATTTTGGAAGTTTTATATTCAATGAAATTACTGTAATGAGCGTGTTTCAATATTTTAGGATGGTCCCTTTGTTTGGGAGAAAAGTACTCAAGGTCACATTCTTGGTTCTTTCTTCTATGGTTACCTGGTGTCGCAGATCCCAGGAGGACTTTTGGCGGAGCAATTTGGTGGCAAATGGGTTTTGGTTGCATCATTGGGTCTTTCAACTGTGGCCACTTTTTTGACACCCATTGCAGCTTATGCAAACATCGGATTTCTTATTTTTGTCAGAGTTCTCTGCGGCATTGGATCGGTAAATAAGTTTATTTGGAAATTTGTTCTGTGATTTTTTATTAATATATATCTATGTCTAAATTATTTAAATTGTAACAGGGTACATTGTATCCAGCTATGCATGCCATGTGGGGGCAGTGGTCTCCACCCTTGGAGAGATCAACTTTGTGTGGGCTTACTTATGCCGGTATGTTTACAAATTGGAGAATGCTTACAATTTTATAAGTAGTCAAGAAATGGTTGTGGTTGTAAATTTACTTCATTTTTTCCAGGAGCATTGATGGGAAATGTAATTGCTTTACCAGTATCAGGCTTGCTGTGCCAATATGGTTTTTCTGATGGATGGGATTCTATCTTTTATGTCATCGGTCTGTGATTATTTATAGAATCTAGAAATGTATTAGAGTAGTAGTTACAATGCAAATGGAAGAGAGCTGTCTCAACCATTTGTGGAATTTCATCTAACATTACAGAGTTTTTGAGAGCTGTACAATTAAATGAGCTGTTTTGCCTCTTCCATCATTATATTTTTTTGCAACCATATTGAAACAAATTATCTTTTGTTCAGCATGTGTTTTTTATTTACTTATTTTCACTCGCAGTTACAACTGTCTTTTTATTCAGGACTGTCATCAACTGTCTGCATCATCATATGGAGTGTTGTCACCAGTAACTCGCCTTCAATTCATCCAAAGATTTCAAAGCAGGAGAAGAATTACATAATTGGAACTCTCAAAGCAGAAGGAGGCAGTCAGACAAAAACTAATGTAAGAACTTAAAATAGCATTTCTGAAATTATTTTTAAATTGGCTTTAACTTTTTTGCTTCATATATTTTAGTGTAAATATTGTTTTTTTTGCTGTTTGGTGCTCAGATGATTTGGATGAATTTGCATGAATTAAATTGAATCATTATGTTTGCGTTGTTTGTTTGCAGTTGTGCACTGTGCCATGGAGAGCTTTTTTTACATCTGGTCCTGTCTGGGCTTTGATCATCGCCAATGTCAGTACTGACTGGGGTCTATATACGTTTTTAACGAATATTCCAACATTCTACAAAGAAGTCTTGTACTTTGACATTCAATCAGTGAGAACAATTAAAACAATTTGCTTCCTGTTTAATAATTCAATGGTTTTAATAATTTTTTGATTTTATTTATGATTTGGATGCTAATGCTGATGATGTTTTCAGAATGGATTTTTTTCTGCGCTTCCTTTCCTCGGTCTATGGGCTGTCATGAACATTGCCCCTGCCATTGCTGACAAGTTGCAGTCATCTAAAGTTCTTTCAACTTTATTAGTGAGAAGAGTATTCAACACCATAGGTTTGTTTATTTTTATATTATTTGTTTGTCCTCTTGTTGGAAAATATTCTTCATGATTGAAAGCATTATTTATGCTTCAAAAGCGTTCTATACACACTCTCTTGCATCCACTTGCATCCAATGTCTCATACTCAATTGTTATTTACTGAAAACAATATTTTAAATGTTTTTCAACTAAATCTCTTTCAGGTCGCCACCTTTATGTGTAGACTTGATAAAGGTTTGTTACCACCCACAAATACAAATTTTTGTTGCCATAAGAACCGATTACGTTCTGAACAAGCCCGAACTACCTTGAAACTGTTGTCCTTAAAATGCCTTGGACCTCGCGTGTGTTCTAAAATACCATGTCACGTTAAATCTTCATCGTCTTTGTCTAAGTTCGAAACATCGTATAAATTTCACTTATTACACAATCATACGTAGGCAGCCCCTTGTAGTGGGAAATAATTCCCTTGGGCCTGACCTTGGAACTTACTGTTACTTATTTACTGTCACTTGCAATTGCGATGAATGCTTGCTGTATTTGATTTGAATTTTCTTTTCTTTTTTCATTTCTTTTGCATTTTGTTTTGCTTGTGAATACGTCCCTTTGTGAATAAATGTCCAGTTTTTTTTTGTTAAAAACATATACTTTGACGTGCATGTTAATTTTTCAATGTTTAAAAGTGAATTTCATCTATTCAGGCCTCGTTGGACCAGGCATTCTCCTGATCGGACTGAGCTTCATTGACTGCACGCAGACAATATTGGCAGTGATTCTACTTGTTCTGGCTGTATCTTTTGTTGGTTTTGTATTTTCTGGATATTTGGTCAACCACATGGAAATTGCTCCTCAGTATGCTGGGACTCTGATGGGACTTGCAAATGGAATTGCTGCATGTACTGGTTTCATAGCTCCCTATGTTGCAGCTGTCATAACAAAAGATGTAAGTTTTCTTCACTTTATTGGTTTCCAATTTGTTTTTCATCTTCTGTTGGATCAGAATTATTATTATTATTTCATTGTAATAATTTTTATTCATTTACAGCAAAGAAGAGAATCGTGGCAGATTGTGTTCTTCATAGCTGCTGCGATTTATTTTGTCGGAGCTGTTCTGTTCTGGATCCTGTCTTCTGCAGAAATCCAGCCATGGGCCAAAGATCAAAAAATCAATGTATCTTTGATAAACGTAGCAGAAAATGAAGGAATTTACAAACCTAGAATTCCTTCAGGTGATAGTCGAATTACGGATCCGATGTTGATTAGTCAATCAAATCCATCTGTTGGTCCTCAAAATGGGCATGCTAACGCTTAATAAAAATACTATTTACTTAATTAATGAATGTTTTCGTCTCTCTTTGTTTCTATTTCTGTTTACATCTGGCTGCTCATTGTTTTAAGTTGATTCTCACTTGTTTTTTTTTATAGAAATCTTTTCTTTTCAATCTTTTCAAATTGTTAGGATAATTTCTCATTTAGGAATTTTTGTTGTTGCTTGTGTTCTATCAAGGTTCTTTTTCTTCAAAATTTGGAATTCAACCAAAAACTGTTTTTATTAGGTTTCTTTTTTATTATATAAGTTATGTCAATGTGTGTCATGTCCCTTTTTTGTTATATTTAAGATTCAGTGTTGTAAAAGATATTTTGCTCTAAAACAAGGTTCTGTGAGAAAGCTTTCTTGTTATATGTAAGTTGATATCCCTGTTATTAATTTCATGTATGTGTGTTTTATTATATATTTAAAGTTAATTTGATATCCCTGTTATTATTTTCATGTTTTTTTCCAACCTTATTTAAGTTTCATGACATGGTGCCAATAAGCATTTTACATGTAAGCAGCTAGCTGTTCAAGATATATTATTGCTCTATACATCCCATGTATATCCATAGTTATTTCTTTATTTTTTGTTTGCCTTATTCTCTTAACCACTCCATGAGCTCATTAATTAAGATTTTTTTAGTTTAATATTATATCTCTTTGCTGTTTTGATAAGATCTGTCGAAGAATGTCTGAATCTTCTTATGTTTTTGGTTCTTTCGTGCTTATCTACTCGGCCTTATGTTGACAGTTTATCAATTAAAATCACGTTGTAATTGTCTGTTTACTCAGCTAGCCCCCAGAGCATGATGTCTAGTTGCGGGCCTGCCAAAAGCCCCGTATACGATTGGCTGGCGATATTGTAACAATTGGTGTAAGAAGTGGGATCTGAAAAAATGGTTTTGCGGTAACTTGAAGAGCTTTCCATTGCTGAGTTGAGGTGGAAGCAAAGAAAACGAGAGCTGAACGCTAAAGGAGTAAAGCCCGAGCTCGTGAACCGCCTCCGGACGTCATTGGAAAACAATGGGCTTGACCCAGAAAAATAAGAATTTGATACAAATGAGGAATTGAAAAACTTGATTAGAGAAATAAAACAGCACATAAGAGAGTAGAAAGGAGAATAAAGCAGCTATGAATACGATGAGATAATTATTTTTGGTGGCCAGGTTTGTTCTGAAAACGGAATAGCAGCAGCTGGTATGGCAATGCTGCCAGTGAACAGCAAACAAATGAATGAAAATGGGGGATCTTCTGGCAATGATTTGTTTGAGTGTTGTCTGGTTAGACGGCTGAGGCAATGGTGGACACGGTTCTGGACCAGCGTGTTGTTAGTGAAGAAAATGATGTGGGTAGCTGCAGAGAAACTCAGTTTGAACTGGAGTCCACCAGCTGTGTCTCAGAGCATGTGACAGACTGCACCTATCAGGTGGGCCACGAGAAAAACAAAGAAAGAAGAATTGATCCAGTTTTGTGGTGGGGTGCCACCGAGGTGGGCCCTGTAGCTGAGTGTTGCTGGAATCTGACAGATTTTGGGGAAGTCGTCGGCTCCGTTGGAGAAGTTTCGGAGAATTGCTTAATCAAAGTTACCAAAGATATTCCTGTTGCAGAAAGATTTTCAACAGTTTCGTGTTTGGTGGCAGTAGCTTGAATGAGGAGTGTGATGATGACACCTGTGATGCGGCGTCTGGACAAAGTGTTTCACGTTTGTGCATGGCGGCTGGATTTATTAAGTGGCCATCAGTTCCAAGACATTTGGGATAAGTTGGTCATGGAGAAAAATAGTTTTAAAAAGAATGGAATTGAACTTCAAGTGATGTCTAATGATTGAAGCGCCCATGTGAGTTATTATACTACTACGGATGAGTCGACTGAGGAGGCTGCTACCTCGGATGTTGTAGGACTGGTAGAACAGGTTTGCTGCTGACAAATGTGAATGTGTAGGTATTGAAACGACTGTTTTATTTGGAGGGTTTGAAGGTGCTTCTAAGGATGCCAGTAGAATTTTGTGTTTTAGTGGTGGCTCGCAGGAATGGAGCTGAAATTTATGAGAGTTTTGCATTGATGATAATCCTGTGTTTAAAAACTTGAAAAGTGGTAGAAGGTTGGAAACTGACTGTGCCGTTCAGTTGCGGGTTCGGTTGCGTGGAACCGTCGGTGACCTAGTGAGGTCCGCTGTGATCGAAAGTCATGTATGAAGAAATTGAGATGTGACGGTTCAGCGTGGTATTCAAGCCCACAACGCCGAATCGGAAGATCACGCAGGCTCCAGCAAAACCGTAAAAAACTGCGTCAAACAGTCAAAAGAATTTGGGAATTGCGGTCAAGGCCGCGTGTGAAAATGAAGGCTCCCTGTATTCATCAAAGCTGTTCGGGACAAACAGGATTAAGGAGGGGGTAGTAAAACACTTTTATCACTGTTTTATTTATAAATTACTTGCATTTCGACTTGACGAAATTTATAAATCATTTTAAAAAAGAAAAAGACATAAAAGCTTTATTTCTTTATCTTTCAATAAACTGCAAAACCATTTCAAAAACCCCTTTCCGTACCTATACGAGAGAACATGTCCGGAACTGAGGTGCGCGAGAAATGTTTCCTGGATGTTAACGAATATCGAGGTTCGAGTTCATGCATTAAATTAATATATATATATATATATATATATATATATATATATATATATATATATATATATATATATATATATATATATATAATAGATTATAGTCCTCCACACCAGGTGTTTTAAGACTGAAATAACTTTTTTTTTTTTTATGATAGTTTATAGTCCTTTACACCAAGTGTTTTAAGACTGAATTGGCTGAGTAGGAAGCACATAAGTACTTCCAGTCGTGGATCAAAGGTTGATCCTTTTAACTGTCCCTCCTCCTTTATCCAGGCCTGGGACTGGCTCGCAATTAGCGAGGCGGAGTTGACTACTGAAATAACTGTATGTATGAAGCACTTATTAAGTCAGGGTTGTATACATGTATCATAATTATGCTATATTAGGTGCTAAAATTTCCCTGGCCTGCCAAGGGTCTAAACATTTTTTATGCGGACCGCAATA
Source organism: Erpobdella octoculata (assembly GCA_963978895.1). Lineage (NCBI taxonomy): Eukaryota > Metazoa > Annelida > Clitellata > Hirudinida > Erpobdellidae > Erpobdella > Erpobdella octoculata. The sequence goes on along the minus strand of OZ022243.1, from coordinate 24,387,723 downwards.
GCACGAAGGTTGGACAACCCTGTACTTCCTGAGCGTGGATCATATGATCCTTTTAACTGTCTTGGGACTAGCTCGCAATATATATATATATATATATATATATATATATATATATATATATATATATATATATATATATATATATATATATATATATATATATATATATATATATATAGTTTTATTTGTTTTATTTAGCTAACAAATAAACCAAGACTAAAGTCTTTCATTTAAATTTTAAAAAAATCAATTATTAAGATGAATACAGTAAAATCAGCAGTTTTTCTAGTGAGAAATGCACCACACTTTAAAAAAGCATCAGAATAATCTTTAACTTAAAAAAACTTTCTTGTTTTACGTTAAGTACAAAGCATTGCATCCTGAGAAATATCACTCTAATCTCTAATCTTCAGGCTTCACATTACCACGCATTGCTTCTGTTGTGAAAAAAAACATGCACGTAAGTTATTAAAAACATGAAATCAAAGAAAGAAAGAAAAATATAAACACATGCCTTTGAAGCCTTTTTTTTCTTGTCTTCTGAAACTCCATGTTCGTAGCTAGATGTATTATCGCGTATAATCCCACTTCCATCATCGTTAAATGTTTTATTATCTGGCGCTCGATTCAACGATTCACTGCCCGACAAGTTATTCGCAGAAAGTTTGTTTATGTCTCTTTCTTCTTGGTTCAATTTTCTATACCCGATGAGCGTTACAGAATCCGATTTGAACTCTAGACCCGCTCCTGCTTCGTTTTCAGCAGTCGAACCGCTCGAATGAATTTCGGTTTGTCTCGGCCTTGTGGGTATGTCGTTTTGAAGTTCATCGTAGACGTTGTCCTGAAATTCAATGGGAAAATGTTGTCTCTCTTCGTATAGATGTGTAGAAAGTGGTGGTCCATTTTCGAACTTTGGCATGATATAATCTAACAATGCATAAATATTCATGGTCAAAATTTCATAAGAATTTCACTAATAACCAGAAACAGACAATTTCAAGATGATGAGATAGTGAGACTTATTTTTTACAAACTTGTATTCAACTTACAATCTCTGTTTGTGTGTCTTTTTTTACACGCAAATCTTGCAAGTAAAATTTAACCAGCTTTTTGACAATACATGAATCAATTAAATAAATTAAAAAACAAACAAAAAACTTAATTTGAATATCTTTCGTATTTCTAAATCGAGTGTATTTGAAATAAATGTTTGTGTTGAAAAACTCGTTTTTTCCTTTACTTGTTTTTAAATTTAGCGAATTATTTACATATCGCTAAAGACTAATTACCAGCTTTCTCATCAGTCAGGTATTTAGATCAGATGCGGTAATAAAACCCGGCCCTAACATGGACGTCATTTCAACAAAACTTTTGGGGGAGGGCAACTTCTGTTGAGGGCCCACTAATTTTTAAGAAAAAAGAAAAACATTTGGAAACCCTCTTTTCTATTCTGCTCTCCAAACAAAACTGTTGACCAGAGGGGAGGGGAGTGGTCGGAGCTACTTTTCTAAAAAAAAATTAAACCCTCTTTAGGGGCCCACTAAAACATTACAGGAAGCCCACTTCACCGTCATAGGGGACCCGCCTACCTATAAAAAGACCCTCTCAAACTTCTATAGCTTTGACTTTACACTTTTCAGACCATTTTGAGGCAAATTTCTATCTTCTGGTTGTCAAAAACAACGTCAGAGGGCCCACTGAAAACTTAGGAAGACAATGGCTCCTTGCCCCCCTCAATTGACGTACTTGGACCACAGATGTGTACGATATCTATGTCCTAGTTACATAAGAAAGCAATCCCACCTAACTTGCGATATACAGGTTGTGGTCCCGACTCTTGAAGAGAAATATGTTCTCCAGGAGCAACAAATACTTTAACTTTAAAGAATTATAAGGTTATGATTATTTTGAATCTAGGCTAAAGTTAAGCTACTGACAGATAAAATTGTGTTTATAAAGTAATTTTTCTAAACTTTTATGAAGTGGAAAGTACGATAGCACATTCCTAATTTCAAAACCCTTATGTATTAAATGTATTTCTTTATTAGGTCTGGTTTTATTAGAAAGTTTTGTTACCTGTTTCAATTTTGTTTTCATTTTTAGTTACTTCTTGGTGGTCGTACGAGTCATTTTGGTCACTGACATCAAGAATATCTTTTTGAAAGCATTCGAGTTCTTGGAGAATATCATCGAGTACTTTTTCAGCGCATTGGTCGGTTACATCCACTGAACTCACAAGTGGAGAATACTTTTCAATCATGGGTGATGGAGACTTTTCTTGTTTTGGTGTTTGGGCTGTTAACGATCGTCTGTCGATTTCGCTCACGTTTGTCGATGAGCTAAGCATTGAACAAGGGCTTTCAAACGGTCTCAAATTTTCCGTTTCAGAAGATCGGCTGTATCGAGAATCACTTTTTCTCGATTCCGTATCAGAAGTGACTTCAGTTTGCTTCCAGTACCTCAACAAATTTTCTGTGTGTCCACTTTCCGGGATATTTTCTTTCAAAGCATCGCAGTTACGGACGACGTCGGCATCGATTTCAGTGGGCTGGTTCTCAGATAAAATAATGATTTTGTTTGATTGCTTTTCAAATTGAGGAAATAAACTATCTGGCATGACCTTTTCTTCATTTGTATCGGGTTCCTTCACTTCGGTGACAAAAAAGTTAACGTTTTCTTTTGCATTAACATGCTTTTCGTTGTTTTGAAGTTTGTGACATTTTCCATTGAGGTCTGCAATGTTATCGTTGATGATAAAATTGTTGCGTTCGCATTTTTCCCTTTCAATCCTCAAAAGTATAGGATCCTTGTTATCAGTTTTACCGCGGCTAGAAATTATCTCTGAAGCAGTAAACCATGAAATTTCTGGCTCATAGTCAATCTTATTATCATTTAAAAATCTGGTTTCTACTTTTGAAAAACCTTCAGAATTTGATTTTTCAAATGCTCCTTTAGGATTTTTACTGCCTTTTAAAATTGCCTGCCTAACATCAATACTTTTATTCACGCCCTCTTCGCTGTCATTTGGGAGACTTTGTCTAACTTTTAGTTTTGGTTTCGGCAGAACTGGAGGAGCAGGCTTGTTCTTTTTAATAGGTTCTTCGTTTCGGAAGCCACCAGAAGATGATTGCATCTAAAATTGTATTGCTATTAATTGATAACTTCAACAGGGAAAAACTTAATTACTTCAAGTGCGAAGGTCACGAGAAAAAAAAATCAAAATACCTCGCGAGATTGACGGTAATCCATAATTGATGTTTTTTTTAATTGTCTTATAATTGTTAATTACGTCTTTTCAATGTCACATCAAGTCCGCATGCATACTTACTATTTTTATATTCTTAATGCTTAAAGAATGCTTGTAAACATTTGAATAAATTCATATATCCGATGCGCCTGCATCATCGCCCCAGCAGCAGCTTCATCATCACAAACATCCCACACCTACTGCAATGTTTGAATCTGCAACAGCCTAATACGCCGCCATTAAAAGTTTATATACTGCGCTGTTCGGTTTATAATTTCCATATTACTTATGCTGCTTCCCACGCTTCGTGTTTCAAATTTAGGAAAAATATTATTGAAAGAATGTTTGATCTTTATTTTTGTAATATCAAATTTTATAGTTGTACATGTACTTTTCATACATATTTACATACATATATATAAACACATATGTGTGCGATAATTTGTAGTAGTTGAGCATTCCTCTCTATATGGCATCTGGCTTCGGCAAAATTAAAAGCGTCTGTGTAGGCTCACACATTTTACGGGTTTACATGATTAGTCATTGTTTTCTCTAAAATTAGATCACAAAGACATTGTTAGTAATTGTTACTAATAAAATGTTACAGTTTTTATCTTAGCAGCTCGTGTAGTTGAATCTACATTGCTCGCATTTAATGGAAATGTTTTTTCATACAAAAAAAGATAACTGCAACCCTTGTTTTATAAATTTTTTATTTAGTTGATTTTATAATTGTTTATTAGATATATTAAAATAAGAAAAAGTAAAAGTAATAGTTATATTAAAACAAAAATTGTTTATAAAAGTGAGTTGTAGCTAATCCATTATTTGCTAAACTTCACCGCGGTCTAATTTGTGGACAAATCTTGGAAGTAAAAATTAAAAAACTTGCCGTCATTCAATCGATCAGATAGACTCGCTCCTCATGACAATGCATTCTATTGAATTTGAACATTTTCTCTACAACTTTTTTTCAATTTTGTATTAAAAAATTGTCTTAAGAAACAAACCTATATCTATAAGATAAAACATCTTGTTCGTCTCTCCATATGTAGGTATATATACATATATGTTTATACCTAGTTAAACGGAAGAGTTTTAAAGCAGGTTGAAAATTTTATTAAAAAGATGAGGTTACTGAAAGGGCATGGCATATAGAGTACTGATTTCTATCTCCTAGCAAAAAAGCTATATTTGTTGTAATAAAAAATAATATGGTAATACAAACGTATCCCAACAAATATAGCATTCCAAGATCGACTGCTGCCGATAAAATTATTAAAATCCCTCAAATCATCATATCTGTGGCGCTATGTGATGAAACTTCAGCTGTCTTCTAACATGAGAGTTGCATTGCTGAACGATCCATCTGCTGAAGATTTCTCGATGCAATTGCTCAACATCGGTAATGGCCGTGTTCCTGTCGACAAATCGACCGGATTGATTTTTGTCCTCCCAATTTTTGCACTTTTGTTTCATCGAAAGACGAGCTCATCAATAAAGTGTCCCCAGACATCATTGCTAAATGCTAATCAAAAAAATAAATGGTTGAGTGAGAGAGCAATTTTGGCGGCTAAGAATAAAGATGTGGATGACTTAAATATTCTAATTCAGAATCAAATTTTTGGTACTCTGCATTCATTCAAATCTATTGACTGTGTAACAAATGAAGATGAAGCCACTAACTATCATACTAATTTTTTGAACTCCTTGGATGTGTCTGGCTTACCACCGCACAATTTACAACTGAAGGTTGGATCAGTAGTTATTATGCTTAGACATCTAAATCAACCAAAACTATGCAATGGAACGCATTTGGTTTTAAAGAAACTAATGGTTAATGTGCATCACGCGACGATCCTCGAAAGGAAAATTCAAAGGCAAGGAAATACTCATTCCGAGGATTCCTATGATCCCAACCGATTTGCCCTTTGAGTTTAAAAGAATTCAATTTCCGATTCGCCTAGCATTTGCTACGACGATTAACAAATCACAAGGCAATCTTTGAGTGTTTGTGGTCTGAACTTGGATGATGCATGTTTTTGTCATGGTCAATTGTATGTGGCGTGTTCACGTGTCGGCAGACCATCCGATTTATTTGTTTTTTCGTCCGATAATAAAACAAAGAACGTATTTATTTTTTTATTTTTTCTCTTTCACAACGCCTTTTCCAAGACCAGTCTTGCTCGAAGGCGAGAAAGGGTACTTGCAGAGGAAGCCATTTATAGGCGCCTACCCTTTTAGCAATGCGAATGAACTCCTTGCTTAATTAAAGAGTAGAAGGTTATAGGGAAGTTTTTAATTTAGGCCAGCAGGCACCGACCTCCAAAATAGCATCAATGCACTAACTACTTTGAGTAAAGGATGGCAACACAGCTTGGCTACAGACAAATGCTTCGTATGTCCTGTCAAGGTTTCCAGACAAAAGCATTGTCCTACACAATACTTTATAGACAACCTACCTCTTAAACTACTCTATCAAGTAAACGATCTGGGCATTATTATTGACTCTGAACTCAACTCATCGATAGTATCACCCATATATATATATATATATATATATATATATATATATATATATATATATATATATATATATATATATATATATATATATATATATATATATATATATATATATATATATATATATATATATATATATATATATATATATATATATATATATATATATAGAATAGTATATAGGATGAGCCTATATTTTAAGATGGCTTGCAATCTGGAAGACACGGAGGTATGTTAATTGCCTAGTATCATAGAATCAACAACTATACACAACAATCACAATAACTAGATTACAACAATTGATTGAAAAAACAATTATTTAAATATTAAACAATTTCCAAATTTACAGCGATAATTCGTTTATCTCCTATATACTTATCTATATATATAAAAGAACATGTCCTGACTGACTGACTGACTGACTGACTGACTGACTGACTGACTGACTGACTGACTGATAATCAACGCCGAGCTCAAACGCCTCATCCTAGGAACGTGAAATTTGGAACTTATATTACTTTTATAGCGCAAACATCCGCTAAGAAAGGATTTTTGAAAATTTTGCTCCTGAGGGGAAAAAACTGAAAAACAAACTTTTTTCTAAAACAATGTATATCTCGAAAACCAAAAATGAGGAGATTTTGAAATTTGGTATATAGATTCTTTTTGAAAAATAAAAAGATACGTTTTTCACCATTTTTTGAAAATTCGGTTTCCCGGACCTCAAATGTGAGTTGGAAAATTGGGTTATTTGGTTTTTAAAGTAGCTTCTACTCAAAAACTGTTAATGCTACAGGAGTAAAAATTAGTATTTAGTTTCTACTCCAAAAATAATGAAATACGTGTTTTAGCATTTTTTGAAAATTTGGTTTCCAGGACTTCAAATGTGGGGTGGAAAATAGGGCTAATTGTCTTTTATAGTAACTGCTACTCAAAAACAGTAAATACCACAGATGTAAAAATTATTATTTAGTTTCTTTTCTAAAAATAAAGATATACGTGTTTCACCATTTTTTACAAATTTGGTTTCCCGGACCTCAAATGTGGGTTGGAAAATTGGGTTATTTGGTTTTTAAAGTAGCTTCTACTCAAAAACTGTTAATGCTACAAAAGTAAAAATTAGTATTTAGTTTCTACTCTAAAAATAATGATATACGGGTTTCACAATTTTTTGAAAAATTGGTTTCCAGGACTTCAAATGTGGGGTGGAAAATTGGGCTAATTGTCTTTTATAGTAACTGCTACTCAAAAACAGTAAATACCACAGATGTACAAATTATTATTTAGTTTCTATTCTAAAAATAAAAATATACGTGTTTTACCATTTTTTTAAAATTTGGTTTCCAGGACCTCAAATGTGAAGTGGAAAAAGGGTTATTTGGTTTTAAAATAACTGCTACTCAAAAACTGTAAGTGCTACAGATGTGAAAATTAATATTTTGAGGTTTTGTGCCGGTTAAAAGTAGATGAGTTCAGTTTATCACCAGACGGACGGGCCAAACCTTTATTTTAGAGTCTTCATACGGCCCTGCCCAAACCTTAAATCAAGGTGGGACGGGCCGAGATTTTTAACCAAGTATATAGACATTTTAGTGATTTTAGGGTGTTCAGACGGGCCGGGCTAAACCTGAAATCAAGGTGGGACGGACCAAAGTTTTTCATCAAGTATATAGAACTTCTAGGCCTGTAAAAACGGGCGGACCCATATTAGACGGCCCTGCCCAAACCTTAAATCAAGGTGGGACGGGCCGAGATTTTTAACCAAGTATAAACATTTTAGTGATTTTAGGGTGTTCAGACGGGCCGGGCTAAACCTGAAGTCAAGGTGGGACGGGCCGAAGTTTTTCAACAAGTATATAGAACGTCTAGGCCTTTAAAAACGGGCCGGGTCCATATTAGACGGGCCGTGCCGGGCCAGGAATTTTTGTTTTTGAAACGGGCTGGGCCAAGTTGTCGACGGGCCGTGCCGGGCCAGGAATTTCGGTTTTTGAAACGGGCTGGGCCAAGTTGTCGACGGGCCGAGCCGAGACCTAAAAAATTGATCCGTGCAGTACTCTACTATGTATGCACGGTTCAAATTCTCTAATTTCATGCGAGCGAAGCCGCTACGGGCACTGCTAGTTCTATATATATGGCATCACCCATATAGCTTCAGTTCGTTCCCGACCAACTCTCAAATCTTTCAACTCTTGTGGAGAAGATCTCCTAATCAAGGCATTTAGTGTTTAAACTCGACCACTTTTAGAGTATTGTTGGCAAGTACATAATCGACCAGGTTGAACGAGTTCAAAGGCTGTTTACAAAAGCCATTCCTTCAGTCAGACATCTGGAATACTGCAACCGCTTGAAAGCACTTAATATCCAATCTCTCGAACACCAACGGCTTATTGCCGATTTTTGCTTATGTTACAGGATTGTGAACAATCTAGTATCCACTGATTTGAAAAGCCACCTGCTCGCCTTCAACTATAAATCTACCAGAGGTCATCACCTTAAACTACGCTCTCAATTAAGTTTACCGACTTGTCCAAATTCATTTTTACAAACCACATTGTTAAAACCTGGAACACTTTACCCTCAGAAATTATTTCGTCTACAACTTATAGCCAATTTTCATGCCTAATTTGTCTCCACGATCTATCACCTTTCTTATCATATAAATGACAATTACAATGTTGTATATATCATTCTGCTATTATCACTATGTATCAATTTCTTGTGACCGTTTATGTTATTGAGGTGTTTATCTTGTGAAGCTCACTTCTTTTTGTTGTTGATCATTTTTCTGTTATGCAAATTTTCTGGTTTCTCACTACCTTCTATGTGTATCATCTGTCTGAATTTTTATTTACTGAGCAGGTAAGTGGCATATAACATAACATAACATAACTTTATTATAGTGAATAAGGAATCAAAAATGACTGTATAATATTCACTACTTTTTTAAAAACTAAAAGTTACATAACGAAAGTTTCGATTTGAATTCATTCAAAGTCTGAGCATTTGCAACATCTTCTTTTAGTTTGTTCCACTCGTTGATATGTCCTCCGTTCGAGACAAATAAATCAATAAACTATATATTTCATTCTAGCTAAAAACATTAAATTTAAATAAAAAACTTTAAATGAGAACCTGGTTTTCTTTTCGTTTCTCTTGACTTCTTTCTTCCTCTTTCTCTCGAATCTTCCCTTGATTTTCTCCTATTTTTAATTTGCTTTTTATAATTGCCACATCCATAAGAGTCTGAACTGGGGTGATAAAACAATGTATACAAGTATAATTGGTAACATTATTAGGCAATTATATTCATATTGTCAAAGGTATTCAGTCAAAATCAAACGTTTCTAGCTAACAAAAGATTATTCAAGACGATACGAAAAAAAATTAACTGAAAAAATTAATATAACAAATATATCATATAAAACAAAATTCTATCACTAAACAAGCTTTTAATACCAATTCAATTTTAAAATTAAGTGGATGGAAGGATAACCATATGGGTCAGAAATTGGTGAGATCTTTCTTAAAGATAAGAAGTAACTGTAATCTATATATATAAAAGAACATGTCCTGACTGACTGACTGACTGACTGACTGACTGACTGACTGACTGACTGACTGACTGACTGACTGACTGACTGACTGACTGACTGACTGACTGACTGATAATCAACGCCGAGCTCAAACGCCTCATCCTAGGAACGTGAAATTTGGAACTTATAATACTTTTATAGCGTAAACATCCGCTAAGAAAGGATTTTTGAAAATTTGCTCCTGAGGGGAAAAAACTGGAAAACAAACGTTTTTCTAAAACAATGTATATCTCGAAAACCAAAAATTAAGAGATTTTGAAATTTGGTATATAGATTCTTTTTGAAAAATAAAAAGATACCTGTTTCACCATTTTTTGAATATTCGGTTTCCCGGACCTCAAATGTAGGTTGGAAAATTGGGTTATTTAGTTTTTAAAGTAGCTTCTACTCAAAAACTGTTAATGCTACAGGAGTAAAAATTAGTATTTAGTTTCTACTTCAAAAATGATGAAATATGTGTTTTAGCATTTTTTGAAAATTTGGTTTCCAGGATTTCAAATGTGGGGTGGAAAATAGGGCTAATTGTCTTTTATAGTAACTGCTACTCAAAAACAGTAAATACCACAGATGTAAAAATTAGTATTTAGTTTCTTTTCTAAAAATAAAGATATACATGTTTCACCATTTTTTACAAATTTGGTTTCCCGGACCTCAAATGTGGGTTGGAAAATTGGGTTATTTGGTTTTTAAAGTAGCTTCTACTCAAAAACTGTTATTGCTACAAAAGTAAAAATTAGTATTTAGTTTCTACTCTAAAAGTAATGATATACGGGTTTCACAATTTTTTAAAAATTTGGTTTCCAGGACTTCAAATATGGGGTGGAAAATAGGGTTACTTGGTTTTTATAGTAACTGCTACTCAAAAACTATAAATGCTACAAAAGTAAAATTAGTATTTAGTTTCTACTCTAAAAATAATGATATACGGGTTTCACAATTTTTTGAAAATTTGGTTTCCACGACTTCAAATGTGGGGTGGAAAATAAGGTTATTTGGTTTTTAAAGTAACTGCTACTTAACAACTGTAATTGCCACAGATGTAACAATTAATACTTAGTATCTACTAAAAAAAAAAGATATACGTGTTTCATCATTTTTTGAGTAATTTGGTTTTTAAAGTAGCTGCTACTCAAAAACTGTTAATGCTACTGAAGTAAAAATTAGTATTTAGTTTCTACTCCAAAAATAATGAAATACGTGTTTTAGCATTTTTTGAAAATTTGGTTTCCAGGACCTCAAATGTGGGGTGGAAATAAGGGATTTCAAAATAACTGCTACTCACAAACTGTAAGTGCTACAAATGTAAAAATTAGTATTTTTAAGTTTTGTGCCGGTTAAAAGTCCAGTTGATCATCGGCCGTGCCAAGCCGTTATTTTAGAGTCTTCACACGGGCCAGGCCAAACCTTAAATCAAAGTGGGACGGGCCGAGGTTTTTCACCAAGTATATAGATATTTTAGTGATTTTAGGGTCTTCAGTTTGGCCGGGCCAAACCTGAGGTCAAGATGGGACGGGCCGAAGTTTTTCATCAAGTATATAGAACTTTTAGGCCTGTAAAACTGGGCTGGGCCTAATTAAGACGGGCTGTGCCGGGCCAGGAGTTTGGGTTTTTAAAACGGGCTGGGCTAATTTGTCGACGGGCCGAGCCGAGACCTAAAAAAATGATCTCTACTATGGATGCACGGTTCAAACTCTCTAAATTCATGCGAGCGAAGCCGCTACGGGCACTGCTAGTTAATTATATTACAAAGATTTGCATGTATATTATTGTAATCAACTTTTTCTAAGAAATTTGGGTAAAGGTTCACATTAACGGCACTAAAACTGACTAAAAAGTGAGGACGGACAGCGAGGTGGACCACTTCGTAATAATATGAAAATTTAGAAAATCGTATACAGTCTCACTTTACTATACGTCTATAATACGACTTGGATACAGCAATAAAGTACCATAGACTTAAGATATATATCCTATATCTATGTAAAGTACTAGGCGTAGTAATAGTAAAGTGCTTATTACTACCACCGATCTCTATAATATAACATATTATATTATAGAGATATATTATAATATAACATATTATATTATAGAGATCAGTGATAGTGATTTGATTACTACTATCAGACAAGATTGGGAAGACATAATTTTTAAATCAGCACTGAACGAATAACAACATAATTTCAGAATTTTGAAATAGAGTGAATCAGATTATGAAATTAAGTAACAGTTATTAAAAAAAATTAAATTAAACTATTTGCCCTATTTAACAACAAATCATAGATATATCTATGCAACAAATCTTAGTTGGACAAAAAATATTATTAACAATAAATGATTTAAAACTATAAATAAATTATTTAAATTTAATTTAAATGCAAATATAATATAATTTTGTTTATTACGTTTTGTGGATGTTTGTATCCATGCCCATAAAAGGATAAAAGTAAGTAAGTCTCGTCTTTGCGTCTTAAAACACATGGTGTAAAAGACTATAAACTATAATAAAAAAAAAAAAAAAAAGTCTCGTCTCCTTTTCCTTTTAATCTTCGACCGAAAAAGTTAGCGGGTCGTCTCAAGTTTAGCTAGGAAATGTATCACTGCAGGCTTTTTAATGTAAGAATTTTGTTAGAAAAATGGTTCTTGAATTTCAAATACGATCAAGTTAAATTTATAATTTTACTGAAGATTACATGAGTTTTATGAGGCTGAACAGTTTATTACCCGACCTTAAATTTGTGCACTCTTGTTTAAAATTTTATTTAAAAAATAATGTGTTTTAATAATGAATACAAATAGTATGCCAAAATTACAGGTTTCCAGGTTTGCTCAAGTAGTGGCTCGCAAATGTGCAACAAGCACTGAATCCCAAGTTCTCAAAGGTTCTAAGGCTGTGTTGACAGGCGATAGAGGTCAGAGAGACATGTCTTGTTATTATGATATTGGTATATCTGGAGTACACATTTGTTTGAATTTAGAAATAATAAAATATAATTAGGAAATGCTTGTTTTAAGCTTCTTATATTTATTTAAAAATGAATTGTTTTAATTTAATATCAAGATTGGAAGATAATTAGTTATTTTTACCATGGAGTGTTCAATGTAGTTTATTTTATTTCCTTACTATTTCATGTTAGGATTGGCAATATTTGATGTTTAAGGTATAAACAAGGTGACTCTGATCGGACGTGTGGGTCGTGACTCTGAAGTGAGAGGGTCAGATATCAATCCAGTCACTGTGTTTCCTCTTGCTACATCTATTACTTTGAAATCAGAAAGTGGTAAGATACTTTTCTTGCTCAGACTTTTTGAAGTGATTTCCATGGTAAGGAAAAATTGTGATCACATAAATTATTTATTTTTTTGCCAGGAGAGTATGTGCAGAAGACTGAGTGGCATAGGATCAGTGTCTTCAGACGGGGAATGAGAGAAATGGCTGCACAAAATATTAAGAAAGGGTTATTTAATTTTATGCTGTATTCATTAGTGTTTGTTGTAATAGCTATTAGTTATTTCAAATATTTCTTCCTCTAGGGATAGGGTATATGTGTCTGGCAGCATTAATTACAGTAGTTATGTTGATAAGTCAAACAACCAACAACGTGTTGCAAATATTATTGCAGGTTAGTGTGAAGTTCTTTTGTAATTTTGAAGGTTTTTCAACCTGATACTCAAAATATGCTTATTATCAACATTTTTGTATATTTGATTATTAGTTGACTTCTAACATGTCAAACACCGATGCTGCCAAGGTCACTTCAATAATTTCTCAAGACTTGTTAACTGTAACTTCACATAGTACTGAAAATTCTGGATCCAGTAATAAATGAGCAAATCTGCTGGCCTCCAGAAAATGGCATCACAAATTGCTTACTCCATCCAAATTTTTAAACTAAAAAACTTACCAATTAGTACATGCTTGACAAATGTAATTGAAATATATAACTACTGACAAAATTCCTTCTGAGTCGACTTACAGTAAAGTCTTTTTTACTTGACTGCTGGTCAACAACGCAAAGACAGACTTACCCGACTCCCAGGTTTAGCCTTGAAAAGCGACGCTTCTAAAATAAATAATGATGTTCATAACCTACAAACATAGACTGATTGTCTGTCTCCTAATTTCGGATTAAAAAACCTATAAATAACTAATTTATGCCTATAAGCAATGTTTTTATAATTTTCAGAGGATGTCATTAGACTTGGAGGAGCTTCAAAGACTGAACCTGTTGAGTATACTGCTGAAGAAGTCTGACCAACTAACAAACTTTCTAGTTTTTTTGTTGGAACCATTGCTATCATTACCATTGTATTGTTTGTAATTCAAAATAAAAACATTTTATAACGAAATTTATTTACTATATCAAAGGTTCAGTGTTAAATGCTAAATTTTTTTAAAGTCACAAATTACATAATTAAGCGGCATCGTTGTGTCCCTATTCCTTGCCATCTTTTTTCTTTGGAGAATTTTTTTTTGAATTGTCTTTACTGGCTGCAAATTGGTGCATGGCTTCCATGACAGCATCACTTTGTGGATCAACACCTGGCAATCCTTCAAGAACGCTCCTTAGGAAATCGGTATCATTGATGACCTCACTTATGTCCTCACAAATGACATCAAGACTTGATACAAATTAATCTCAGATTCCTACCAACTGCTCTTAAGGCTGCTTGAACCTTTTCTTTATTTTGCTGTATGGGGTCAACATTCTTAGAAGATGACTTTCTACTGTAAATCATTACACATAAACAATTTTATTTGTTAAATTTATCAATGATACATGGAGAAAGTAAACTGAGTTATCAGCAGCAAGAATTTCATTTTTATTTTGAAGTTTTTACAAATGAGCACCAAACCTTTCATGATTAACTGATCGAGATGTAGAAGATCCAGATGAATGCGATCGTGCTCTATATGAATGTTTGCGATGACGTCGGTTCCTCGAATGTGATCGTGACCGTGAATGTGACCTTGATCTATGATACTTTTCTAATCAAAAATAAATATATATTAAAGTTTATTTAGCAACAGAACAATTTCTAACAGTTTACAGATTCCATTACAAATTCTAAAATCTAATTAAAAAGGTCTTGGCAGCAAAGCGTTCGCCTGCGACATGCAAAATTCTGAGACATGCAAACACACACCTCAAATATGTGAAATGAAAGAGTAAAATAGAATTGCTGGTTCATTTGAATATTTAAAAAAAATGCTTAAGATTATTTTTATGGTGAAGTCCACTCAATCTGACCATAAATAATCCAACATAAATTCATTGTGAATAATGTTATTTATAAAATCAAATTGTAATTATTTTTTGCTAAAATGTATATAGAAAGATAAATAAAATATTCTATATCATAGTTTTGATAATGTTTTTCATGTCAAAACATGAAATTTCAAGTTTATCAATCAGTTTTTTTCTTATAAACAAGTTATAAAAATAATTTTCAACAATTATCTTTTTCATTTGAAGAATTAGAGCTGGAACTGGTGAGATAGTAGTTGTGAATCATTGACGTAGTAAGAGCTTTTTCAGTATATGAGCAATGAACACAAAGTTCTGATCTTTGACTGATCAATTTAAAAAAACATGCATTTGCTCCATATGATTTCAAAGCAACTTAGCAGGTTTAAATTCTTATTTTTATCAAATAGCTCATGTCATTCGAATCAACGCTGAATCTGGAAAAATCACTATCAGCTGATCAATTGTACTGTGCCTAGCAATCAATGTTACTCTCCAGGGGCTGTATGCATGTATGCATAGCGCTGGATTAGCGCTACTCTGGGAGTAAAAACGTCTTACTCCGAGAGTACTGATAAAATCGGTATGTATGATGCATGAGTAGCGCTACTCTGGAGCATTACGCTAGCGTAACTTTACTCACAGCAGCTAGCAGGTGTAAGGCTGGGGTAGGCTAGAAAATGAACTAACATAGTCAGATTGTTAGTTAGTTTGTTACATACGTCGGTCCTCAATCATACAAACTAAAAGTTTATATATATTTGCAACTTTATAATTGCAAAAAAATTATTTGTTGTTTAATTTAAAATGTAATCTCCCGTTCCTGGTACCCACCAAAACCGGGAATGTCCGAGTAATAGGTCAGTTACACGGCCGAGCATAGTAGTGCACATAAGCCATATGATATCAAGTGGATGGGGTGTTAATAAATCTGTAAACAAGATTATCTGAAGAGTGTCTGACCAATTTTCCAATTGAATGGAGATGGCAGAAGCATTCTAGCCGATATATACATACCGGGTTCAGGCTTACAACTTTTCAAACTAAGGTTCGGGTTTCAAAATTAAAAACTTTCAGGTTCAGGTCAGGTTTGGGTCGAGTTTTGGTAGTATCATTTTCATAATTTTGGAAATGCACTAATATATATTTTATGACTGGCTAAACAGATTTAATGAAATATTTGCGAAGTTCTGTATTACAATAAAAAAAATATAAGTACTAGAGTAAATACTTATGTTTTTTAATCTTGTCCATAATTTTATTTTCTTTGAATTCTGTTTAAAAGTGGATCATTTTCTGAAATTGGCCTAGCATTATATCTGAGCGTCATATTCATTCGTATCATAACAAATTCTGTAGCTTTAACATAAAATAAAGAGTTCTAAAGCTCTCCCAAATTATTTATTTGAAGATTAAAACAATAGACAAAACTATACTTAAAAGATACTTTTTTAAAAATCAGATCCAGTCATTAAAACTTCTTAAAAAATGTGGTAAAATATTATTTTAAAAGGTAAAGGTCATGACACTTAGGGCGTCGCTACATGAAATATATAGAGCTCAGCACTCATCTATCGACCAGTTAAGAGCGAAAAGCTGAGTGGACCTGAGCAAATGTGAGTTATTTAGTTCCTTGCTCAAGAAAACTACGTGCCCAAACCTGGGATCAAACACTGGTACTACGGATATCCAAGCCTATGTCTAAACCATTAGATCAACACAAGATTAGTTGTTGTTGTTTGTGTCATAACTCTTTTTAAGGTTTGGTATTATATGTATTTATGTGCAAAATAATTTTTAATACCAGAAGATTCGCTCCAGTGGTAGACAAAATTAGCTAACCTAGGTGATCATAACTTAATGCTATTTATCTGCCCATTTACCAGCGCTCTTTCTAAGCAACTGTTCAGAGGCACTACTTATATATTGAACCATACTGCAGAAAGAATGTTATTCATGAAACAAAATGCCTCAAAATGATTTTTAATACTATATTAAACTTTTTCAAAAATTCGGGTTTGGGCTTCAATTTTATATAAATGACTGTTCGTCTATCTATCTTCTATGCAAATCCAAACCGCTGGACCAATTTTAACCAAATTTGGCACGGAAGTAGATATTAAGGGAGTTACGCTGGTGACGCCGGCGAGGTTCGAATTGCCGACCTAACGATCGACAGGCGAACGCTCTACCGCTCTGCCACCAGCGCCGTAGTGTATCATAAAGTGCTGGATTAAAGAGAATCGACCCGAGTGCAACAAATGTTTTTCTAATAAATTATTAAAGTTAACGTTTTTTTTATTTTTGTTTTCTTTTAAACTTTATCATGACGCCATATATACATGTATATTTAAGGTGAAACGAAGTTCGCCGGGTCAGATATATATATATATATATATATATATATATATATATATATATATATATATATATATATATATATATATATATATATATATATATATATATATATATATATATATATATATATATATATATATATATATATATATATATATATATATATATATATATATATATATAAGATGATTGAACGAATAAATAACAAATAATAATAAATAATAAATAATAAATAATAAATAATAAATAATAAATAATAAATAATAAATAATAAATAATAAATAATAAATAATAAATAATAAATAATAAATAATAAATAATAAATAATAAATAATAAATAATAAATAATAAATAATAAATAATAAATAATAAATAATAAATAATAAATAATAAATAATAAATAATAAATAATAAATAATAAATAATAAATAATAAATAATAAATAATAAATAATAAATAATAAATAATAAATAATAAATAATAAATAATAAATAATAAATAATAAATAATAAATAATAAATAATAAATAATAAATAATAAATAATAAATAATAAATAATAAATAATAAATAATAAATAATAAATAATAAATAATAAATAATAAATAATAAATAATAAATAATAAATAATAAATAATAAATAATAAATAATAAATAATAAATAATAAATAATAAATAATAAATAATAAATAATAAATAATAAATAATAAATAATAAATAATAAATAATAAATAATAAATAATAAATAATAAATAATAAATAATAAATAATAAATAATAAATAATAAATAATAAATAATAAATAATAAATAATAAATAATAAATAATAAATAATAAATAATAAATAATAAATAATAAATAATAAATAATAAATAATAAATAATAAATAATAAATAATAAATAATAAATAATAAATAATAAATAATAAATAATAAATAATAAATAATAAATAATAAATAATAAATAATAAATAATAAATAATAAATAATAAATAATAAATAATAAATAATAAATAATAAATAATAAATAATAAATAATAAATAATAAATAATAAATAATAAATAATAAATAATAAATAATAAATAATAAATAATAAATAATAAATAATAAATAATAAATAATAAATAATAAATAATAAATAATAAATAATAAATAATAAATAATAAATAATAAATAATAAATAATAAATAATAAATAATAAATAATAAATAATAAATAATAAATAATAAATAATAAATAATAAATAATAAATAATAAATAATAAATAATAAATAATAAATAATAAATAATAAATAATAAATAATAAATAATAAATAATAAATAATAAATAATAAATAATAAATAATAAATAATAAATAATAAATAATAAATAATAAATAATAAATAATAAATAATAAATAATAAATAATAAATAATAAATAATAAATAATAAATAATAAATAATAAATAATAAATAATAAATAATAAATAATAAATAATAAATAATAAATAATAAATAATAAATAATAAATAATAAATAATAAATAATAAATAATAAATAATAAATAATAAATAATAAATAATAAATAATAAATAATAAATAATAAATAATAAATAATAAATAATAAATAATAAATAATAAATAATAAATAATAAATAATAAATAATAAATAATAAATAATAAATAATAAATAATAAATAATAAATAATAAATAATAAATAATAAATAATAAATAATAAATAATAAATAATAAATAATAAATAATAAATAATAAATAATAAATAATAAATAATAAATAATAAATAATAAATAATAAATAATAAATAATAAATAATAAATAATAAATAATAAATAATAAATAATAAATAATAAATAATAAATAATAAATAATAAATAATAAATAATAAATAATAAATAATAAATAATAAATAATAAATAATAAATAATAAATAATAAATAATAAATAATAAATAATAAATAATAAATAATAAATAATAAATAATAAATAATAAATAATAAATAATAAATAATAAATAATAAATAATAAATAATAAATAATAAATAATAAATAATAAATAATAAATAATAAATAATACACAAATAAATAATAAACATTAGATATATAGATATAATAAAAGCCCTCGTCACTCACTGATTCTGTAACGCTGTAAGATGAGAGACGCCATAGGCTACGAAGGTGATGCCAAAGCCGCTGTCAGCCAATCAGAAGGCACACTTCAACCAATCAGAGAAGCTCTTTAAACACAGAGCGCAATAACACCTTCTTCCTTCAACTGGAGCCTGTGTGATCTTTCGATTTGGCGTTGTGGGCTTGAACACCTCGTCACATAGCTACATTTCAATATCTTCACACACGACTGTCGATCACAGCAAGCACACACTAGGCTACTGACGGCTCCACGCAAACGAAGCCGCAACTGTACGCCACAGTCAGTTTCCGACTTTTCACCGCTCCTAAAGCCCCGAAACACAGGATTGTCGTCCGTGCAGAACTGTCCAACCCTCCGAAGCTCCAGCTCCACTCCCGCAAGCCACCACCAAAACACAAAATCTTTAACCAGCTCACTCTGGGCCTCAGTCTCACTAGCATCCATAGAAGCACACTCAGACTGTTCTGCAGCATCAGGGGCAGAACCTTTTGAGCCGACTCATACGGGTTAGCATCACTTACACAGGTGTTCCGACACAAAACTGGACCACTTCTTTTTTCACTGTCCTCCTCATGACCCACCTGACCTGTGCAGCTTGTACGGCCGTCATTTTACACATGTATTGAGACACAGCTGGTGGACTCCAGTTCAAACTGGGTTTCGCCGCAGGAACCTATATCATTTTCTTCACCAGCAACACGCTGGTCTAGAACCGTGTCCATCACTGCCTCAGCCATCCCTGCTACCAAACTCTAAACAGTCGTACCGTCCAAACTACACCCAGGTAAACCAATGTCAGAAGCATTCCCATTTTCTTCCTTTTTGTTTTTGTTTTCTGACAGAAACGCCGGACCGGCTGCTGCTACTTTGTTTTCGTGGCCAAGAATCATTCCTTCACCTGTCTTCCCCTGTGCTGCCATGTTTTCTCTCGCTTGTTGTCTTTTTTGCTCCAGCAATTTTTGTTTAACTTTCTCCGGTTGACCACAGTTTTTTCTCAATATCGAATTCATATTCATCGTCCTCAGACCCATAACCTTCATTCACAAACGCGGCTAGAAGGCGTTTCCTAAGTTTGTTCTTTTTACCTGTATCGCTTAGGTTACGTTTCTCCAGTTTGTCTCTCAACTCACTCGTCAAAAGCTCATGCAATGCTTTAAAAACCACTTTTTTAATCCACTTCTAGACACCAATGTTGTAATATCGTCGAATCGTATATCGGGTTCGCTGGAATAACATAACATAACATACATAACATAACTTTATTATAATGAATAAGGAATCTAAAATGACTGTATAATATTCACTACTTTTTTAAAAACTAAAAGTTACATAAAGAAAGTTTCGATTTGAATTCATTCAAAGTCTGAGCATTTGCAACATCTTCTTTTAGTTTATTCCACTCGTTGATGATTCTTGCGCTGAAAAACGTCCGCTTCAAAGGTCCTGTCCTGTCTTTGTAAAGCTTCATCGGATGACCTCTTGTATTTCTGTTGGAAACTCTAATAAAGAACTTGTCTGGATGAAGATTAAGACCATTATTCAATATATTATATACTAGTATTAAGTCTCCTCTTATTCTCCTTCTCTCAAGGGTCGTCAGCCTACACCTCAACAATCTCTCTTCATAGCTTAAACCATGCATTCCATTAATTATTTTCGTAGCTCTCCTCTGTACCCTTTCTAGAATATTAATGTCTCATTTAAGTGAAGGACTCCACACCTGCACACAATATTCCAAATGCGGTCTTACTAGTGTCTTATATAGTTTTAGAATTAAGTCCTTGTCTCTGCTCACCATAGTTCTTTTAATTATGCCTTGCACCTGATTCCCTTTATTGGCTGCCTTAGCACATTGTATTGATGGTTTGGCACTATTATGCACCAGAATACCCAAGTCTCTTTCTTCCGTTGTTTCCTTCAATGTTGTGCCGTTCATCTCATACCTACATTTTTGATTTTGCTTGCCCATATGCATGACAGAGCACTTTTCTACATTGAATAACATCTGCCAGTCCTGTGACCATTTATATAATTGTTTCAAGTCATCTCGGAGCACTTCAGCATCCTCCTCAGTCTTTATTGCTCTGCACAGCTTCGTGTCATCAGCAAACTTATAAATTCTTGACTTAATCCCATCGTCTAAGTCGTTGATGTAAACTAAGAATAAGGTTGGTCCTAAAACTGATCCTTGTGGAACACCACTTGTGACACTAATCCATTTTGATTTCATCCCATTTATTGCAACTCTTTGTCTTCTATCAAGCAACCAACTTTCTATCCATTCTAATAGCTTTCCTTCTATGCCTATTGCCTCAAGTTTCTTACGCAGTCTCTGATGAGGCACTTTGTCAAAAGCTTTGGCAAAGTCTAAATAAACTACATCAACTGATGGTACTGCATCCAAAAAATCATAGGTATCTTCAAAAAATTCTAATAAATTAGTCAAACATGATTTATTGTTCATAAACCCATGCTGACTATTTTTAATTATCTTATGCTCTTCCATATGTCTCATCATATCATCCTTGATAATTCTTTCCATAACTTTGCAGAAAATGCAGGTCAGGCTGACAGGTCTATAGTTACTTGCTTCACTTCTATTGCCCTTTTTAAATAGTGGAACAACAATTGCATCCCTCTAGTCCTGTGGTATTTCACCTGTTTGCATTGACTTATTCATTAACTCTGCCATTACTTCTCCAATTTCCTCTCTTACTTCAAATAAAAACTTCGGATGAAGTGCATCAATTCCTGGTGTTTTGTCTACTTTCAAACACTTCAGCATCTCAGTAACTCGGCTTTTTGTGAAGATAACTTCTCTTTTGACATCTTTTCCATCACTTTGAAACTTCTTATTTGCTACAGGAATATTTTTAATGTTTTCTTCAGTAAAGACTGACCCAAAATACTTGTTCAACAAATCAGCTGTGACTTCATCATTAGTAATTAGATTTCCATGTGCATCCTTTAAAGGATCTACTTTATCTTTCTTTTTTGCCTACTCACATATTTGAAAAAGCTTTTGCTGTCCCTCTTTATGTTTTCTGTCAGCTTTTGTTCATAGTCTACAATAGTCCTTCTAATAGTCTGTTTGGTGTCATTTCTTATCTTTCTGTATTTCTTTTCCAACTCACTTAGTTTATTGGAAAATAATAAATGAGCTTTGGAACTGATAAGTTTTTTATGCCTACTAATAAGGACCGTCGAGAGACCATTGCGGAAACCTGTGCTGAGGTATACGGGCCCCCTGAGAGCAGACGGTAGTGCCTAAAAAATGTAAATGTTGTTGCCCATTCACTGATTGGCACCTGGCGGTGAATTCTTTAAATAATTTTCTTAAATTTTTATAAAAACTGCTTATTGATAATGGATTTCTTAAATAATGAATGTCTTACGTATTGGAATTATATAATTTCAATTTTATGACTATACATTCAGGATTTACAAGATTAAACTACGTTTGCCATTTATACAAAATACGTTTATTAAAGAAATTATGTAAAAACCTATAAGTTTTTTGCACAATGACCAATTTTTCCAAATTTTCAAAGTGATATTTTTCTTCATTTCCCTAATGTCAAATTGTTAATAATTTCATCAAGTTTAATAGATTTAGCTAGGTAACTTTCAATTGCTAATAACGCAAAATCACAATGTTTTTTCTGTCCCATTACTGATCGTTGTACACTATTTATTTGTTTCAATTTGCTGAATGACCGTTTAGCTTCTACAACAGTTACAGGTTACAGGTATCGTACAAAAAATTCTTATCGCAACAGATACATTCTCGGAATTTGTTTAGTAAATCCAGTGGTTTTAAAACAGATGAATCAGAATCGACAAAATCATCTTCAAAATTTGATTTTTAGATTGCTTTTAGGTGCTTCATTTTATCAATTATTTCCCATGAAACGTCATTTTCGTATTCTGTGCAAAAAGCTCTGAACATTTGCTCAATTTGTGAATCTGAAAGTTTCAAAAATAACCACAGAAAACTGAATGTATTGCTGATAGATTGGGCTATAGAAAATCTCTGTGTTAATCGACAAATAACGCAATCAACAAGTCTGTAAAAACATCAACTTTAAATTTGATCGTTTCATTATTATCAACTAAAGATAGCCCGTCAAAAATGACGGATTTTTTTAATATATATATATATATATATATATATATATATATATATATATATATATATATATATATATATATATATATATATATATATACTTCGTGTATATATCAATGAGATACATATCTCTGTGATGATAAATAAATCTATATATATAAAAATGAATGTTTGTATGTATGTATGTATGTATGTCCTTTATGCATTGCTACACCATTCGTAATGGAAAACGACCGAGAGCGGGAAAGCGACCGGGAGCGGAAAAGCGACCAGGAACGCGACGGGAACATTAGAAAAACCTCTAAAAACCCCGGGCATCGCCGGGTGCCCCCGCTAGTCTATATATATAAAAATGAATGTTTGTATATATGTCCTTTATGCATTGCTACACCTTTCATCCGATCGTAATGAAATTTTAACACAACCTTGAGAGTCAAGGGGAATCAAATATAGAGAAAAAAATTTGAAATCCGTCACAAAATGAGCGGAGCGGAGCGGGTGAGTGAGCGGGAACTATATATATATATAGTTTTCCTGTTCCCGCTCACGCTTGCTCTCCCGTTCCCGTTCCCGTTCTCGCTCATTTACTCTTTTCCATTCTTTCCTAACTTTTTTTTAGCCCATAAAACGTAAATTAGATTTGCTAAAACTGGCTAAAAGTTGCTTGAAGCATTCAAACGCTCTTACTTAAAAAAAATTTGAATTTTATTACACAATTATTTCCGATGGTAGTACATAGGCACTTTTGGTCTAGTAAGGTTTTTTTGTCCCCCTGAGCCGGGAGATTGGAGTAGGGTGTCCAAACCTGCTTAACTTTCTTTTTCCCTGTATGCCAAATTTCATCGGAATAGCTCCATCGGTTTAGATTTCTATAACAGTCAGATCCACAAACTCACAGACATTCATTTTAATAAATGAATGTTTGTGGGTTAGTTTGTCTCTTATAGAAACGGGAAAGCGACCGGAACGGACAGCGAGCGGGAACGGGAAAGCAAGCGTGAACGGGAACAGGAGAGCAAGCGTGAGTGGGAACGGAAAAGCAAGCGTGAGTGGGAACGGAAAAGCGACCGGGAACGGGAAAACGACCGGGTGCGGGAAAGCGACCGGGAGCTGGAAAGCGGCCGAAAACGGGAGTGCGAGCAGGAGCGGGAAAGCAAGTGGGAAAGGAAACGGGAGGGAAAGAGACAAACATTAGAAAAACCTCTAAAAACCCCGGGCAACGCCGGGTATTTCCGCTAGTAATAAATATAATTGGAACATTTCTACGGTCATGGGTAATCCGCGAATTTAAAAATGCGAGTGAGCTGCGAATGGGCGAAAGGGTAAACCGCAAATTTTTTGCGAAAAGATTTGGTGCGTAACAAGATATAATTTGCGAACACATTTTCACAATGCGAATTATAATATTAAATTATTTAAGACATTTTTTGTGGGAGAAAATTAAATAAATAATTAAATTATTAATATGAAATAATAATTATACTTACGCTAAAAATTCTAATAAATTACCTATATTGTTTCGTAGCATTCCCGCCCATGTCCCCTCGTGTGAAGTTACGCGCGTGTCCTTGTCATGGGTTGTTTTTCAATTTTTTTTCGATGTATTCTCTCTATTATTTTTCTAATATTTTGTGCGCTCTGCATATTTCCATTGTTGGGGGTCCATGGGTCCAATTTTGATGACCCGACCTGCCAGAAAATCTGACCCAACCCGACCTTGGTCACACATCTGCTGTTCGTGGTGAATACTTCTGCTGGAAAACCAAATGGTTGAATGCCCCATTGGCAGAGAAGCCACATACCGCAGTTGATGTTCTGCAACGTTGTGAGGATTCCATATATCGCAGATAAATACGCTGCTCTAAAACTCTTTATCACGCTGCTTCTTTCAGCCGCGACAGCTGAGAGATCCTTCAAGAACTGAATGGGTTTGCCCAGATAACTATCAATCGCAACTTCACATTAATGAAGAAGCCGTCATCGACATTTATTCGCAGAAAAAACGTCGGCTGAATTTGAAATTTTAATAAACTTTTTCAATTTTAATGTCTCATGGTTTGTTGTTACTAATTATTACTAAAACTGTCGTTAACCCTTGACTTTTGTGGGTCGTAAACATGAGCGGCCGCATAGGGGGCAAGGGAGGCCGTAGCTCACACCCTGGATTGATTGATTAAATTTTTTACACAAAAATAAACAACCTATAATTAAAACATGTATAATTAATTTTAACAACTGTAACTCCTTTCATTGTCATATCGATATCATCATCATCATTATTTTTGGGGAAGAATCCCCCGATGTTCTACTTGAATATGAGAGAAGAGGCGAGGAAAAAAATAAGATGCTTGTCCCTGCAAAAATTCCTGTGGGCGCCCATGGTCATAAATATTTCAGAAAACTTAACTAATCAGTGCTACCCCGAAAAAATTTTTGGCTGCGCCACTGAGGAGGTCGTTGCCGGCAATATTCCGAACATTTCTATTGCAATGATTGATAGGAAAATAGAGCTGGGAAATTTACACTAAAGTTCGGGAAAACAGACACCAAAAGTTATCGTTTAGCTGCGAGCAGCCCACGTATTTCAAACGATAAAGCGCTAGAAACCATAGGTAAACTGCGATAAAGTCTCTCACGTGATCCTTTTCGGCGATCCAATCGCAGCGTATTTTCACAAAAAATTCGCGGTTTACTCTTTCGCCCATTCGCAGCTCACTCACCTTCTCAATTCGCGGATTACCCATGACCCATTTCTACATTGGTGGCGCTCCAGTTGTTTTTGCGGGTCGCTGCTATTGCCCCGGCTGTTCTACGTGATTCCAATCGGTAAAATTGCTGCGAACCCTAACCCTAACCCTAACCCTATCCCTATCCCTATCCCTAGCTCTAACCCTAACCTTACCCCTAACCCTATCCCTACCCCTAAATCCTATCCTAGGTAGTAGCATAAAAATTTGAAAATAATTTCTTTAAATTTTATTAATATTTTTATATAAGTAGAAATTCTGAGTTTGAATATACCATATTGTGTAAAAAAAATAAAATTAATAAAGATATAGCGAATAAAAGATCGCGCACCGCCGTGGCAATAGTATTAACGTTTTTGCGCGGTGCGGTGTTTTAAATTGTTGTCAAATTGCAAAACAAAGTTTTTATAACAAGATTTTATTGCGAGTTCTTTACTCAGGTGATATTACTGTCACATTACGGTAAATCTAGTTTCCTAGTTAGTCGTTTGAATTACTTTTAAAATTTAAATTTTAAGTGAAGTGAAGTGGTCTATGACAAGACAAGACTCTTCTTATCTAAAGTTCTAATTGTAAAGTGAAAGATTACCTATGTCAGTTTTGACATGTTTCAAATCTTTGTCCTAAGACCTAAGTTATTAAGTTATTGTAAGTTATTCAGTTTGAATACTTAGTGCAGCGCCAATAAGTAATAATATTGCTTTCCATTTGCAAGCATTGCTTGACATTTTTTCTCAAAGATAATCAACGATTTGTTAAGTGTAAGTAAATCAAAGTGACAACTTTGACTACAAAGTTGATGCCAACACCATTGATCACAGTGAAATTTTGCTTGTAGCCTTAAGACTGTACAGACTTTATATTACTTGTGTGAAGTTAGCCTCGACCCTGAGGCTGGCAATGCTAATTTTAAAAAAATTGCGTGCACTGGAGCTGTGCTATACATTGTTGTTGGAAATGTTGTCACTTTTTTAGCTGATCAAGAAGGTATCTAGGCCAAGATGGGGGCATTTCTCCCAACACTATTTGCGTATATTTCGCACCTCCGCAACGGCCAAATATTTATTATTGGGGGGAGTTAATATTTCTGCTAAATGATCTCTTTTTTGAAAAAATGTCCCCCATCAGAATAAAAAATAATTAAGTTATCAATAGACTTATCTAATCATATTTAAAAAATCTCTCTGTATATATAAATGGTTGTTTGTTTGCTTGTCTTTTATGGAAATCCAAATTGCTTGACGAATTTTAACAAAATTTGGCATGGAAGTATCTCAGTGTTTACTCCTACTCGAAGTAGGAGTCAATTGATAGAATTAAGCATTAAGATGGAGTGAGTCTAAAGATATTGGAGCTATTGATGTTAGCGCGTGTTAAACGAATCCGGTAAAAAACCAACACATCGTTATCTTATATTTGCTCGTCGTTTCGATAAAATATTTTCTTGGAAAATAAAAAACTATTTGGATCTTTAAATTGATAATGTTATTGTGTTTATAAATATATAATTATTATAATGAAAATATTAATAAAACATCAGAAATAATTTATTATGCTATTCTCCACCTTTATTGCATTTTGGTACAATAGAACAGAATAAAACTGCTTGTCTGAAAAAGAGACAGGAAGGCTAGCGAAAGAGTATCTGAGTAAAACTTTTAAAATGTATGTAAAAAAAGGTATAATTTGAGTGTAATACTTATAAAATGAACTATGCAATTAGACAATTGCTTTGATTGTGTTAACATTAAAGGTGGATGACTGTATTATTATCCTGAAAATTTTAAATATTTTCTGTTTTACAATTTGTATAATTTGTTTATGGAAAGAAAATGGGCTAGCATAAGATCCCTATGATATGATATATTAATTTTCTAAGACAAGAAATTTGATACTGTTGCATTTAAAAATACAGTATTAAGTTACTTTGACATAGCCTAATTTCAAAATAGTTCAATTTATTCATGTTTTTTTATGTTTTATGATTTTTAATTTATTTAAAGTTTTTGTTTTAGATAAAAAATGCCATACATTGAAATATCTGGTGTTCGAGTGAATTTCCCATATGATCCATACCCATGTCAAGTGAATTATATGGAGAAAGTCATTCAAAGCTTACAAATGGTTGTTTTTTTATTTGAATGATCCTCATTTTTTATCAGTTGAAAGTTTTTTGTTTGTTTGATTCACGATGAACTTTTTCTGCACTCTGAATTGTGATTATTGAGATAAATAAAATAAATAAGTTTTGAGGAAGATGTATTTGCTACTATTTTAATAGAAAATTTCAAGAAATTAAAAAATTGAAATATACAAATTGTGTTTGAATTAAATTCTAAGGGTACAAATGCCATTCTCGAGAGTCCGACCGGCACGGGGAAAACGTTGTGTTTGTTGTGTGCGTGTCTTGCATGGCTGGAAAACAAAAAAGCACAGATAGTAAATAATAGATGGACGGCTTCTGTAAATGAAAATGGTTTTATGGAAGATGTCAGCGAGGTGAAGAAGAATGACATTTCAGATTACAGATTGGAACTTACAAAAAAGTTAGATTCTGCTGCTGGAACGTGGAATGGAGAATTAGGTTGGGATTTATTCGATGTTTTTCAGCATTAACTTCTTTATTGGGCAATGAAATACATTATTAATTAAATACATTAATAATGAAATACATTATTAATAAAATAGATTATTAAAGAAATTTGAATAATTATTAAGGTACTCCAAAGATAATATATTCATCAAGAACACACTCCCAACTGAATCAAGCAATGCAGGAATTTAAAAAGACATCTTACAGATAGTTAGTTGGTTGCTCAATGTCATCCACAATATGACCCATAAAGTGATCCCCAATATGATCTACAATGTGGTCCATAATGTGATCCATGATCCCTTTATGATATTGGAATATCTCACTTTTATGCATTCCACATTTGTCTTTTTAGTGTTTTATACAAACTCAAGATTATAATAAGTTTGTTTATAAATATGACTTACAGCTGGCCCAGATTTTTTTAAATTATTAATTAAAAGAATTTTGGTATCTTTAAACATGTCACATTTGGAATAACAACACAATGTCACATTTGATCTGAAAAAATATTTTTATTTAAGATGAAAAGCTAAAAAAATTTTCTTATTTCAGTTTTAAAGCTTGTGTTATTGGTTCAAGAGAGCAGTTGTGCATTCATCCACACATTATGAAGGAAAATAACAATGTTGCGAAGGTGTGTGTGTATGTTCATGTGGAAGTGTGTGATTGATATATCATGGTGTCAGTGTTTGTAACTTCGCATGCAAATTTCCTTAAATCTTAAATGCATACAACCTGTTTAATTTTGCATTTATTATTATTATTATATTTATAATAATTTATTTCTAATAATGTTTAATTTATTTTCTTGTTAATATTTCCTTCTTTTTCATATATTCTCAGGTACACATGTGTAGAGCAAAAGTTTCAAACCGAACTTGCCATTTTTACAATCAAGTAGAAAGTTAGTTTCGTCGTGTTTTTTTTTTCATTTCATTTTTGATGTAAATTTTAGAAATATTTTAAAAGTAAATGAACATGTTGAATCAGTTTAAAACTATTGTGGAATGTTAAATTGTTTTTCAGCATTTAAAACACAAGTTACCAATCAAGTGTTGGACATTGAAGATTTAGTTTCTTTGGGACAGAAAAATAGGTTGATAATAATTATTATTTGTTAAAAATTGAAACAATTTCATTTGTTAGTGTAAATATGATGTTAAATACATTAAAAAAATGTATGTATAATTATTTGTGACATGCCGAAATGCATTTTTTGGCTAAGTCAGAATACAAATTTTCCTGAACAACTTCGGCCAAAGCTGAATATTTGCGCTGGCAAAGATGTAACAAACATGTACAAATCTACACAAGACACTGAAAAAATTGAATAAACTTATTATTACTAGGAATGTACAATTTATTAAAATTTAATAATTAAATTCAGATAGATATAAAAAGTAAATAGAGTACTAAAAGCTACTTGGTAGTCAAAATTTACTATTTTGAGATTTTTATTTAGGAACAACAGTATTTCAGTTTTGGCTTGTGTACAGTTACACTGATGGTCATTGCATGTAAGACATAGATATTTTGTGGAGGCGAATGTTGCAGAATAAAGGTTTCTTTTATGAATGCTTCAAGCATATATGTATCAGCTAGAATAAAAGGGGTTTGCTGCTTGTGCTACTGTAATCATCACCATCTGTTGTCTATTCGTTCAACTGGAAAAGTGGCAGGCACTCTTAAGCAGTGTTATTTAAGTTTCAAAAATCTTTTCAGTTTTAGTTTCAGTTGAGTTTTAGGATTTTCTTTCAGTTTCAGTTTAGTTTGAGTTTTTAATTTTTTTCAGATTTAGTTTCAGTTTAGTTTTCAAAAATTAAATTTTCAGTTTTAAATGCCTATATAAGTAGATTTACATTAAAAATGACTGTAAATGATCTTCTAGTTTTATTTTTTATTGATATGTACACAAAAGGAATACTAGATTTTTTAATTATAAATTCAATTGAGAAATCAAAATGTTCTGTTGAGATGTGCTTCTATATCGAGCACTGATGTTATCACACAAGACAATGGAATCGGTTTGTAGCATGTCAGTATGGAAGGCGAATGGCTCCAGAAATTTGACAATGTGGTCACTCACTAACCAGCAGACTATCTCTACCCTCTTCTTCCAATAACTCATTTAGAGCTCCCTTTACATTTAAAAGGCGATTCAACATCATCAAAACACTGTTCCATCTGGTAGTACAACTTAAAGTTAGAGTTTTACCACACTTAGCTATCAATTTTTCCAACAAATTCGATGATTTTCTCACCATCCTTACCAATTATGTGGCTTTTGAGATGACAGCTTCTAAGTGTGTTGTTTGTTAATTTGTTTCATTACTAATTGTAGTGTATGCTGCAAACAAGCCATTATTATTACATCGTCAACAATTATTTCCTCCATCTCAACATTGATATCATCTAACAAATGTTTTTCTATGGATTCATCTTCTGAATCAGATGCTAATTCTTCACTGACAGCCAATTCCACTTTTTTCTTTCCTATAACTTCTGTTATTTCTGAAGCATCAAGTGATTTTTCATTTTCTTTCATAATTTTAATTGCTTTTATCATGATGGATCCATAACAAGCATAGATATTTAACATTTAGATGTATGCTTAACTAGGCAAAATCGAAATAAAGCGCTTTTGACAACTAATCTAAGTGCATTTTAGTGATTTGAAATTGTTATATTTAAGTTTCAAAAATCATTTCAGTTTCAGTTTCAGTTTAGTTTTAGGATTTTCTTTGGAGTTCCAGTTTAGTTTGAGTTTTAAATTCTTTTTCAGTTTCAGTTTTAGTTTCAGTTAACTTATTGAAAAAATTAAGAGTTTTGACTAATTTCAGTTTCAGTTAACTCGAATAACACTCATTTCTGATAATCTCATTTACTGATTTATTAACACCCCACCCACACGATATCATAAGTTTCATATGCTGGACTTGACCTGTTGCCTGGGCAATCCCGATTTTTGTGGGTGCCCAGGACAGAATATCAAATTTCAAATTAAACAACAAAACACCCCTTTTAATGACATCAATTAATTGTTAATTCAACAAATTATAGATTTTGCCAAAAGGCTGTTCTATAGACATTATTCGGCCATGCCCCGAAGCCAAATTCTGAGTAGTTCTGAATGTCTAAAATTCAGGCGAAGCGAAGCTTAGCTAGTATTTAATTTTATAAAGATGTAAATATTGAATATCAATTTGTGTCTTTTTGATATTTATCTGCCCATGCAAGGTTCCATTGTCTCTTATAACTATCTCATTAATTTTTATGTATTATATTGTTATTATTTATTATCTCAATATTCATGTGTTATATTATTGTTATTTATTCATCTTAATGCTTATGTGTTATATTATTATCATTATTTATAATTTTACAATTTTTGTCTTTAATTTAAAAATTTTTTAGTTTTTTTCAGAAGAATTTCATTATTATTTATCTTTTCTAATAGTTATTTATCTCATTAATATTTAAATATGTATCTTATGTATAAATTCATTGCTTGTTCACAGAATAGTCTTAAAAATTAAAAACATCTTTCTATTCAGTGCCTGTCCATATTATTTGTCAAGAGAGTTGAAGAAAGATGCTGACATTATATTCATGCCTTACAATTATTTACTTGATTCTAAGGTTTTTTATTTTTCATATTTATATTTAATTAAAAGCAGTTTTATTGTTTCCAATATTTAAAAAATTTTCTTCGATAGAGTCGGAAAGCTCATGGAGTTGAACTGAAAGGAAACATTTTAATTTTCGACGAAGCTCACAATTTGGTTGGTTTTATATTAGACTTTTTAATTTTAAGTTCTGTTCGGATCTTAAAAGTGATTGTTCGCAGGAGAGGATATGTGAGGAAAGCGCATCTTTCGACTTATCAAGTAGCGATCTCGCTTCTGCAATTTCCGATGTCAATCGAGTCATTCAAAAGGTTCAGGAGTGGCAGTCAGCTGAAATTGTTGGCTCTGTTGACACTGATCTGAGTACACGTGAGACATAATTTCTTTTATACAATTCACTAAAATATGCAACTTATAATGAATTATATTTATCTATTATCGAATTATATTGACTAGAATATGCAACTGTGAATAAATTATATTTATCTATTATCGAATTATATTTACTATGAATTCATGTATGAGTTTTTGTAAGTAGCAGTTTTTATTTCTGATCGCTATGAAGAGGTTAGTCGATGAAATAATATATAATATTATATATATTATCTTCTTACAGCTCCAGATTATAATTTAGAAGATGTGCTTATCTTCAAAGGTTAGCTTTGATTTGTTTATATTTTATTTTGTTGCATTTTCTTTTGAATAAACTAAAAGAAGTAATGGTAGTCATGATTTAGTAAATCTTATTTAATAAAATGTAATAAATACTAAATAATAATTTAAGGAATATTCACTTTACTAAAAACCATATATTTATTCAGTTTAACATTTCAAATTTAGATTGCTTACTGAAGTTGGAAGGGAAAATTGATTCTATGGAAATAAAAAAGATTGAAGATACTTATGATGGAAGGTATTTTTAGTTGTTTTACATTCTATGATGGAAAGTATTTTTAATTTTTTTGCATTCTTATGATGTTTTCTTATTTGATTTATCAAATGGTTCATGAAATGATTTTAACAAGTTTCATATTATTTTTCAAAATTTTTCAAAATTTAAAGTGTGATGTACGAAATTCTGTCTGAGGCTGGTCTGACATTGAAAACAAAGAATGTCATACAAGACTTAATAGAGAAGATGATATCCACATTGACCAATGAAGGTTTATTTAATTATAATCGTTTATTTAAATTTGTTTTAATTTTGTCAATGTTGTTTCTCTATAGCATATACTGAACATTTTTAAAAATTATCTTATAGTATATTTTTTATATTTTTATCATTTTACACAATTATCATTTCTAATAATTATATCATTCAAGTTAAAGATTATTTTTAATATTCCTAATCTGTTTTGTCTCATCTCATCCTACTAGATACCAATGCTGTTTTCATATCAAAGGGAGGTGGATTGTCAAAATTTTCAGATGTATTGAAGGTACAGTGATGATCATAGTTGTGGTGCTGATAATGATAATTTATCTAATGATAATTATCAAGCTGTTAAAAAGAATCATCTAATACTGTTATATCTTTTTAACTTAATTTTATGTAATTTATTTTTTTCTTATTTTGAATTTATGTTTCAAACTTTAAATTACCTTACTTACTGTCACAGATAGTTTTCTCGAAAGAATTTTCAGAAAAATCGACCGAAGAAAGTTACATAGGAAATGTTTCTCAACATTACAAAGTAAATAAATAATCTCATTTATTAATTATTTATTAACTCAATGATGTCACTAATTTCTTGACTGATTGATTAATTGAATAACAATTTGAATCGGTTAACATTTATGATTTTTATGAATTTCAGGTTTTTTTAAAAGAAGATGTAATTAAAAATAAAAAGAAATCAACAGAGGGATGGGATTCCGTTTCACTTGCCAAACCTGGTTCGTTAATTTTCCCATGAAATTTTTTTCTATCTTTCCTCATTTGCTATTGTTTATTTTAGGACGTGTCCTGAGTTACTGGTGCTTCAACCCCGGATTCACGATGGCCGATCTTGTGGGCAGGGAAGTTCGATCGATCTTGTTAACAAGTGGTACTCTTTCTCCTCTCCAATCTTTCATCTCAGAGTTTGGAATGTGAGGAATTTGTTATCCAATGTAAATTATTATTAGGGCTGTGCCAGTATACAGGCCGGTTTTTGGCAATACCGGCAAATACCGGTTCCGCCGGTATGAAAGGTGCCGGTATTGAACAGTCGGCATTCAGCATATCACGCATAAAAGACAAAAAAAGCAATTTACCTGTATGCATATTGTTTGCTACACTTCCATTATGGACAACGGTTTTTAACAATAGCATAGCACTAACGGTCTAGCACCGTTTCGCTTTGTTAACTGAACCATGACTGATTGTAGTTTAGTTTAGTTTAGTTTTATCGTCCGAGTTGGCGACCGACCACAAACGGTAACACTAACGCACTTTAAAACACTATTTCTAGCCATTTTCAGGCTTTTGACATTATGCCGGTAGCACCGGTTTTTGGCCCGGAAATACCGGTACCGGCAGAAAAAAAACCTACCGGCACAGCCCTAATTATACACTGTAACCAATCACTGTATTATTATCAATTGATGAAAATACAGTTAAAATTTAAATTGAATGTAAATAATTGTATTATAATACAAGAAAGTATAATAAATATTGAAATTATTATAGTTGTGAAGATTTTTTAATTTGAATAACATTTATTTTCTCTCAGAGAATTTCCAGTAACACTTGAAAATCCGCATGTTATTGATCAGAAGCAGGTGTGGATAGGATCAGTGGAAAGAAGTCCGGATAACAAACTGCTTGTTTCAACCTATGAGAACAGGTGATCAATGGTTTCTTGGAACTTGGTTGAATTTTTTCACTTTTAAATGCATAATTTAGTGGTATTTGTGTTTTGCTGCTTTGTATAATTCTTGTATTTGAATAAAATTTTTAGATCAAAAGATGAATATATGCAATCTCTTGGATTAACAGTTGGTTAGTAATATATTTTATAATAATTATTTAATCCATAAGTGCTAATCATTTAGATTTTGGCAGATTTTTGCCTGCTTTTTTTGCATAAGTCTGCCATTTAGATCATAGCTTATAAGAATACTAAATTTTAACAAATGGAATACATTCATTCCACGGAAAAGCCAATAAAGTGCTTACTTTCCCTCTGCACACTGCCACAAAAACAGCTCCCTTCTCAGAAGGTTCTTTATTTTGTCATAAAAACCTGACATTGCATTGGAAAAATCCAATTTGTTTTTCGGCTCAACGTACAACTGCTTGTGCTCCTCCAATCTAGCTGTTATCCCATTTTTCTGGAATATTGAAGATTTATTATATAAGCCATAAAAGTTTATATTTTGCCATACTGAAAAAAAATTGTGTAGGCTGGGCAAATTTTATGAATGTCAGTGGTTTTGTAATGCTGTTGCCTGCAAAAAGCATGGGATTGGCTCTTTAGCGGCTTGATAGCCAATGAACAGCTTGGAAACAAATGTGTTATTGTTTTTCTATATTAAAATGAAATAGTGAGAATATTACTTTATTAAAGTTTTAAACATGAGAGATACAAGAAAGTTTAATTGGTAGGTGGCATGTTGGAACTTTACAGACATGCAATAACTTTCCATGTTTTTTGCTGGAATCAAACATCTCAGCATTTTAAGACTAATGATTAGAAACAAAGTTACTGTTTTCTGAATTTGTTATTAAATGCAATTTAACGATTGCCTAATAAGCCCATGCAGGTCAACTATGCTGTTTATTGTTTCTCGATTCAATGATTAATGTGCAATGCGTCACTTTATAATGAAAACTAGTTTAAAAATAACTTTTTGATTCTAAGTTGAACAAATTGGTTGTTCTCTACAAATTTCAGTTTAATGTAACGTCATCATTACTAAGTAGGCTTATTAAGCACTTAATGTAAAACAACAAACTTTGGCTTGGTCATGAGTTTGCAATGCAGAATTTGCTTTTTTTATTCCTATTTTTCTTTTTGGCAGCTATGATAATTTTTTTAAATATTTGTTTAATGACTGTGATTTTTATTACAGTGAATTTTGCCAAAATGATTCCAAAAGGTCTACTGGTGTTTTTTCCTTCATATCCAGTTATGGAGAAATGTCTAGAATTCTGGCAGGTTGTTCTAAATTTTTTTGAATTATTTGTGTTGAAACATTTGAGATTAATGTAGTAATAAAATTGTCAATTAAAGTGACAATAATATCAAGTAATTTTGTTCAAAAACTTTTATGTAATATAATATGACTTATACAATAAATCTTCAATATTCCAGAAAAATGGGATAACAGCTAGATTGGAGGAGCACAAACAGTTGTACGTTGAGCCGAAAAACAAATTGGATTTTTCCAATGCAATGTCAGGTTTTTATGAAAAAATAAAAGAACCTTCTGAGAAGGGAGCTGTTTTTGTGGCAGTGTGCAGAGGGAAAGTAAGCACTTTATTGGCTTTTCCGTGGAATGAATGTGTTCCATTTGTTACAATTTAGTATTCTTATAAGCTATGATCTTTGACAGGTTAGTGAAGGACTGGATTTTGCAGACAATAATGGGAGAGGGGTTATAATCACTGGTCTACCATTTCCACCAAAGATGGATCCTAGAGTCACTCTAAAAATGAAATTTCTGGATGATTCAAAGAAGACATCATCAATTGTAAGGTTCTAAGGCAGACAAATAGCTTGACAAGATAGGCTTTCTGATAAAGTATGTATAAATAATTATAATTATCAGGGTCTGACAGGTCAAGATTGGTACGTTCAGCAGGCATCGAGAGCTGTCAACCAAGCCATCGGTCGTGTCATTCGACATCGTAACGACTTTGGAGTAATCCTTCTATGTGATCACAGGTTCCTGAATGTTGATGTTTTAACAATTAATTTTTATATTTTTTTAATAAGCATTTTGCAGAAATGTATTTCCTTCATATTAAATTTAAAAAAAAAACTTTGCTGCAAGCCCAACTTATAATTGGGAGTTGAGAAAATGTTTTGTGATGCTTATATCATAAAATTATTTATTCTGTATTTTTTTCTTACTCTTTATTTTGTCTGAGTCTCTCTTTTTTTTTATTTTATTTGTCTACCTTGATTTTAGTTTTTTTGGATTTATTTTTTGCCATCTATGTATGCTTTTGAAATCATTGTGAAAAGTATATAATTTGATAATAACAATAATAAGAGCTTACAAATTGTTTCTTTCATGTCCTACCTTGTCAGCAATTCTTAATTAATTTCTTAACTTATCAAAATGGATCAAACTCTGTTGTTTCTTAATCCTTTATATTAACTTCACCTTTCTGTCTGTCTGTTATATACATAATAAACACTTTTAATTATGAACATGCAAGTTAATTCTAATATGTCACCAATGGTTTTCTCCAGCTTACATTATTTTAATCCTAAATTAACAAATGCATTTAGTTTAATGCATTCCTTAGGTTAGTGTTTCGTTCACTTTATTGCATTGCAAATGAAAATTACTTGAAAAAATGTACGATTCTAACCTTTCCCCGTTTTGCTGATTTAAAAATGTAATAATGTTATAATACCTCACCGTCTGTAAACTGAATTACAATTATTTATATGGCGAGCTAAAAATCTCGGCTTTACTATATTCACTCTAAACTTTCTTTTAAAGGTTCAGCCGATTTAAAAACCAGCTGCCGATTTGGTTGCGTTCGATCATGGAAGTTCATTTAAATTATGGAACTGCCTGTAGAAAAGTTGCACAATTTTTCAAGCCTTATGAATCTCAGGTTAGCATGTTTATTCGATAATCATAATTTCTTTTAAATAGAAATTGAATTGTGTTACGTACATTTCCTATTTTATTTTTTGTTTTTTTTTTTGCTATTCAACATGGTTCAGTAATTTTGATCACATATACATCACATATATGTGTCTGTTTTTGTACTCAGATAGGTCAGATATCGATAAAAAGACAGATTATCAGTAAAGAAGAAAATACTGGATGTTTCGAGATGATTAATGCGAGAAAGTGTAGCACAGTGAGCACTGCAAGAGCTTCATCTGTTACTAATCATTATGCCTCAAGAAAGAGTTAGAAGACATTTTTCTAATATGTCAAGTCTAAAAGTAACATTTAGTGAAAATTGTACATAATTTTAGTTTATGAGGAAGATAACGACTTGGCTTTGTACGAGATGTACAGTGGCAAGTCAAAAGATGATGATAAAGCTACCAGGGCTTCTAGTTCTAATGGACCTAAGCAACCTTTGCTGGCTGCTCTTGAATCAACAGAGGTATCGGCAGATCATACGTTTTTCTAAACAAATTTCACTTTCTGTTAAATCATTGTATATATACATTCAACTTTTATTGACTGTTATTAAAGTTTACAAGAAATTTAGTAAAACAGTTTTTATTTTTTAAAATTTTAACCGAACAGAAAAATTCAAGAAGTTCATCTTCACAACAAAGTCTCTCAAATCCTTCAGATTCAACGTCACCAACCAGGCACAAGAATATCTTTTCCAAATCAGAGAAGTCTAAAAAGATTGTAATTAGAAATGCAAGTATTTTTTTGTTTTTTACATGATTTTTTTAAAAGCTTTTCTTTAACTTCACATATCTGCGACAAAGTTTGTAATTACATTTTGACCCACTTCCCAGTACGTTTTAATCTGAGATTTGGAATATAGTCGTATTCTGGTTACCTAAACAATATTAATTTAAAAAATTTATAATTACAATTAATAGAGGACA
The DNA here is from genome assembly GCA_963978895.1 of Erpobdella octoculata. NCBI lineage: Eukaryota > Metazoa > Annelida > Clitellata > Hirudinida > Erpobdellidae > Erpobdella > Erpobdella octoculata. The sequence goes on along the minus strand of OZ022243.1, from coordinate 24,348,755 downwards.
GGCAACCTTCTTGATAATTAGTCAATAATATTAAGTTTTAAAATTAATTATTAATTTAGTAATTTATTATTATAAGTTAGTATAATAAATTCATTTAATAAAATATTAATAATTTTTATGTCAAAATATATTTTGCAAAGAGTTAAAAGTAGAAAATAAATAATAATAAAAATATATATATATATATACACTTTCATAAAATGCTCTAAAAAGTACAAAATAAATGTATAAACATAAAAGCGTGGGGTGCTTTCTTTTACAACCCAACGATTGTGCCCCATGCTTTTATGTTTATAATTTATTTTGTACTTTTTAGAACTTTTTATAAAAATCTGAATTTATTTTTTTAAATATTATTCGTTTCAGTTTCTTTGTGGTTTGCACATTATTTTGCAACTTTTTAAATAATAATAAAACCAGAGAAATTATAATGATACACCTTCTTTCAAAGGAGCTTTTTCTTCCATTTTATTTTTCTTAAATTTTCAAAGCAGTTATATACAATACCTACTTTTAATTGTGATTATAATAACTAATATCTTGTTTAACTTGTAATGATTTTATAATTTATTTTTAAAGAATCACGATATAGCACCTCGTCCAGCATCAGAGGTGTTGGAATTCTTGGAGGATGTGAAGAAGGTTTATAGCAAAGAAACCTATGCGAAGTTCAGATTGGTGTTAGCAACGTATAAAAGTAACTCCAACGTCGTTCAATTAATCCATGACTTGCAAGAGATTTTCAACATAAATGACCCTGCCAACCTGTTTGTTTATATTGGTTGGTGTTCACTGTTTATTATTTTAATTATCTGTTTAGTTATTGGTTGTTCATTTCTTGTATTGTTTTCATCAGCCTCTCTTTGAACATTCTTGCACTCCTTGTCTTAAATAGTGCTGTTTAAATGGCTTGTGATCGATCTATCGAGACCAGAAGAAATCATTACACTTTATTTTTAATTATGCTTTCTATTTCTGCTGTCATCGACTTTATTTCAAGTAAATTGTTTGAATGTTTCTTTAAGTCATGTGCACGTTATTACCAACTGAGGACAAGGAGTACTTCAAGAAAATATGCCAAGAAGTGATCGGACAGGAATTCACGCGTGGGTACGACCAGGCTTGTGGAAATTGTATCCCAAGTGAACCAGGTGAGTTAGTTATGAATCAATTTCTCATAAATTGACTGCTGCCATTATTTCTCTTTTTATGCATACAGTAAACCCCCAATATATTCTAGTTTAGTTTTCTGGGCCTCTGTATTTCACAGATATTTTTTTAAAACCTCTTCATTTTGACATCGTGTATATTTTAGCCATTTCATAATATCCCACAGCATTGCTTAGGAGTTTAAATTTGGCAAGTCACAATAGAATAGTTATGATTATTGATTGTTCTCTAATTTGTATACTATTTGTACAATATGCTTGTGTTTTCCATTTCTCTTGCTTTCTTTTGTTCCTTATTTTATTTATCTTTGTTTTTAAAGTGTGTTTAAAGATATTAAAATGTTTTTAGTCTTTGAAATATTGAAAAAGTTATAAAAAAAACATGCATGTGGTGCATTTGAATAGAGTATTTTTATTTTACCGATTTTCAATTATTACTGATGAGTCTAGAATGTAAGCCACGCCACAATGTATGGGGTTTACTGTATTGTTGTTTATTATTTTAATCTTATCGTGTGCATGCAAACAGGACCTCCGAGTAAAAAGTTCAAAAAGTCCTCTTCCGACGATTCTCAAAAAATGTCCGGCCAAACACAGGTTGTTATATCAATGATTTGCAGTTTTTTTATTTGATTTATAAAAATTATTTATTGAATTATTTTGTAAATTTTTTAAATCTTTTTTTTTTATAAATCACTTTTTTAATGTTTTTTTAGATGAATGACTTCTTCTGTAAGCCAAAACTAGCTAACAGTTGTTCAAATGTTGATTCAACAAAATCTTCCTCATCTGTACACATGGACTCAAAAAGTCACATGCAAACTTCAACACATATGCCTTCTGTCATGAAAAAAGGTTCATCTTTGCTATCATCATCTGGAATGAAATCACTGCCTCCACGGGCCTCTGTTTCGTCTGAACCTAAACTTGAGCAGAGCGCAACAACCGAAGCAACTGTTGTTAAAAAAGAAACAAGTAATCAGGTATCTTCTGCTCCTGATTTTGGAGGTATTTAGCTATGGGAAAGTTTCCCAGATTTAGTGTTGAGAAATGAGTGTTTGTCAATTTTATTTGTTCAGTTTGGTGTCAGAAAAGATGTCCATCCTGCAAAATAGTCCATGAAGGACCTTTAGCCCAATCATCTCGCTGTGGTCATTTTTGTTGCAAAATATGTTGGGATTCTGCCATAAAAAATGTTAGTTTATATACTATCTTCACATTTTTATTAAAATTTGAAGTGCTTTGTATTGTTGAAAAGTTTTCTTTTAATTTTTTCAATTTTTTTACAGACAAAAAAATGTCCAATCTGTAATGAGATTCTGAGAAGAAAATTCATTCGTTTGGGTTATTTCCTGAATTGAGTAATTCTTTTCCAGAAATGGATCAGCTTCATTTTAAATCTTGTTAACAGTTTCATATTTATGTGTTTTGTTACTGTCATCATTTGAATTCTGCTAAACCTCAATTTAAAATGCATGGTCATCATCAAGTATTTAATCAATTTGTGTATTTTTTTTTAACAATTTTATTAAAACCACGAAAATCATTTCAGCATTCAATGTAAAAAATCACCTAACTATGTTTTTTAAAAATTGCAGGAACATTTCTTATGAAAAATAAATCAAAATTTCAAATGGTTTGAGCGCTTTGTGACTAAATTTAGTTGAATAATCAGTCCTTTTTCCTATGTTACTGGCCAAATCGGGTCACTGGCGAGGCTGTTAAAGTTAGCGAGTATCTTAAAATTAATATTAAATATGAAGTTCGAGTATTACGACGTTCATTAAATAAACTTATCAAAGTTGTAGACGTAAATAAATTGTTCGTAAGCCATTTTTTTTGTCTCCATGTCAGAGTGTATCTGTCGCGGCGACGCCCATTTGATGTCGCTGGTCACGGTTATATTCCTTTGGCGTTTCATCTACCGACTCGCTCTGTCTATCGTTTTCTTGATGCATATTGCTCAGGATTTCAGATTTTTCGCTGGCTAGGTCACTTACCTGTTCAAACAATCCATCGTAATTAATAATATAATATTATTGAAGTTATAAAGGCACAATATTAGAATAGAGATTATATTTTCAAATATTCAAAATTCTTTATATGTTTTTGGAAATTACGAAAAGTAAAGTTTCATATTAAGGGGTTCATCCATAAAGGACATGACCCACTTAAGGGGATGAAAAATTTGTGACGAGGGGGTTTGAGAAATGTGAAGTTCCATTCAAAAATATAATGATTATTTAAATATGTAAAAAACAATTTATACCCTGGATAATTAACAACACTAATTTTAATAAATTTAATTTGTGTTCAATAATTTTATGAAAATGTACTTTAAAACATTTAAAAACGTCCTAAAGCCTAAAATGTTTTTTTTTAGGAGGTCGGGCATTTTGACGTCATATTTAAGGTGGTCTTACTTTTTGTGACAAGGGGAGTAAAAAACGCCCAATTTGTGTGACATCATTCATGGATACGATAAAATACAACTCATTTTTAGCTGCAAGGCCTCTCTCGTGGGCTCATTTTCAATCAGAAGCAGACATTTATGACCCCACAGCTATAAAATAACAATATTTGAAGCTATCCGCTAGCACTTATCTTCGTTACTAAAATTATAGTAATTGATGAAATTCGACATAGCTGACTGCTCGCATCACCCGTTGTAAGAAGTATAAAAATAAAGATTGTCTTTCATCGGAATGGACAGGTTAGCGATCATAGGGTGGAAGCACAAAAATAGTTAATGCAAGCATTGGAGTCACGTATGCATGTACAAAGGAGTAGGTACACTTTTAGGCTGGTACAGTAGTTCATGTAACTACATTGATATATAAGAGTTCGCATCAACGTTCATGGCAGGGCGCACTTGACGCAATCGTTTAGAATGATTTAATCAGAGTTACTCGAAACTTCAAGAATCAGTACAAAGAAACAAACCTCGGTTCTCTCTTTAGCTAAAGAACTGCTCTCTAAAGAAGAGTTTGTTTTGCCGTCGATTATCTCTGTCACTGGTTCGTGATTGACGTCTGGAAGTTTAAGCTCGTTTCTGATAGCTGTTGCTACTTCCTTTGAAATGGCGCCCAGGTTATTCTCTATCGATTGTCGAACAATTGCTCTGTTCATAGCGTGGAAATCAGGATAGTCAGCACTTTTAGAAGAAAGTTTATCTTGGGAGACTTTTTCAATAGCGTTACCACCGAGCCAATTCACAATTGAGTTAAATCTCTGCACCGCCATTCTGTTTACTTTCTCACCAAGTTCTGAAATTGATATTTTTGATTTGATATCGGCTACTGGAATTTCTTTGTTTGAATCTCCTCCTGCAACAGAAGCCTCGTTTCCATCCTGAAGACTTTCGTCGTGAGCCGGATTCTGCTCGTCTTTCCACGACTCTTCGTCATCTTCTGGAATGCTCTTCAGGCTACTTGAAGGTTGCCTCACAATCAGACCGTGAATGTAGGAGACGATGTTATCACATGCTTTTTTCAATTCTACTTGAACTTCGCTTAATATTTCGTTTTTCATATGAGCTAGATATTCACCTTTCAATTCGTTCTCTGAAGATTCTGATAAGCCGCTTAGTTCTTCAGATAATTGCTGAAAAATATTAGATTGAAATGCATATCGAGGATATTTAGGTTTAAAATAAAAGTTCTCACCAAGCTTTTCAGACTTCCAGACATGATGTCTCCACTTTTAATTTCGTCGTCGTTGACGGTAGCTTCACTGTTTACAAATTGACTTCTTTGCGACCCGAAAGCCATGTCTTCCTTTTCTTTCATCATTGCAGCAAATTCTCTTCTGATGGCCTTTCTCTCTCTGAATCCGATTGCAGTTATTGATTTGTTCCCGTGCCGGCTCATTTCAGAATTTCCATGAGCTACGTGATTTGGGGTAAAAAAAAGATCTCCCTCGCCCCTTTCTACCATGTTCGCCCGGTGTAATAAATGAGAATAAGGACCCATTCGATAGCAGTTGTACCTGCTTAAAGGAAATTGTGTTAAGCGTTTGTTCAATTATTGTAAAAAAATTTTAAATCTCACCCGCAGATTTCCGGTCCCTCATTCTGCGATTGCAGACCAATTTTGTTCATGAACATGATCGGTCGTTGGTCAACAGATCCAAACAAGCTGCCTCTTAGTGGCTCAGACCTTGATGACCTTAAGGCTAACAAACGGTGTTGATTGTCCATCGAATCACCTGCCTCGCGAGCTCCTGAGAGCTGTCCTTTATAAAGTGCTCGGCTGTTTGCTGCATTTTGGACAGTCGATCGCCATTGCTTCGAGTCTGAACCGTGCTCAATGTCTCCGATGGAATAAAGAGAATTGTTAGGAAGGGAGTACGTTGATGTCTGATTTTTGAGAAGAAACGCAAACAGTTAAAAACGCTTAATATAAATACATATAGAAATAATTAAAAAATCATTGTTACATTAGCATAAATGTGGTGCTCCTTGTTGGATACCAGTCCGTTTGTTATGTAGTCAAGTTTACTGAGTTGTTGGTTGTTGTTGCGATTGGTCCAGCGTTTTATAGAAGCGTAAATACTCCCAATCACTGGCTGCCATTCGGGCCCAGTCACATTGGCAGCCTCGATGCCTTTAATTCCTTCCACCAGATCGAATTCCACTTTTTCGCCATCACCTAAACTTCTTAAGAACTTGTTTGGATTATTACGCGTAATTGCTGTTTGATGTACGAAAACGTCTTCGTGTGTGTCGTCTCTGAATAAATTTTTCAAATTATAGGTTATTTTTATTGTGATTTATTCTTACTATGTCGTCAAAAGTAGAATCTTATTGAAATATTTTTTTATCAATAAATGTTTTGATTTCTATTATCAGTGAACCCCAATCAACCTGCATAAGTCTCAGTAACACATAGGACGTAAAATTGATATATTTAATTTTGTCTCTCACTTACAGCCTGCTGTTTAACTTTACATCAAAGAAACAAAATCTGAGACTTTTGGTCAAAAATATTCAATGCTACAAGGACTCAATAAAAATATCTCCGTCTATCGACATACTTTATTCTAATATTATTTTTGTTTAATTTTTACATTGTTCAATAGTTTGCACCATCTTTTTATCATATGCAGAATTGAAAACGAAGGAGGTTTTGAAAGAACATCGACAAGAACAGAACAGATAACATGGTCGACACTTCTTTATTTTGAAACATCTCAAAGATGGATAAATATAAAATATGTATATAATCTAATCGCTATTTTTTCATTAATTGGCGTTGGTTATGAATAAAATAATACTGCAAACTGTAATACAAACATCTACACACCTCGTTATGAACCCATAACCGTTTTTGACGTTGAACCATTTTACTGTGCCTGGAATTCTAGCATCTGCAAAATAAAAAAAAAAATTTAAATACATATTATACAAAATAGTCGTTATATGAATGTTTACGATGAAATCATTTTTAAAATTTCAGAGTTTAAAATCTTTTAATATGCCTTCCTTTTAGAGCGCTAAACTGATAAAAACAAATACTTGATATTAATTTTTTTTCCGGCAAGTGCGGGTACTGTTCAAAGGATTTAGTAATCAGTCTCCCAGTAAAGGAAAGTTCAGCAACAGACATCTCTCAAACAGAGAAAGTTAAAGTTCAATGTTCTGTTCTCTGTTCTGAATTCTGAATGTTCGAAGTGTTGACAACTTTCAAGTTCTAGGGTTATAAACATTACATTTAAATAGCATGTAATTGATGATTTGTTTTATAAATATTATATTTTAAAGCGATAACACTCACATGGACGTTTTAAACCGTCTACTAAAAACGCTAAATAGCGCCAAGACAATGATGACGTTGCTAATGTAAACAATCCATTATTAGGCTGCGTTCTAACAAAAATCGTGTTCGATTTTGTAGAAGCCAAAACAACATTTTATGTTTTTATTTTTAAATATACATTTAAATAATTGATTTTGATTGCAATTTTTGTTAAATAATAAGTTTCTTTTTATCCAAATTTTTTGTGGCTGCTTATTTGCTTATACACTGAATCGAGTTACTTTTAATCATTTAATGAAAGCGTGACGTCGACAAACTTTAATAAAAAAGCTCTCGCTAGTCAATATTTATACATGATGCTTACAAAGGTAGAAAAAATAAAAATGCTCAAATATCGCAAACGAAGGCTGCTCCAACTGTACACGGGTACTAGTATTGAGTACGGCGTGACAGAGCATCGGCGAAGGACTGACAGCTTATACTTCCTACTCTTTCTTGCTCTTTTTTTTGTTCTGGTTAGTTTATTAAGTTTAGTCTGTTTGAATATATGTGTCCAAGGCCCAATTTTATATCCTGGTTGTGACCGAGGTGGACCTAATCGTGGTAAAAATTTACTGAAAGATACTTACTGTTTTAAAAGTAGTCAGTAATTTTCTTACACAAACTAAGTTTATATTTTAGATTATTCTCATTGCAAGGTTTATAATTCTGAGCAACATGAAACTACTTTTCTATGGCATGGATAGTTTTGGAAACATCTGTGGTACTTCTAATAAGCCGGTTCTACGCAATTCTCTCAATGGAAAAGATCACGAGGAAAAAACGTAAACATTTTTTTTATAAAAATCATTTATTTAATGTGCAAACGTGTGCTCTTGATATTTAAATAAAAAGTCATGGACTCTTTAATAAAAATTATTTATTAGGGAGAGGAAGTAAGTGCGCCCCTGTTCCGCCCTTTCAAAAAAAACTTTGTATTAATTTATTATTCTTTTTCAAACTCTCAGATACATATTTTTAATATTTGTCTAAACAAAATGGTTTTATATACTGTTACAAGACAGTACAATAGAGAGAAATTTCTTTGATTCTAAGAGAAATGATGAAATTCAAATACTTAATTTTACACTGTTCGTAAATCTGCAGAGTAACAATAAATGCAGTTGCTGCTGAAAATAGCAATTCGGGCAATTCCACAACGTAAACCGATCTCAAAAGCTTTGTAAGAAACGCTTATTAAATATTTACATTGATTGATCAATTGAAAAAAATTCTAAAAACACAACACCCTAGGAATACTATAGAAGGGTTCTCTTTATTCATTTTTTTTGTAAAAATGATAAATCGTATGAAAGGCATGTTAAAGGTTAAAGACGCTTAGAGTCATTTGTAGATTTTTTTTAATGAAATCACCATGAGCTGCTGGTGTTTTGTGATATTCAACTATTTGGAGTTTTGTCATGTGTGAGAGCATTTTTGAAGTTTGTTGTAAACTTGACAGTACATTCCGAACAGTTATTGATTACTTTCTAATTTGCTACATTTTGAATAGCACTGAAATATGCAGGGCAGGATAGCCATGTAATCGGATCAGCAATAAGAGAAGTTGGATTTATTTTAGGAGCCCTGAACAAATTCACTGATTTTTTCTGACAATATCAGACCAGGTAATCTTTAGAAAAATGTTCATTAAACTTTAGACCAGCTTTTTTGTTATCCAATTTTATTGATTGCCATTTCAAAACAGCAACTGTGATTTCCTTTTCACTCTTCCACACAAAATTAGTAAACTACACAAGTCTGATCAAATCCTCGCTCATGTACCATAGAGGCTCTCATTTTTTTTCACTGCAATACCTGTGATTTGTTTGACGACCGGAAGAAAATTATTCCAACGTTTGAAGTAGACAAAATTATTATACGGAACATTGCAACCGGTGTTGGGGAAGTTACTTTGAAAATGTAACTAGTTACAGTTGCTAGTTACTTACTGAAAATGTAACTAATTACAGTTACAAGTTACAACAATTGCAATGTAACTAGTAACAGTTACAAGTTACTAAAAATGTAACTAGTTACTTTGCAGTTATTTTAATTTTGAGACGTGTTGGTGCAGTACTGCCATCATCGCCTTTAACACAATGCATTTGCTTGCCTTATCTGCGAGCTGCTAACATTGTAAAAGTGGCCGATGGCCCGTTCCTTCGTGTAATAAGTGGTACTCAAAATTATTGTACTTTAATTTTTAAAGAAAGGCACAAAAAGTTGTTTAACACACTAAATGCAATTGATTGAAAAACTCACTAAAAATAAAATTCAAATTGTCTTATTGGCTCTCTTAAAAGAAGATGTTCTTCAAGTTTGTCGTCACTAAGGCGAGTTCGTCGTCGAGGTCTTTCAACCGGTGCATTTGACGGTAGGGCAGAATCTTATTTCAAGAACAGTATTTTGATTTTGGGATACATGTGGAGACTTTCTATCGTTTTGTTATTGTCATTCAAAAAACTGGCGAGTTCTGATTTAACGATTTACAAACTGATAGATCTGGTTCAGTAATGTCAAAAAACTGATCAGACTTCATTGATTCTTCTAAAGCATTGTCCTTTGTATTTAAAGCTCAAACTTGTTTTTCTATCTCTTTTTCCATAAACAACTTTGCATACTTTTTTATTTTCCTAATTAATCCATTGTAACTTAAATCTTGGCATGGTTGCACTAGCCCGTATTAACAGTTTTACAACTTACCATTTCGGGGTCATCAGATTGTTTCCTAAAGTTTCCTTTTTATAAATCCATTAGGGGCTTTAGCCCATGAGAAAAAGATGAAGGATGAACTCTTTCGATATGTTCTTCAGGTTAGAGTTACTTTTTTTGCCGTGCTGAACTGCTTAGCTTAATCTTCGTCAAACATAGTTTGCATTTGACCACAATATTTTTCTCAGTTTCAGATTCAAGTTAAAAAATCTACTCAAATACCAATTATCTTTTGAATAAACTTCATTATTGACTTTTTCGTCCATTTTTTAATAGATGTCGCAAGCGTTCGATAACAAAGAACATGGATTGCTAAACCATAGAAATAAAAGTTTTACATTGATTTAAAATTTAACTCAAAACTATGAAAAATATATTTAAAAAAATATAATTAAAAAAAGTGTAACGGAAAAAACGTTACAGTTACTCAAAAAAATTAACTAAGTTACGTTACTTTGTTACTGATTCCAAAAGTAACGCGTTACGTTACTAGTTACCAAAAATTGTATTGAAGTTACAGTAACGCGTTACTCCCCAACACTGATTGCAACTGTTTGTACAGCTCCACTGTAAACGAAGCTTTCACATAGATTGGTACTGAAAACAGATAGATTTGTTAAAGAGCTTATAATTTATGTGCTGTAAGTTTAAATTGTTCACAGAATACAGAATAGATAGATTTTAAGACAATATATGTTTTTCAGCATTTCATCTGTCATGGTGATAGGCTCATGGAGTACTGAAACTTATATAGGCTATCGTCTCTATCACTACTAACAACAGATTTGTTTGCCCCAGTATTAATAATGTTAATTCGATGAACTTTAAGCAATCTTGACGTAAGAGTAAAATTTTAAAATTTTTCTGAATAATATTCACATTTTGTAAGTTTGGATTTTACTCCAATGGTTGGATTTTGCGCACTTTCAGTTTTCCTTCCAGTATGTACTATAATGTATTAAGAGTTCTATGGGTTATGGCATGTTAACCTTATAATAGAACAAGTCCAAGAAAATAATAGTTTTGCCATTGTTTATAGTAATATTTTATTCAAAATTTGAATAAGTTTTTGACATAGTCATGATTACCTAAAAACTCATTTAATTGACGTAAGCGCTATCAGTGAAAAATTTTAAATTTTTTACAAAAGAAATATTGAAGTTATTTGAAATAATGATTAAATTGCTTCAAAAATGAATAAATATTGTTTTTGTAGGTAGGTATAGGCTATGCTAAAAGTTTCAAAGTTCTAAGTAATCTAAAAGTTGGTAAAAAAATCAACTCAAAAATTTGACCACAGAAAGACAGAAATCAAGATGAACAAGTGAAGCAAAAAACAAAGTTTTTTAAAAACACAATTTTATATTTTTACACTATTCAAGTGATCATTTGACATCCTCTGGACGTTGATGCTGTCCAATCGATCCGAAAATTATGTATGTCTATATGTTAAATAAACAACGAGCATATTAGCATAGATAATAAATAGTTCGACGAAAATATCACAAATAATTATTTAATTAAATTTTGCCCAATCGATCCAAAGATTTGATAGAATGCATTGTTAATCAGTTCGGAGGTATTTTTAAATTTTGAAGTCTCTAGCTCATCGGGAAGTTAGTTTAAAATCGATTGCAAAATTTGACGACGGACGGACAGAGAAGTCAAGTTAAGTAAAAGTGTGTAATAAAAGACAAAAGAGTATAAAAAAGAAAAACAAACAAAACTTTTTGTAGGCGACAGACCAGATCAGGGGCTTTTGTACAATTTAAAAAATTTAAACACCTAATTTTAAGTGCTTAATTTTACAATTTAAAATTTTCAGGTTTCTCTTTTATCTTTTCCCGTCCAAAACACAAGCCGAAGGAGTTGCAGTGTGTGCCATTTCTTGCTTGAATAAAAATCTAACCAATGATTTTGAAATACTGAAAACTCTCGGCTATGACAATGAAACGAATGAAATCTGCAAATTTCAGCCATTTTCACAATGCATAGAGTATTCTCGGGATTCTGAGTAAGTACTTTTTTTCTAAATTAAACTCTTATTTTATTAACTGCAGCTAGAGCACTGAGGATTTGAGAAAAACAATGCTAACAGCATAAAACGGGTTGTATACATAAGATTTGGTCAATTCAAACAAAAATATCTTAAAAAATTGAATTTTGAAAAAAAAACTAAAAATAACAATAGGAAAAGTTTCTGAAACGTTCAATAAAAAACGTTTTTTAACGTACATCACATGAACAAATCAACTATTAATAAACGGTTTTCTGTAACCGGAAAGTAACGGAAAAGGAACGTTGCCAAAGCGTTACCATGTTTACTGAGTAAGATCCTAATTCATACTAAGCAGTTCTTTGCACTCTGCCCCGAAATACCAAAAAACTAGAATGCTCGTCACAAGCGTGGACGTAGAGACACTGTTCGGGAGTCATAGCCAAAATCATGTTGGGGAAACCAGATTTTACCAAACGGTAAGTAACCTTTAAAAACTTACACTTGATTATCATAAGGGGCAAAAACTTTTATAATTGTTATCCGGCGTAATAGTATTAGGTTAATAAAATTATGAGGCCAAAGGACACACGAGATTCAGCGATCGGACAATGATCAAAAGAATTATCAAAAGAATTATCAAAAGGTAAGTGTTGGAAAAATGACGGGCTAGGTTCACCTACTCTGGCATTGGCCACTATAAAACACTCATGATTGGTGTGTCAATTGTGCTCACTGCTATACCCCCAAAAAGGTAGGAACAACTAGACTTTGGATGAGTAAGATATTTCTTACAGCACACCACGATGTCCTGTGTTTTCATTAAACAAGAATGTGTAAGACTTACAATATGCTTAGTACGGTGATGCATTTCTTGTTTTAGTGCAGAAATCACTAGCGAATGATTATCCCGCTAATATGGGAGGCATGCAGGAATAAGCTAAAATCCGCCTTCTATTCTATCTTATCTATCTATATATGTATGTATGTATGTGTGTATGTATGTATGTATGTATGTATGTATGTATGTATGTATGTATGTATGTATGTATGTATGTATGTATGTATGTATGTATGTATGTATGTATGTATGTATGTATGTATGTATGTATGTATGTATGTATGTATGTATGTATGTATGTATGTATGTATGTATGTATGTATGTATGTATGTATGTATGTATGTATGTATGTATGTATGTATGTATGTATGTATGTATGTATGTATGTATGTATGTATGTATGTATGTACACCATTCATCCAATCGTAATGAAATTTTCACACAACCTTGAGAGCCAAAAGAGGAAGGTTTATGTAGAAAAAAAAATAAAATCGGTCACAAAATGAGCGGATCGGGAGAGCGAGTGGAAACGGGAACGGGAAAACAAACTGAAACTGAAGAATGAGTGGAAACGAGAACGGGAAAACAAACAAGAACGAAAAGCGACCGGGAGCGAAAGAGAGAGCGGAAAGGAAAAGCGATCAGAAAAGGGAAAGCAAGCGGGAGCGGGAAAGCGATGAGATCAGTGAAAGCAAACGGAAAAAAACGGAAGCAAGAAAAAAAACAACAGAAACCTCTGAAAACTCCGGGAAATGCCGGGTACTTATTAGCAGGATACCTGGCGTTGCCATGGGTTTTTAGAAGTTTTCTATCGGTTTTCTCTCTTGCTCCTTATTCCTTCTCCGCTTGCTCTCCCGCTTCCTTTTCCTTTCCCGCTCGCTCTCCCGTTGTGACCAATCTCATTTTTTTCACAAAAGCCTTCCTCTATTGACAATTCAACCTGTTAAAAGTAAATTCTCATCTATACGCCTAATTAACATTAACATTAACATAAAATGATTTTATTCTTTATTCGAATTAATGCTTTTCTTAAGTTTTTATGCTCGGAAAAATTCATATTATTTAAACAAAAAAAAATAATAAAATAATGTTTTGTAAATTTGGCAGGACAAATTTGTGGAACAGATGTTATCCAAGCAGCATCTCTGAAAAGGATTTGTGTCGCAAGGAAGTTCTCGAGGTGATTTATAATAATAGGACAGGTATGGAAGTATGAATGCTGGTCGTTAATTGATGAACGAGTTTTTCAAGAACATTTACGTCGTCAAAATAATAAAAAATAGTATTATTACAATTGTTGTGGTGAGATAACGTTAATGAAAACCATGGTGATGATGGTGGTGGTGGTGATGATGATGATGATGATGATGATGATGATGATGATGATGATGATGATGATGATGATGATGATGATGATGATGATGATGATGATGATGATGATGATGATGATGATGATGATAATGACGACGACGACGACGATGATGATGATGATGATGACAATGAATTTAAGTTAGATAGTATACAATCAATATACACAATATATGAATGAAGGATTAATGAATGTAAACGAAATATGTTCAAAAGTTTTGTCTAAGCACTTAATAGTAAAATATTTGTTAATATTTTCAGGACGTTGCATTAGATGTCGCTAATGCTTTTTTACATTTCTATTTCATCATCGTCATTTGTCTGTGTAAGAACCATTAAATGTAATTACTGTGAATTTTTTTATTCTTAATGATTTGGCTTCATTTCAGTAATTGCAATCTTTTCTGTGTGGGTGCTGCTACATCATCCGGTCAGTTTCTTAACAGTCTGCAACACGACCACACCATTCATCTGCCTTTTTACTGTTGTTTACTGCTGGTAATCATCCCTTATTATTAATATCATTATTACCTTTCCATAATTTTTAGTTTAATTTACAGTATTTAAAATAAACTTAACTATTGATTTTTATTTTGCAGGATAAAATTTACCATTTCATTTATGACCCCGGACTTACTTTGGGCAATTTTTTCAACATTAGCATCGGTTGGTAAAAACAGCAAAATAATGATTAGTTATTACATTTTAGAAGTGATGAATAATTTTTTTATTTAAGCAAAACTTTATTTATTTTGTAACCCCCTATATTAACTTCCGTCATTAAATCCAGCTGAAGTATGAAATATATGCTCACTCTTCTTGACAATGTATTCTATTAAAGTTGGAAATTGTTCTGAAAAAAACTATTTTACAACATTTTTATTAGATCACTTTCTTGTCTGTGGGTGTGTCTGAGAATATATATATACGAGTGGTTTTGCCCGTCCCATGGACGGATGTTTTAAAATTACGATGAACTTTGGAGACAATTTTTGGATTAATATAACTTTATTAATTATTTAATAATTTATTTATTTAAGTATTTATTTGTTTATTTATTTATTTATGTATTTATTTATTTATTTACTTATTTATGTATTAATTAATTAATTTATTTATGCAAAACCACATTTAACAAATGAAAAGAAATGAAATATTAATACTTTTTACCAATGCTTTTATTAACTCGTCGTCTCTGTTTGTTTCTCTGTCTGTCTGTTTGTTTCTCTGTCTGTTTCAAATCTTGCAATCAATTTTTGAGTCACTTCCTGATGATAGATTTTTTTCAAATTTTGCATACATGCTCAAAATAGAAGACAATGCAATATTCAATTATTAGTTTTACAATAAGTCAATTAATTTAGTTAATTTTGATTAATTTCGATATAATTAAGATATTTCGACTTTAATATAAAATAAAAGAGTAATATAAGAAAAAATTAATTGCAAAATTTGTGTTTTAATTACATATAAAAGCATTGGTTTTAAAAATTCGTTTTTAATTTACTTGTTTTATATATGGATTACTAGAATTGGAAACATTTTTGGGTAGCTAAAATAATATGAAATAAGTTTTTTTTATTTTTTATAATAGTTTATAGTCCTTTACACCAAATGTTTTAAGACTGAAACGGCTGTGTGTAAGAAGCACCTAAGTACTTTCAATCGTGGATCATAATTTGATCCTTTTAACTTTTCCCTCCTTCTTTCTCCAGGCTTGGGACTGGCTTGCAAAAACAAGGCGGAGTTGTATGAAATAAGCGCCATTGGCTGCTTTTTAAATTAAAAGCTATCCTATTTTTTTACAATTTGAAATTTACCTCTAATTGCGGATCCAGGAATTTCGTAAGGGGGGATAGAAAGTTTTTTCAGTTTTTTTAAACTTTTATGGCTGTTGTTATAAAGCCAGTTTTAAAATATCTTGAATTTTTTATCTATTAAAACCAAACATTACGTCATGGGGCCAACTGAAAATTCAGCTGGAGAATACCCTCTCTGCTCCCTCCAAATTGACGTCCCTGAACTTACCAGCTGTTATTTATATTACAAATTATTACTGTTTTAAGAACTTGTTGTTGAGCCGTTTAAACTTATTTAAAAAAAAAAGGAAAGTGTCATTTTCAACTTTTTTGCTGGACCCGTCGGTGAAAGTATAAATGTTTTTTGAGATATTATTTGAATTGTATTTTGTATTGAATCGGTTTGAAAAAGACCCGAAATTCTTAAATATCTGCCAATTATCAGAATTATTGATGGTTGAAAGGTGAATTTAGTAAAGATAAAGCATCTGACAAACAGAATAAAATAGCAAGCTAAGTAAAAAAAATAATGTTTATTTTTTTTAATTTCTAAGGGGGGCCATGGCCCCTGGGCCCCCTGGATCCGCTACTGTCTACCTCTATGTCAAATTTTGGTAAAATTGGTCCAGCGGTTTGGATTTGTATTAGGTGAGCAAAAAAACACGTAAAGATTCAAGGAATAATATTAATATTACATTTAAAAACTATCGCTTATTCTTGTTTTTATGATGATGATGATGATGATGATGATGATGATGATGATGATGATGATGATGATGATGATGATGATGATGATGATGATGATGATGATGATGATGATGATGATGATGATGATGGTGATGGTGGTAGTGGTGATGATGATGATGATGATGATGATGATGATGATGATGATGATGATGATGATGATGATGATGATGATGATGATGATGATGATGATGATGATGATGGTGATGTGGCCTAGAAGTCATCCGACTAACGCCACGTTAAAGATAGTCAAATTGAATTGAATTGAATGATGATGGTGCTGCAGCTGTTACTGATGGTGTTCACAATGGTGATAATGATGATTGCATACAAAAACCACAATTTCGCTTTTGTGACTTAATTATTGAATGGCTGGTTTAATGTGCGAAAATGCTGGCTGGTTAAAAGAATAGCTCTGTAAATGGATGATTGGTTAGATGGGTAGCTGGTTGATTTTTTATTTTAAATTTAACATTATTTTAATTTTGTATTCAAATATTTTTTTAGATTCTCCTTCTGGCACCGTTAAGAGACAACAAACTGAAACTTGAAAATGTAAATTAAATTGATTTTATCACAATGTAAAGTAAAATATTCTTATTTAAGGTAAATTTGCAAATTTATAAGTATAAAAAATGTGTCTAGAACAGTGTTGGGGAGCGTTTTTAAAAGATTAATAGTTGAAAATCTTGGAAGAAATTTTCACTATGAATTAAATTTTATTAAGTTTTATTTTAGACCAATGCAAAATTAAAAATTGCATTTTCTGCTCTATTACGGTATATACAATGCTCAATTGTTTAAAGAAAAGCCCGAAATTCCTCATAAATCATTTTTAGTTTCTTGTGATTTTACAACGTCTTTATTGTTTTGACTTCATTTCTGTAAGTCCAAAAAAGCCACGCAATGCAAGATCAAAACTTACAAATGGCAACAACATTATTTCCTTGCTGTTCAATTGTGGAAATAAGTTGTGTAAAAATTCCAGAATTTGAACCGCTAATTTTTTTAGAAAGATTTTTTTGAAAACAATCAAGTTATAAATCGATCAGTTCCTCTACACTTCACAAATGAGTTGACTACAAATTTCGTTTCTGTAACTTTGAGATAAAAAGTAATAAAAATATGATTGGACAAAGATTTTAAAAGGTCCTTGATTGGTCTGAATTTTTGAAGGATTTGAGTTGACAGTCGTAAAGGGTCCAAAGTTTTATTTTAAAACTCTACAATCTCAGTTTGTTTTTCAATTATTTGTCATTTTGCCCGAGACGGTGACAAAATTTTTAAGAAATCCAAGCAATTTAAAAATTATTTCAAAACTGTGTGGCACATTTCGACATTTTCGCGACACCCCAGATTTAAGAACTCCAATAACAACACAAACTCCTGACTGAACCTGAGCTACTACATCACGTTCTTTGACACAGACGTGGACATAGAGCAACATGGCTTTCTGCTGATCAGCACATGGCTCTTTAAAACATTTGAAAAACCTTTCACTCAAACTCGTATCATCAATGACGTCAATCACTTTAGGCAAAACGCTTGCATCTCAACTCCGCAGCCGAACTCTGCTTTTGACGCATACTTCCCCATCAACAGAACAGGCTTCAACTCGACACAACTCAACGACCTGTTTACAAAACTTTTGGTAGTATTCTAAACACTCTTTTGTTTCTCCAGAAAGCACTTGCCGCAGAAACACCGTTTCATCCAAAGAATCCGAGAGAGTCCAACCACACTCAGCCACAGGGTTCACGTTGGTGGTATCCTGTCATAAAACTAGATCAATTCTTCTTTCTTTGTTTTCCTCGTGCCCCACCTGATTTTTTAGGTCTGTCCGGCCGTTATATGTCACTTGTTCTGAGACACAGCTGGTGGATTCTGGTTCAAACTGGGTTTTGCCAAAGCAGCCCACATCATTTTCTTCACCAGCAACAAACTGGTCCAGAATCGTGTCTACCATCGCCTCAGCCGTCGCCGTCTCTGCGACCAGACTCTCAACAGCCTTGCCATCTAGACAGCAGTCAAGCAAGCCACTACCAGAGGATTCCCCGTTTTTATTCATTTGTTTGCTGTTTACTGGCAGCATCGCCGCAGCAACCGCTGCCATTCCGTCTTCGAGGCATACCTGACCACCAAGAAATAGATTTTCTCTAGTTTTCTCTTGCGATGCTTTTTCTTCTCTCGTTTTTTCTTGTGCTGCTTTGTTTTTTTCTCTCACAAATGATGATGATAATGATGATAATAACGACGACGATGACGATGACGATGACGATAACGATGACGATGACGATGATTATGATGATGATGATGATGATGATGATGATGATGATGATGATGATGATGATGATGATGATGATGATGATGATGATGATGATGATGATGATGATGATGATGATGATGATGATGATGATGATGATGATGATGATTATAATGATAAATAAAGTTAATTTTTTTTAATCCGCCAGCTGAATTCTTTTATTAGGCCGAGCGGAAGAATTGTTAGGGGATATCCGTTTATTTATCTCAGTCCAATTCTGGTTAGATGAAATTATTGTGAATTTCGTTTTTAAATGTACACATTGATGATACGTGTAAAATGGAACGGGAGCTAAGATATTTGGTTCTCAGTTCTCATACCTACTTTCTTCACCCTGCTCCGCCCAGAAAACGAATGGCAATTAAAATTACAATGCTCACTTTATGCTACTTTTAGAAGCAACGTTTAATGGAGCTTGTTTGCTTTGCAATAAGAAATTAAGTCAACTCATGAACAAATTGAGAATTGTAATAAAATTGGAACAAATAACTGTTAATATCACACAGGCAATAGTTTTTGAAATAGTTTTCATGGGAATCCTCATTTATTCGTATTTTGCCATGAAGTCTTTGTGTTAGAAACTTTTCTTTGGTTTTTAATAACATTCAGGATTAAATAGATTAAATAATTATAATGTTTTAATTTGTTCTCAGATATTCCCGTCAAAACGGAATTTGAAACTTATACTTATGTCCTCCAGCCAATTGCACGGGTTTGACACTTTTAATTATTATCAATGCAAACGTTTTGGAGCGGCCGTTTAGGCGCAGAAAACATTTTGGAATTGTCGTTTAAGAACGTGTGAATCTGAAGCTTATGTTACTTAAGCACCTACTAAGAAAGGGTTTTTTGAAACTTTGTTCCTTAGGAGATAAAATTGGAAGATAAACTTTTTACTCAAAAAACGCATTTCTCAAAAACCAAAATTGAGATGGTCTTTAAATTTGATATCTAGATTCTTCTAAAAAAATAAAAATATGTGTTTCACCATTTTTTGAAAATTTGGTTTCCAGGATGTGGGATGGAAAATATTGTTATGTTTTTATTTAAAACAACAGCCACTCGAAACCTGAAAAATTTACATATGTGAAACTCAGTATTTAGATTTTATTTGAAAAATAAAGATACACGTGTTTCATTATTTTTTTGATAATTTTGCTTCCGGGACCTCAAATGTGAGGTAGAAAAAGGGGTTATTTGTTTAAAAACTCAAAAACTAAAAACATCAAAATGTTAAAATTCAGTATTAAGATATTTCTTAAAAAATATAAGATACGTGTTTCATTTTTGTTTCAAAAAATTAGTTTCCGAGCTTTAAGGATTTTTGCCCATTAAAACTGGCTAAGTCTAGTTCAGCACGAACCGGGTCAAGTCTCGACTTTAGTGCCTCTGGCACGAGCAGTTCGGGCCTTAAATTTTGTGCCAAATAACTTGCCAGGTCTGGAATTTTCTGCTTATAAAATGAGCCAGACCAGGTCTAAAAGATCGTGTAGGGCTCTATGGATGAACGGTTCTAATTCTATAAGTTCAAGCAAGCAAAGCTGTAACGGGCACTGCTAGTATAATGAATACATACATATAACAAATGTACTTATTCAATTGACTTTGTTGGTCTAATTGACAAACTATTAGCAAATACAAATAAATTTTATTTTGGCTAATTAGTTTCTTTTTACATCAACAAAATTTTCTACTTCAGAAATCTTCGTGGTTTTTTTATGGAATGTGTACTTGGGTCATCCAGTTCACCCACCACTGCGGGCTTTACATAAGCAGTGACATCGTTTGCCGTTGGTACTTTAATCCGTAAGTAGTCTTATATGAACGTTCTTAAATCATATTCCAACAGTTATAATGACTTAGCGAATAACATTTTGAATAAAATCAGTACATGAGAGTTATATAACAATTCCAGTTTATTAAAAAAAAAACATAAGTTTCTGTGATTACATATACCTATGTCAGGTTAGCCGACCTGTATACCAGGTACGACTCGTAGAGTTTGATTTTCAGAGCCTTTTGGGTTTTTTTTTTATAAATTGTCATTCTTTGATTTGCTCATAAAAAGACACAAATATTTAATTGCTAAAATTGAGACTGTTATAGAAGTGTCAATTTCATTTTAATAACACTGTAATTTTTATTTAATGAACTACAATATTAAACAAAAGGTTCTTTCGACAGGAGAGATAAACATCAAAAGAAAAATTTGCCATCATCAGCTGTATTTACATTGGTAATTTACCATTTGGGATCAATTGTTCTAGGCACCATAGTATTCAGTCCTGTTAGCAAAATCATTGTTTGGTTGGGGTCGTCATCGTACTGGAAGTTAGTTTTTTCGTTTTTTTTTTAAATTATCTTCAAAGATTGGTAAGATCATTGACAAAAACAAAATTGCGGTTACAAATCCGATGCAAGGACACGAAACGTGCACTGATGAAAGTTGAAGTCTGCTCACATCTGAAATTATATTTATTCCTATCTACTTTGATTTTTCTCGAACCATTGACTGCCACAGTCACGTCTAGAGTTTTGGGTCAAAAAAGTCTTGTTTTGTCCAAGAAACATTATGTATAGACTTTATCGATGAACAGCCTAAAAATGAAAATTTAACAGCAAAAGTGCAAAAATGTTTTCTAAGATAAAAAGCGTTACTGCTCAAACCTTGCTGATCTCTGCTTTCATTGTCCTTGATTCACGTATTTAGATTTACAGAATTTTTCAAATATCAGCTTAATCATTATGTCCAAAATCTAAAACGTGCTAAACTCTTTATTAGTTCTATAAGTTAGACTTATAAGATTTTTTCCAACCCAAGCCAGAAATGAAAGGTTCACTCAATCTTTGAACATATGCTTATCTGAGAATTGAACCCGCGCCCATCTCACCCATCTCTCGTTTTGTGTAAGACGCTTTGGTATCTATGGCAGATAAATAAATTATATAAAAAAAAATAAAAAATATTTAAATAACTTGTATTTATTAAAAAAAATAAAACTTTTTTTATATTCTAATCTTTTTTTTCCTGTTGAAAAAATATTATTTGCTCTTTCATTTGATTTAATAGCCTAGCATGACTTTGTGTAAGACGTTTTGTGCGAGACGCTTTAGCATCTATGGCAGATTATTTTAATAAATAGTTATATTAATAGAAATTAACAAAATAATTAAATAAATTGAATTAATACAATATATGTTTATAGTAATGTTAAAACACACGTCCTTGGGCGGGCAAACCACTAGAAAGTCGCTAAAGTTAATAACCTTATACTTGTCATTATAAAACAATTCATTATTTTTAATTTGATTTATAATTTTAAATTTAATTTAAAATTAATATATAAATTTTTATTTTATATATAATTTTTAATAATAGAAAAAGAATAATACAGCTTGTTTCCGAGCCAGTTGAAACCGGTTGTTGTTATTATATCTATCATAACTTCTTCAGGTATTGTTATACCACAGCATACGCAACGATGGGTTATTTTATTATATTTCATTTTTTAATGTTCATTAAAATTTTATTTTAAATAATTGAGCCTATCAAAGTTTTCAAATTAAGACATTTCAGTTTGATGTAATTTTTTTAATTTTTTCCCGCATTGCATAGTCCCGCATTTCACCCACCACCTTGGAAACGCAATCAACAATCACAACTTCAGTCATGGATATCTTGATATATCAAAATATCTATGACTTCATTAAACGTGCTGCTTTGAAGTTTACAATTATTATGTCAGAGTTATATAAGTGTTTAATAAGAATGGTTTTAATTGCATTAATTAAAAAACTATTTTAAAATCTAGTTTAACGCTTATTATCGTCTATTAAATCTGAACAAATATTTTTTCCCCACTAAGACTACCAGCGCTAGAGTCTAGACACGCAAAAGAATTGGAAAGCAAGCCAACAAATTTGTAGATCTTGTAAATTTTACCAAATATTTTAATAATTATCTTTGACTAAAAAATCAAATTTCCTGAACATGGCAAAAATACCCGCATTAGCGGATTTACTCAAATAAAAAAAATAACATTTATATCGCTCTCTTATAAAAAAAAAACAAGTCTTTCGCGGAAGCGAAAAGCAATCTTACAATACTGCTAGTTTTGTTTTAAACCATTTAATGTAAAGGACTATAAACTGCTAAAGAAACAACTCTTAAAATAACCTTACTATTTTTTATACAACGCAGCTCTTTTTGGGTTCAATATGGAAGTATCGAGTCAGATAAATTTAGTAATTAACTCGTACGATTATTCTTTAACTTACCGATCTGCTGTAGAACAAATTACAAAACTTTTGTGGACCTTGAAGTTTTCGATTGTTTCAATTGCCTACATTGTTACAACACTCATTATTGATGTATGCTTTGTTTGTTTTTTTGTTTTTTTTTATTAAACTCATTGAAATATAAATTTTCAGATTTAATAAAATATCATTTTTAATTGTATGTATAAATATTTTTTTAAATCGTTCAGTATCAACAGGTGTGCCACAAACAAGTCACAATTGCCGTTTTATGTTATGTAATTTTTGTGCTCGTTGGCCACATATTCAGCTTATATGATGTTAGTATATATATATTCATTTTATTTCGTAGTGTTGTAAATAACTTGTAAACATATCGGCTGACAAATTTGAAGCAAACTTTAATGAAAGGGCAAATTGTAATAAACTAAAAAATTAATTTTAGATCTAGTTAAATTTTCTAGACCAACCCATCCCACAGCTGAAATTTTATTTCCAAGGTTAAGAAAAAGTTTAAACTTTTTCAGCCCAACCCAACTCATGCATGTTTAAGAAAAAAAATAGACCCAACCCAGCCTGACCCGACCTATGTCAACCTCTGTGTCATCTAGTAATTCTTGAACAGCGGCACAATAATTGGTCAATCTTTTTCTTTGCAAACTTTTTCAAGATTTTCCGTCCGAAAGAGGTAACTAAACAAACTAGAAATATCTTTTATACTATCAAAGCGCTCCTTTACTTAGATTAAGACGACGTCTACAACTGGAAAAACGAAATCTATTTTGAATTAGTTCTCTGGTGAACGTGATGCAGTTTCATCATGCGATTCATAAAGAAAATTTGTTTTTCGAGAACGAGATCGCTTCTCATTAAAAACTTTGTCAACGTTTTTTTTCGATAGGCCTGCAAAAATTTGTACGTAGTTTTTATTTTGCTATCTAATGCGTCAAGGTTTGCTGTTAGAAGATGGCAAGTTGCTTTATTAATTTGGACCAAATCACGATAGATAAGATGAAAGGCCACGTGGCGATGAATGCCGCCAATGACGAGTTTGTCTCTGCTGCATTGTTGCATCTTTTTTGCGTATTCTTTAGCAACAAGTCTAATCAAAACTAAAGTCTTGCTCGAAGGCAAGAGTTTTAGTAGCTATTTTTAATGTAAACTATAAAGTTTGAGTGCAGATTTGAATGTCTAAACCGTTCTCGCTTCTCGAATTTGCGCTGGAGGAAATTATTCCAAGCAATTGGACCAGCTACATCGAGGGGATGTTTGCCATAGTTTCGGTTGGCTCTGAGGATAACTGCATCTCCGCGAGATGCCAAGCAAAGTTTCGGTCCTCCAGATTAATTCGATCAATCAATCAAAATGAACGTATATATAGCACCTTTTTGTAAATTCTAAGGCGCTCTTCAATAAATTTACTAAATAAAAATGTTTTTAAGCCTTTTAGAACAGTAAACAGGAAATCGCACAATAATAAGTTTGAAGGTAAGGGAAGACTGGTGCTTAATGGACCGCGTACTGAAAACTTTGGCTTTAAAATTTCAATTTACATCTAATTACACCAAAATTCTAATTTTAGTTTGCTTTTAGACACATGTTACTTTTTTTTTGCTGCAAAAATATTGAGGTCAAGACAACTAAAAGTTCAAAAATTGTGTTTTCGTCAGAAAAGGAATTTTTCTGTAAATCTGGTTTTTTCAAATTGCATATCACAGAGACAATCTATTATTTTTTATTTACTTCAGAAACATTTGGTAGCATTTTTACAACTATTATGCAAATCAATTTGCGCCTAATTCAATCTCATGTTTTGTTGTCACGATGTCAAATGACTATGACTGACGTGTTGTAATGAATGGACCACCTTGCTTGGTACTGAATGGACCGGTTCATTCATTGAAACTTTATTACAGTTTATAGTTGCAATTACAATAGTTACTAAACATGAATTCAAGAGTTAGTGCTAGGCATGTGTCAAACTAAATATAAGTTTTAGAAGGCAAAAGTTATGGTGCCAGTGAAAAAACTGAAAAGAATTCAGCATCAGGCAATCTGATATAGCTTGTGGAACCGACTGGTCTCCTAATAGACTAGAAACTCAAGATATTTCTTGTAAATTTTGCAGCCAAAACAAACATTTTGTTAAACCATCTGGCAAAGCGGATTTTTTTTGTCCTAAAAATGCCAGGCCTGAAAATTTGTTAAAAAGTAAAATAGAAAAAAACTGTCAGCAGCAGGAGAACATTCGATCTGCTGGTTTTTATGAACAACTTCCAGGATTCTGAAAAGTTTACGCCACCTTTTTTGTCATATAAACCTTTTTCCACAAGTTTAACAAGAGCGTAATATGATACAGCAGGGACGAAGTCAGTGTGTATAACATAGTAATAGAAAACCCCAGCTTTGCAACTGCCATCTACAAAAATGGACAAACAAGCTTTGGGTTTTACGCTCCATAACTGTATTGAATTAGATTAATGGGAATAGCTGACAAAGTATTCTACTTTACTACTGAGTTAAGAGCTACTACACGATACAAAAGCTACGTAAAAAATGGTTTGCTGTACTGATTCATTCTAGAAAAGTGAAACTGTCTGCTTTTTTTAAACGGCACTAACATTTATCTCTCATTTAGGAAGGACTGAGAATCATATAAGTGTGTTTGTAATCATTGTTTGAGTACTCAGCCAAATTATTGGTTGGGGGGGGGGGAAAACAGTTAAGTAAGGAGTTTTCTGAAAAGTTTACGACCCACAAAAGTTAAGGCTAAAAGACAGTTTAAGCAGCAATTAGTAATATCAAACTATAAGACATTTAATTTGAACTAATTTATTACAATAACAAATTCAGTCGCCTTTTTGCGAAAAATGTCAATGACGGCTTCTTCATTAATGGGAAGGTCGCGATTGATCGTCATCTGGGCAAGCTCATTCAGCCTTGCCTGGCCCATTGTGGTGCGTAGTAGAGAGTGACACGGTAAAACCGACCGCGGTTATACCGCGTTAACGGGAACAAATTTCAATAATTTCACCATTACCGCGAGGTAACGGGAAAAAATGGGGTAAAATTTGCGGTAATAGGGAAAATGTTGACGGTAATTCCGCGGGAACGGTAATGTTTTAAACCAGGGACGTAAATTCAGCATTTTCCAGGGGGGGGGCAAAATTTTCCCGCCATTTTATAGCTTAATACTAATAGGGTTACCCGGTGTTGCCCGGGTTTCTTTGCTTAGTTTTTTTATTTTTTTGCCAATGGAACGTCAAATAAATAACAGATTTTATTAATTTTTCAAACATTTTTCATCAATGAAGTCTCCCTGCATGTCAAATGTTTCAGATTGCTCCTGCGGCTTGGATGTGATAAGCGAATGCTCTCACACACACATTATCTTTAATATCTCTATAAATACATAGGTACAAGTAGGGAGGGGTGGAAAGATGCATCCCCCCACTATAGTATCGATTGAAATTTTTTTGGGTATAATACCTGTTTTTTGGAAAATGGTTGTAGCTTTTTTGGGAAGAGAAAGTGAATGTTTTTTTTTAAAAATTGGAAAAATACTTACGACTACCCCTCACTGGTCATCAGTTTTTTTGAAATTTCTGAAATGCATCTCCTCACCAGGAATTTCTACAGTAAACTCTAGGTTAAAAAAAATAAATTTTGGAAAACAGGGGGACAAATTGTCTACATATGCCAAAAGGATTCCAATACACATTGAATCATCACTAGGTTGAGTAAAGTTAAAATTTAAAAAATATATAGTAAATTCTAAGTAAAAAAAATTTTAATTTTGAAAATCAGGGGGGGGGGGGCAAATGCCCCACCCTGCCCCCCCCCCAATTTACGTCCCTGTTTTAAACTAATTTTTAAAAATTCAAAAAACAATTTTTAAATTTTTTTTACTTTGTTTTATCGTCTTTGTACTTTGTTTAGCTAATTCTACCGGACTATCTTTCTTTTTGTATTTCATTTCGGTTGAATGTCCTGGTCTTGAATCGGTTTAATTTCAATAATACATTTTCGCTTGTAGTTTTAAATAACATGGAAATGGGAAAATGCGACATCGAAAAATTAATTTCAATTAAAAGTGAACGCTTGCGATTCGACAAATGTCAAGGCACTCATGGATTGAAGAACTAATATTTTTTACTTTCTTATTTCATTTAAAACATAACTATCTTTTTGCAAATTTTTTTAATAATTAACTTCAAAATAAACGTGCATAAAAATTTAAAATGCGGGGACTATGAGGGTTTGAGAATGATAGCTGCGGGGATGGGTAGGGGATGGGGACAGATATTTAGGGAATGGGGACATGGGGCGAGGGGACAGTGAGAGGACGGGAAGAGAGTTTTCTTTGCGGGGTGGGGAAGAAATGTTGTCCCCGTGTCACTCTCTAGTGCGTAGATATAATTTAAGTCTGCGCATAGTTGAGAAGGATCTCTCGGCTGTCGCGGAAGAGAGGGGCAACGTGATGCAGAGTTTCAGCAACGTATTTATCTGGAGGTAAACGGATTCCACACAATGTTGCAAAACATCAACTGCAGTATGTGGCCGCTCTGCCACTAGGACATTCGACCATTTGATTTTCCAGCGCAAGTACCAAATTAATAGATAATTAATTCTGATCTGTTTGTTTTCAATAAATTCAACAAAGGTTAATTAAATAAAAGAGGAAAGAAATGAAAAACAACCTAAATTCATAGGCCCGCCTGTCACTTCAAAATCCACTTTGGCTAGGTTTCGGGGGGGCCCGGGCCCCTGCCCCCTGGCCCCGACAGCCGACACAAAAGATGACAGACTGAATTGCTAAAAAAAACAATTAGACTGAGCTAAAGAGGATTTAAAAAAATGTTGGAAGAGTGGTAGGCTAGGCTACGTTCACTTACGCTGACATTACCAGCCATATTGGTTGCCCCGACTACAAGATGACAAACCGATCGCTAAAAAAGCAATCGGACGAAGCTCAAGAGAATTATCAAAAAGTAAGTGTTGAAAGTGTGACAGTCTAGGTTCACCTACGCTGGCATTGGCCATTTTAAAACCATCATGATGGGTTTGTCAAGAGACATTTGGCTCACTGTTGTTTTGTAAAGTAAAATCAACTAGACTTCGATTGAGTAAGAGCTTTCTTTCAGCGCACCACCAGGTTTTCATTAAAAGAGAAAACATAAGACTTGCAATTTGCTTGGTATTGTTTCAGTGCAAGAATCACTAGTGCATGAGAATCAGAATATGTTGGAAGGCTGGCAAGCAAATCTGCCGTTTATTCTATCTAGAACTAGCGGGGTACCGACGTTTTCAGAGGTTTTTCTATCGTCTTTCTCTCTTGCTCCTATCCTTCCCCGCTTGCTTTCAAGGTCGTTCTCCTGCTTCTTCTCACCCTCTGCGACCTCCCTTTTTGCTTGCTCTCCCGTTCCCGTTTTTACTTGCTTATCCGTTTCCGCTCGTTCTCCCGTTCCCGCTCGCTTTGATTTTTTTCTTCCACTCTCTCTTAACTTTTTTAACGTAAAATAGACTTGCTAAAAGTTGCCTGAAACCTACAAACATTGTTACGTAAACTTAGTTTAAATTTTATTATATAATATAACCTTCTTCGATGTTTGTACATAGGCACTTTGAGATATACTTTCATGCCAAATTTTGTTAAAATTGGTCCAACAGTTTGAATTTGTATAAAAGACAAACAATTAACAGTCGTTTCACATACGTAGCTCGCTCTCGTCTTTGTCTTTCTGTCCGACTTTTTTTCTCTCAGAGTAAACCAAGTCTCATTAATAATTCATTTGAAAAACGTTTAGTGCATCTACAAAACAACATTTTGTATGCATATACAACGTTTTTCGTTTTATAAGAATTAGAAACTGTTATGGGACGCCCATTTATTATGTCAACAATTTTTAAGCAATTTGTTACCCCCTCCCTCCCCCTTGTCAACAACTGTCAAACTTTCATTCACCCCCTAACAAAATTATGTCAAACAAATTTTACCCTCCCCAAAAAAAAAAAAAAAATAACCAACAATATTTTATAACGCTGGCTTTTATGCTAAAAATTAGTAAAAATAGAATTTTACGTAGATATTAAAAGTTCTACAAATAAATTGTAAATACAGTTTTTTAGTCTTGGGTTACAGATTTCAAAATGACTATAACAACACTTGAACTTCATGAACAAATTGAGAATTTATATTCTAGCTTCTAACATCTTTCCATGAGGAATTCAAATGTTCCTCAATTGTTATAATGGGCATAGTGGTTGATTGATCAATTTCTTGTGGAATCGATACACACAAAAAGCCAACATCATGTTCATCTAACCATTCTGCGCTTAACATCTCTCCATGCGCAATAATTGCCATCAGTTCTATCTGTCTTTTGACAACCACTCGCTTTAGTCGAATTCTTTGCGGTTGAGGAGCATGTGGTAATTGCCTAGCCCCAAGATCGCATTCGCATTGTCGGTGCTGTTGAACATGCTTCTTTAACATGACTTGTGAAGCTACATAGAGGTGACAAATTTTGGAACGACAGATCATATTCTTGAATGCTTTGCCGATCGATATAGGATGTTGTCAAACTTCAAAGACTGAATACAATAGTTTAAAAATGCGGGATCTTACGGTTTCACCTTACAATTTTAGGTCAATCAGTTTTATTTATTTATTTTACAGTTAAGTTTTAAGTAAACTGTGTCGTATTTTGAATGTTTTTTAGGGGTAAGTAGATTCTAATTGACTGACTGGCATACAATGCATTTATTACTTTCCAATTTATCTTGAATACCCCATCCCCCATGTCAACAATTGTCAAACTTCATCAAACCCGCTCCCCCATATTTTGTTGACATAATAAATGGATGTCCCTTATAAAGTCTTTCACCAAATTGCAAACAATTTATTCAGAAAATCTGCCAGGCTAATAGGAAAATTATTTTTTAGATTTTAGTGCGCAAGAAAACGTTTTTTCAAATGTTTTTTTTTATGAATTAAAATTTTGTAGATAGAAAACCCACGATCTAAGTTTGAATCCCCAAATTATATGGAATAATATCTAGTAGGGATTTTTACCAATTATTATTTGTATTAAATCTAAATATTACAATGAATTATTATAAAGATGCCTTTCTGCTATATGCAATTTTTGTGTCTATTTGTTAAACATGGTTTTCTTATATTTGAAATAATTTAAAATGCCTTGAACTGATAATTTTTTATTTATGTTTTTTAAATAGTTATTTTTTTTTATTAAATAACTTAAATAAAAATTTTTTGCGACCTCCTGTTATGAAATGTAGGTATTATAGAACTTGTAAAACTTGAAAAGCAAAATATACTGAGTTCGACAGGCTCCGGCTTTAATTAGATTAGAATACCACTTTAGAGGGTACGTTATAAAAAAAGTTGCGTTCTGACCCCAGTCATAAATTCCTTAACCCGCTACTGTAATCGCCTCAAACTCTCGATTTGGCACTAAATAAATAAATTATGCCCTTTAGTTCTGATTCATTGCTCATTTAAGAACCTCTCCGATGCAAAATCTGATTTTTCTTTTTTTTCTTACGAACTCAATTTAAAGACCCACAATTTTTATGAAAATTTAACCCACATTTCTATAAGCATTGTTTCTTTATGTTATGATTCAGCAAGTCTACCAAACACTCTTCCTGTGTCTGAGCATCGACTATAGCTGCCATTATTCAGCTAAGTCTCAGGCCTGCTCAAGACAAACCTATGTTGAGGTTTGCAAAATATTTTTAATTAATTATAAATAATATAATAAAACAACCATTCTTAATTCAAAATTGCATCATGCAGGATTGCATTCGCTCAATGGAACAGTCTTTCTCACCAAATTCACTGCAAAGCCCAATGGGATAGAGATAGAGCAACACAGTAAAACATATGATGTGCATATTGCTTTATTCTCAAACAGATATTTTTAGATGTTTATGTGCAAGTAAATCAAATTCTTCACAAGACTCTTTGTTGAAAACACAAAAAACCACATGTGAGAGATCAAATCAGTAATAAATATGAAAAGATATACTCGCAATATACCAAATATAAAGCACATATGCAAACATAACATACTGAATCAGAAACAGGTATGGATAAACATACCAAACATGAAACCTGCACACATAACTGGCTAAACATAAGACATGCATGCACCACATACCGAAAAAGAAGCATGTAGACATGACTTGCAAAGCAGTAAACGTTAATGACTTTTTTATGGTGTTGAAAAACAATTAGTACCCTCATCATGAGAGAAACTAATAAAGAATTTAATTCCATTTTAAAAAAATATAAAAAATATAAAAGAATATAATATACACAATAATATTTAATAATAATATAAACATCATTTATTGTATTATATATGCAAAAGTATATAAATCGCGAAACATGTCTATCTACCTATATCGTCTTCCACGTTGCATGGCTGCCTCTTTTTCATCAAACTTCATCACATCCAACTCGTGGTCAGGTGTTGAGGTGAACAAATTGACATCTGCATAAATCAAATATTATAAATAAGCTCGTATTTAATAGGAGCCATAATTAATATATAACCTGCAAAAATTGGGCTTGCTGAGAAAAATATTGAAATCATTAGAAAAATATTGAAATCATTTACTTAACTGAGCCTCCTTCTAAATGAACCAATGTTTTGCAAACTAATTTAAAACATTAAGCAAAAATAATTAAAGAATTGGAATATATATATATATATATATATATATATATATATATATATATATATATATATATATATATATATATATATATATATATATATAGAGAGAGAGAGAGAGAGAGAGAGTGAATATATATATATCAAAAAACTGTAGGGCTCCATGGATTAAAGTACTGCATGACTAAACCAGGCCATGATTTTAGAGTCTTCAGATGGACCGGGCTGAGACTTTTCGCCAAGTATATAGAGATTTGAGGCCTGTAGAAACGGGCAGAGCCTGGAATTTTGGCTTATGAAATAGACCGGGTCGAGTTGTTGCCGGGCCAGGCCATAAAAGATCGAACCGTGCCGTACTCCACTGTGGATGCACGATTCAAATTCTTTAATTTCAATCGAGTGAAACCGCGACAGGCATTGTTAGTATGACATTGTTAGTGGCCGCTTTTCAAATTATTTTTTTAAATTATGTAATTAATTTCTACATTTAGTCTTTATAAACTTAAAAATTCAGATGCATAAATGAAACATGGGAACAACCTAAAAAATGTGTTTGTTTCAAAGATGGACAAACACACCATCAATAATTTAGATTCAGTCAATGATGAAATGAACTAAAAGGTAACAAGGCTCAAATAGCATACATACAGACATTGGAAATTATGTACGCTGATATAAAGCGAAAAGACAGATTATTCAAATCAGACATTTTTTAGTCGCATAAAGCTATTGTGAAGCAACAAAAATGAACAAATAAGAATACGAAGAGCAGCAAACCATTCGTGATAACACTGCCAGGTTGATCGGCAACGTCTTCGATGATGATGTCATTGCCAATTTGAGGATCAACAATCACGGAAGAGGCAGGATTCAAGTGCAATGGGGCACGAACTGTCATGTTGTTCTCAGCATACATTTCCTTTCGCATCTGGCTCTCCAACTGTTCTCTATACAAAGAACAAGAGTAACATTGAACTGTGACCTTTGTAATATGCCCATTTATACAATACAACGACTCACGCTGCTCGTGACCGGATCAACTCTGCCAATTGATTGATTTCTTCAGAAAAATTCCTGATGGCCGACTTCAACATTTCTACCTCAACATCTGTCCACTTGCCTCTAAAATATTTTTACTACTTCAGTTAAACGAGTAGAATTTAAAAAAATCCAATAATTCTAAAGGCTGCTAAGCCCAGTGAAAATTATAGTTGTAACAAGGTGCCAACAAAATAAAAAAAATAAATACTGTCAATCTCTTCTAAATATCAACTTACGCAGACTTGCCAGACGTTCCGTCAGAACTTAAGGAACTGGTAAGGTCACCCAGTTGCAGGAAAGATTTCCCAGCAAGCTCAAATAATTCTGCAACCTGAAAAATTCATTTATTTAAAGATATAAAGCAAAATAAATATTACATCAAGAATGAGATGATGAAATTTAAACTAAAACAAGCTATATATACTGTATAACTAATTTATAAAGCCGAACAGTTTACCAGCTGAACACCATTGCATATTGCAGCATTTCACACAAATTCTTTTCAATGGTGACAATGCTAACAAGTATTTCGCTGTTTTCAACCGCAGGCATGCCAAGCCAACAAAAAAAAATAGAATGGTGCCACAAAGACAACATTCATGGGTTGTTTGGCTTAAAAAAACCAAACAGTGCTTTAAATTAACTGAATTACTTAACAAACAATAACCTTCAAATAGAATCTAATTACAGGGCACGATTAGCTGAAGAAATTGAAATTTTTGTTATGAACTTTTTTATATCATTCAGCAGAGAATCCCCATTAAAGAGGACTAAAAAAGGTAATTATGGAGAATAGGTGCTGAAATTATTTTTCCGTAATAATAATTATATATTTGTAATCACAATAATAACTCCAATTTAATGATCCAAGCAGTTTATTAATTTTTGATAATAAAACTCTCTCGGAAAACTCACGAAACACGCAAGAGAACAGCAACAAAAACTATGAAAAGCGAAGTCAAACAGAAATTACTATTTATAGCGCAGACAAGAAATATTTACAGCGCTTAAAAAAATTATCAAAAGTAACAAAAAATAGTATTCACGCAGTCAAAATAACATTATTTACAAAAAAATGTAAGTCCGGACTGTTCTTCATAGAATGTTAAACGCGATAGCTTTCGATTAAGGCACACAAATTAATTCATACTTTTTTTTAAAAATAAGTTTTTTTTTTTAAATTGTTTTATAAAAACTCGCACAATAAATTTATTTGACAACTAATTTATTTGACATTTCATTTCGCTTCACCTTTAGTTAGTTTACTGTTTATGAACCTAGTTTTTCCTACTACCT
Organism: Erpobdella octoculata; assembly: GCA_963978895.1. NCBI lineage: Eukaryota > Metazoa > Annelida > Clitellata > Hirudinida > Erpobdellidae > Erpobdella > Erpobdella octoculata. The sequence goes on along the minus strand of OZ022243.1, from coordinate 24,314,705 downwards.
GGCGGTTTTCTGTCATTAACTTCTTCTTTAGTTATATTTTCAATAAATTATTTGGATCAGTCGATTAGTAATTTAATTCTGTTTCTAATTATATTAATTTTATATATTAAAAATAATTAAAAACACCGAAAATTTTATTATATTAATTAATTATATTATCTAATTATATTAATTTTATATTATAAAAATAATAAAAACCCCGAAATTAATTTCTGCACCTATTTTCCATAATTACCCTGGCCCTAAAGAATGTTCATAACTTGACTACTGTTTCTATTTTCTGATTATTCACTCTTAGAAGTAATAGTAAGTAAGTTATGGAGCTTGTTCCATTTTCAACATTTTTAATACGCACTACAATACAACTATGGTAATCCTGCAGTATAGCGTCCTGAACCGATTTCGATGAAAAAACGGTTTAAAAAACTGTTTAATAAATGAACCATAGAACATTATCAAAACATATTACGAACAAGTATTTTACAGAAAAACTTACTAAAAACCGACTTTAAGCAAAAATATCCAAAGGCAATGTTGACACACAGAATAATACAATTCAAGGAATGAAAAGCAAGGAAGAGTTAATATTCAAATAAAATAACATAATAAATACATTTTAAAAAGTTACAAATAAATTTTTAATTATTTAAATTTTAAAAAATCAGAGCGCTGAGTGGAAATTTATCTATGACTAGCGGGGGATCCAGCGTTGCCCGGGGTTTTCCCATCATTTTTCTCTCGCTCCGTTTCCTTCCCCGCTAGTTTTCCCGCTCCCGATCGCCTTCCCGTTCCCGGCCGCATTCCCGCCGCTCCCGATTGCTCTTCTCTTCCTGGTCGCTTTTTCGCTCGCTCTTTCTGCTAGCCACATGACCTCTAAAACTCAAAATTTCTGCTCCAAGAAATATGATAGAAACCGTACCAAAGACAGCCAAGTCGCCAAGTACTTTTACTTTGATATTATTTTAATTTTTCTTGGTGTTCTGTTGCTAATTTATTGTTTTCAATGTTTTTTTAATTTTTCTTAAGTCAATTTGACATAAAGCACCACATTTAAAGAAACTGTTTTAGACATGGAGCGGGTTACGCAACTCGTACTTCTAAAGCAAACTAATATTTTTCAATTTTTAACTTCCAAAATTTTTTATATTTTTTTCCTAAATTGTCTATTTTTATTTTAAATGTGTTTAATTTTTATTACCTTTATTCCTACTGTTCACTTCTATCGCTATTGACAAATAGATCTTCATCGGGAACTACGTTAACTTCGGGAGTAATTTATAAATGTTCTAAAGTGCTATAATTTTTGTTTTTTTTTTCAGTTATTTATGTTGTATTTAGTCTTTATCAGTGTTGTTCGGTAACGAAGTAAAAGTAACGCGTTACTTTACTTAAGTACATCAGACGTACTTTTTGCCTGTAACGGAGTACAGATTATTTTCAGTATTTTTTACTTGTAACGAAGTAATATTTTCGGACTTACTTTTACTTCGTTACTTTTCCAGGACAATCCGTTACAAAGTACTGTAAAAAATTAATAAAACGACATAAAGTCTAAATCGATGTTGTATTAATTATCTATGATTATTAACGTATGCATTTTCGAACCCCATTTTACTTTTATGTTAGTAGTTAGTGGAGCTAAGATTTTTGCGGTCATACTTGTTTTGGTGTTCAATAGATTGTTCGAGATTACCTACTATAGAATTTTCCAAAGGAGCGAACGTGAGCAGTGGTGGCGAGTGGCGATGATAGGCGCGTAACAACAATGAACTTAATAAAGAACGCCCATGGCCATATTTAGTTAAAATGTTCAGATTTCAATCGATGGAAGCTAAAACGTTCAGATTCACATGCTTGCTGGGCAAACCTAAAGTAAAGTAATTATGTGTTTAGCATTCCACAATTCTCCGTCAAACTTGAAAAAACACGTGATACGCGTGCATCCAGTGCATGTATCGAAATACGAAAAATTTACAAAAAGGCACGTAAAAATAGCATTTTTTCATTAGTTTGCGTGTTACCAATTAGCTTATCAGTTTTATCAACGCAGTAGCGTTTGAAAGACGATGGAATTATGATAAAATAGAGTTAGATGATTGACGAATGACAATCACAAAAAGCGGCTTCAGTACTTTTACTTTTTACTTTAAAAGTAACTTTAAAGTGCTGTTACTTTTTACTTTTACTTAAGTACATTTTTTAGCAAATACTTTTACTTTTACTTAAGTAACTTTTTGAGGCGTTACTTGTACTTTTACTTAAGTACTGAAACACAGTACTTTTTCCAACACTGGTCTTTATTTCCCTTATTTATGTTTTAAATATCATTTACGTTAAAAAACCGGCCATTTTCATCGAAATCGGTTCAGGACGCTATACTGCAGGATTACCACAACTATTACTAAACTATTACTAAACTAAAGTGAACCTTCAGTTTTACCAATTGTTCAATATTGAAAGTGAGCGTACAGTTTTCGGGGCGCACTGCCATTAACACTAATAATGGATATTGACAATGCGCTCACTCAATGGCACCGACCTGACATAACTCAGCTTAACTTTAACTGTCCTAACTTCTAACTTAGCTAACTTAACTTCAATAACAATAAGTATTCAATAATAACATAAATAACAAAGCTCCAAAAAATACCTTAGATGGTGTGCACATCGCCAAACTTTTCACTCTGCTAAACTTCTAGAGAAAGTAAAACGAAACAGCTGGGACTCAATTATATTATAATATTTATACTATTACACAAACTAACTGAGTAGAAAGCAGCCGGCAATGACTAGCACATAGCAATGAGCATACTGGGGTCATGAGTAATCCGCGATATGAAAAATGCGAGTGAGCTGCGAATGGGCGAAAGGGTAAACCGCGAATTTCTTGCGAAAAGATTTGGTGCGAAACAATGTATAATTTGCGACACATACTCACAATGCGAATTATAATATTAAATTATTTATGAAATTATTCGTCGGATTAGATTAAATTATTAATAAGAAACTGTGGGAACTGTGTTTTTATCGACAGTTGTTTTTTTTTTTTTTATAATAGTTTATAGTCCTTTACACAAGGTGTTTTAAGACTGAAATCGACAGTTGACAGTTAATCGACTTAAATTGGAAAGTCGATTATCCTGCGAAGGAGTCGATTATCCTGCGAAGGAGTCGATTATCCTGCGAAGGAGTCGATTATCCTGCCAGTCGATTAACCAGCGCACGCTTTGCTGTGCATGACAACAAAACGCATCCGCATGGGTCGATATAGGTATATTAACCGAATTTATCATTGTCTTTTTTTTTTTTTTTTTTTTTTTTTTTTTTATAATAGTTTATAGTCCTTTACACCAGGTGTTTTAAGACTCTAATGTCTGTATGTAGGAAGCACTTAAGTACTTCCTGTCGTGGATCAGAATTTGATCTTTTTTACTTTTCCCTCCTCCTTTCTCCAGGCTTGGGACTGGCTCGCAATAAGCGAGGCGGAGTTTTATCATTGTCTCTGGTCTTGGTCTATTTAAAGATGGCTTCTTATTCACTTTGTGGTGTTTTCATACAGACTGTATGCTAAGTACTACTATATCAGCATAATTGCAGTATTATTATCTTAAATTAATTTAAACAATTTCTGAATTTTTAATTCTAAGTTGGTAATTTTTTATTGACTAATAATTCTGTCGCTAGAGTTACATGCAAGATGACCGTAGGCAAGTTTCTGCGGATGTCCACAAGGCACACAAAGGAAATGACCGGAGGCGCTCTATAATTATTCATATTGATTAACAACTGAATATTCATAGTGCATAGGCTACTATTAACTGTAGTACTTTTCTTTGTTTTCTTTATGCTGTAACTTTTACTAGCTAATAGGCATTGGTGTGTATGCTCCATCGACCGGTCTCAGAATGTCCAGAAGAACATCGGACAACATTTCAATTTTTGCTGCAGAAATAGAAACAATCAAAATAGCTCTTAATCTATATGGAAATCATTTACTTTCATCAAATGCATTAGAATCTGATCCACTACAAAATCTTGTAATTTTTACAGATTCTTTAAGTGCCGTCAAAGCATTAGACATTTGTCAAAATTTTGCAAAATCTCACTATCAACAATCTGTTGTACAAACTACAACTAATCTTTTCAGAAATAGGAACGTTGTATGCAAGTTGGTCTGGATTCTAAACCACATTGGCGTGCAGGGTAATGAAACTGCTGACGTTCTTGCCAAAACGGCAACCACTTACACCGAAATCCATATAGATGTTAACATTGGAAAACTGTGGAAATTAATGAGTTATACAGAAAACTAGTACCTCTTCCAAGTCTTATTTCTTGGTTATTTTTGACGTAGTGGTCGCCGTTTTATTATTTTTAAACCGTTGTGGTTTACATAAATATTTTTATTGTCTATGAAGGAATTTTTAATCGATGCATTTTCTTTTTACAAGTTACCTCAAGGTACAATATTAGCGGAGTAAAGGTGTATTCATTTCATGAACTGTTGGATGTAGCGACTCTATAACAAAGAAACTAGTTTTTTGTTTTGTTAAACGTCTTAGTTCAAAAGTTCTCGTGTTTGTTTGCTTGTTTGCGTTTTACTAGATTTGGTTAGTTTGTTCATGTCTGACATATATTTAAAGTATATTTGTTTTTATGCATTATCTATTTATTCACAATAGAAAATTAAAAACATTGTTCACTATAAGGCATTACATTAGAGTGCCTACGTGTGATTGAATATTTTTGTTTTAACTAATTTTATTTTATTACACAGAGGTTTAGTGAACGGTAACTTTTTATTCATTTAATTTATTAGGTTGACCATCCATTACGCTTAGCAATAACATTCAATTTGATGTCAATAAATATTTAAAAAATAATCTCAATTGCCTCATTTCAACTGATTCTAAAATGTTCAGGCAACATGTGTGTTTTTAATTTTAATTCTAAACTGACCAGGCTATTTGCATAAATGTATACATAAAAAAAAGTACCCGGGCGACGCCGGGTTGCCAGCTAGCATACATAATAAAAACTATCAGTACGATAGTACAATTCTATAACTGAAAACGTGGGCCGCATCAGAGAATGTGAAACAATCCGGACCAACGTTTTAAACTATAATGGTAGCTTTTAGTATTTATGCTAAACAAATGTAAAGCCTGAGAATGTTTTTAGTCTTTTTTGTAGATGAGATAGATGGTTATATTGTGTGTGTGCCTTCTGGGCGTATACAGGAACTTGCCTATAGCGCGTAACTCTAGCGACTGAATTATAAAAAAATAAAAAATTTCAAACTCTCAATTCAAAATTTAGAAAATTTTTAAATATATTTTTAAATAATTCAGAAAAATTTCTAATATGTCTTAAATATTGATACTGCAGTACAGTGCTGATATAGAAGTGTTTAGCACATAGTCTATGTAAAAACACCACCAAGTGAATAAGCAGCCATCCCGCAAATAGACCAGAGAGTTGAATAGGAGCCAATGGTCACTTAGGTTAATATACCTATATCGACCAATGCGGAAGCGTTTTGTTGTCATGCACAGCAAAGCGTGCGCTGGTTAATCTACTGGCAGGATAATCGACTCCTTCGCAAGATAATCGACTCCTTCGCAAGATAATCGACTCCTTCGCAAGATAATCGACTCCTTCGCAGGATAATCGACTTTCCAACTAAAGTCGATTAACTGTCAACTGTCGATAAACCTTACAATAACCGCAATGAGCATACTGGGGTCATGAGTAATCCGCGATATGAAAAATGCGAGTGAGCTGCGAATGGGCGAAAGGGTAAACCGCGAATTTCTTCCGAAAAGATTTGGTGCAAAACAATGTATAATTTGCGACACATATTCACAATGCGAATTATAATATTAAATTATTTATGAAATTATTCGTCGGATTAGATTAATTTATTAATAAGAGATAATAATTATACTTACGCTAAAAAATTCTATTAAATTACATATACCGTTTCGTAGCATTTCCACCCATGCCCTCCCCCGAAAACTTGCCGAAATTGATTTTGAAATGACGCGGGTGGTCATGTCTTGGGTTGGTTTTTATTTTTTTTATGTATACTCTCTATTATTTCTCTAATATTTTGTGCGCTCTGCACATCTCCATTGTTGGGGTCAGAGTTGTCCATGGGTCCAATTTTGAAGACCCGACCCGGTAGAAAATCTCACCCGACCCAACCTATTTTTGTTTTTTATTTTGTGACCCGACACGACCCAACCGATTTGCCCCAAATGTGAGAGTCTGCTTCGAAAGTTTCTTGACCAAAGATCTTTCATTGATCTAGAGGAGAAACTCAATTAGGTATACTACGCCTGTAGAACCGCAGTTGATGTTCTGCAACACTGTGAGGATTCCATATATCCGCAGATAAATACGCTGCTCTAAAACTCTTTATCACGTTGCCTCTCATCCGCGACAGCCGAGTAATCCTTCTCAACTTTGCGCAAACTCAAATCTTATCAATGCACCACAATGAGCCAGACAAGACTGAATGGGCTTGCCCAAATGACTATCAATCGCGACCTTCACATTAATGAACAAGCCGTCATCGACATTTTTTCGCAGAAAAAACGCCAGCTGAATTTGATATTTTGATCAACTTTTTCAATTTAAATATCTTATAGTTTGTTGCTACTAATTATTATTAAAACTGTCGTTAACCCTTGACTTTTGTGGGTCGTAAACATGAGCGCCTTCATAGGGGGAACAAGGGAGGCACTTGCCAAACCCCTGGATTGATTGATTAATTTTTTACACAAAAAATAAACAATTTATAATTAAAACATTTATAATTAATTTTAACAACTGTAACTCCTTCAATTGTCATAACGATATCATCATCATCATCATTATCTTTGAGGATGAATCCCCCCGATGTTCTACTTTTTACAACATTCACGTTTCTCTAAACACTATGATATGTGAAAATTATCCAGAATCACTGATCCACCACTGGTTGAATGGTTTATTCTAAGTATAATATTTATTTCCCCCCCCCCCCCAAAAAAAAATTTCTGGCTGCGCCACTGAGGAGGTCGTCGTCTCATTAAAAATTCTTCCGGTAATGTTCCGAACATTTCCATTGCAATGATTGATAGGAAAATAGAGCTGGAAAATATACACTAAAGTTCGAGAAAACAGACGCCAAAAGTGATCGTTTAGCTGCGAGCAGCACACGTATTTCAAACGACAAAGTGCCAGAAACAATCGGTAAACTGCGATAAGGTCTCTCACGTGATCTTTTTCGGCGATCCAATCGCAGCGTATTTTCGCAAAAAATTCGCGGTTTACCTTTTCACCCATTCGCAGCTCACTCGCATTTTTCAATGCGCGGATTACCCATGACCGTATACGGTCGAAAAAATTCATAAACAGTGCCGTAGCATCATAACCATAACTATGATCATAACATAACAAGGACTTAAAATTAAAATCATATCTTTTTTTAAATTATATTATATCAATCATATGTTACTAGCATATTAAATTTAGGACGCTAAAACAGTAAATCCAAATTCAGTGTGCCTGCATGTATATATATCACAGATATATATAAACCAGAAACCTGGCTGAATTTCTTAATATTTTAACTTGGTCACATTATGGTACTATCAGTGGCGGATCTTATCTTCTTTGGCGGAGGGGGGGGGACCAAATAAATGGCGGGAGGGGCTAAAAACAGCGGGAGGGGCCAAAAACTGCAGAAAAAGCAAACATTTGATCTTATATCCACAAACCTCACTGGCAAGCAACAGCTAGATGCTAAAAATTTTGTAATTTACCAAAAATGTAATCAACATTTTTTTAGTATTTCAAAAAAGGTAAATTTTGGAATCCACGGGAGACCATGGCGCCCCCAGCCTCCTAGATCCGCTACTGGGTACTATGATGGTAACATACTTTAAAACAGTTTCTAATTCATATACAATAAAAAACGTTGGACGCATAGAATGGTTTTGCAGTTTATTGGAAAATAATAAAGGAAGTTTTGCTAAGGCTAATTATACCTTCAAATCTCTTGATAATTATTCCATAATTATTGTCCCTAATAAAAGTAAGGTTTATCAATAGGAAGTTGATTATGAAACCAGTGATATTACATTATTACCCCCTTCTTAATTCTGTTCGTCCCGAACAGCATAGTCGCTTTTGCGAAATGCGACTCGGCCACGAACACCAAAATACCTTGATCTTTACTCGTGGCTTTGACCGCAATTCGCAAACAATATGGTCAAGTCTCTTGACCGTTTGATACAGTTTCTTCCAGTCCTTCTTTGGCTCATCAACAGAGTCTTTCTTTGGCTCATCATTGCCATTTCTGCACGATTCATCACAGCCTTTTTGCATGCCTCGTCCTGAACATCTTTGCACGGTTTATCGGAATTGTCTGCTTTTTCTTCTTCCTTCACATCTTTTAGATCTTTCTCAAGAAACTCTTTAAAAGGTTTTTTGAAAACACGTTCCATAAATCCAATAGATCCCTTCATCAAGCTGTTATTTGATTTTACCATGACTCTTAGTCTATCTGATCTAGAATCCTCTGTGGATTCATCTGATTTAGAACCTTCGGTACCGTTCTCTGTTCTTAGCTCATCTTTTTCAGAGTTTTTGCTTGCTGCATTGCTATTGTTGTTTTGGAGATGTTCATCGCCGTCATCTTTGTTTTCTTCCAAGCTACAATCGAACGTTTTCTTTTCACATTCCAATTCGGCTCTCTCATCGGTGTCAACTTTCGTATCGTCCAGCGGATCTTTCTTCACATATTCGCCATCGTCTGGCAAATCAATGTCTTCTTTTTTTGTCAAATTAGCTTTGACGTATTTCTCAATTGGAGTTTCGTCCGTTTTTAAATCCTTAGTTGCTTCATCCGAGTTAGATTCGTCACTAAAATCTGACCCTGAATATTCGGTGCCGTGGTCTGTTATGGAGGCTTCCGTTTCAGAACCGTCGCTGTATGGGTAAAAGCCATCGCTGTTATTGCCATTATTAAAATCATCATCATCACTTTCATCCTCATCGTTTTGCATTTCGTTTTCAACATTCTTCTCATCTTCTTTAGTTTTGTTTTCGACGTCCAAACCGACTGTATCACTGACACCATCTTTGCATGGTTCATCTTGAGCATCTTTGCAAGGTTGATTATCATGACCGTCTTTGACAGGCACATCATCATGATCGTCTTTGATAGGCTCATCATCATGACCATCTTTGCATGGTTCATCTTGTACATTCTTGCATGGTTCATCTTGACCGTCTTGTTTGTTTCCGCAATTGTTTGTTTCACCATTGAGGAGTTCAAGAAATTTCTTCCTTTCTTGCTGTGCTGCTCTGTGTGCTGCTCTGTTCTCCTCCTGTGCTGCTCTGTGTGCTGCTCTGTTCTCCTCCTGTGCTGCTCTGTTTTCCTCTGCCATTTTATTCAGCGCCTTCAACAAATCATTTTCTACTTCAAACTCATACTCTTCGGGATCAAACCCATTGTTCTCCAATGACATCCGGAGGCGGTCCACGAGCTCAGACTTTCTTCCTTTATCACTGAGCTCTCGTTTTCTAAGTTCCCGCCTCAACTCGAGTATCAAGAGCTCATCCAATGCTTTCAAAACCATTCTTGTATCCCACTTCTGACACCAATGTTACGATATTACCAAATCGTATACCGGGCTCAATAGAATGGTTTTGCAGTTTATTGAAAAATAATAAATGAAGTTTTGCTAAGGCTAATTATACCTTCAAATCTCTTGATAATTATTCCATAATTATTGTCCCTAATAAAGGTAAGATTTATCAATTATGAAACCAGTGATATTACATTAATATATATATATATATATATATATATATATATATATATATATATATATATATATATATATATATATATATATATATATATATATATATCGTGTCATAGTGTTTGTAATTGAACGGCTGAAACGATTTTTATGAAATTTTTTGTGTACATTTGGGAGGACTGAGAATAGGGTGTAATCTATTTAAAATATTTTTTTTAAATATTTAAAAAGTTACTTTGGAAAAATAAACGACAAACAGACAGACAAACTGACATACAGACAGACAGAGACAGACACTCATATATTGTTACGATATCGCCAAATCGTATACCGGGCTTTCTGGAATGGTTTTGTAGTTTATTGGAAAGTAATAAATAAGCTTTGATAAGTCTGCTTATACCTACTAATATAATCTTAATAATCATGGTTTAAATCCTATAAAGTCAGTCAAGCGGAAGTTGATAATTAAATCAGCGATATTACTTTATTACCCTCTTCTTAATTCGGTTCGTTCCGAACAGCATAGTCGCTTTTGAGAAATGCGACTTGGCCACGAACACAAAGTACCTTCATCTTCACTCGTGGTCTTGACCGCAATTCGCAAACAACATGGTCAAATCTTTTGACTGCTTGACGCACATTCTTCCAGTCTCGCTGGAGCCTCTGTGATTTTTGGATTCGGCTTTGCGGGCTTGAACACCTCGTCAAATCACTACATTCCAATCCCCTCACACACGACTGTCGGTCACAGCGAGCCCACACTAGGCCACTGACGGCTCTACGCAACCGAAACCGTAACTGAGCTTCACAGTCAGTTTCCGACTCTTCACCGCTCTTCAAACCCCGAAACACAAGATTGTCGTCAGTGCAGAACTGTCCAACCCTCCCAAGCTCTAGCTCCACTCCCGCAAGCCACCACCAAAACACAAAATCTTTAACCAGCCCACTCTGGGCCTCAGTCTCACTAGCATCCATAGAAGCACACTCAGACTGTTCTGCAACATCCGCGGCAGCAACCTTCTTAGCCGACTCATCCGGGGTAGCATCACTTACACAGGCGTTCCGACACAAAACTGGACCACTTGTTTTTCACTGTCTTTTTCATGACCCACCTGACCTGTGCAGTCTGTACGGCCATCACCTGTCACATGTTCTGAGACACAGCTGGTGGACTCTAGTTCAAACTGGGAAATGTTGATTTTTATAAGCGTGTGTGCGTGTGTGTGTGTGGTTTGTTTAACGTCTGTATTTGTCAATAAGACAATTTAGACGTATGTATGATTGAGTGTTTGGTGACGTGTTTATGTTGGCTTAGAGGCAGGGAGGCCACCGAAAGCACAAGACTTTCGTGGGCAAATGGCTCGACTCACTTCAACCCGCTAACTAATATGTGCAATAAGCTGGACAAGGACCGGCAAATCTACTTCCCATGCAGCTAGCAATTTAACCAGCCTCGGATGATCCTCATAGGCTATGGTATCGCTCCGCCGCTTTCCTCCTCTGACTGTTTTATAAGCGCCCAACGTTTTTCGTTATATATGAATTAGAAACTGTTTTAAAATTTCTTACCATTAAATTTTATTGAAGCACACATTAACATTAGTATATCAAACTTATATTAACAATAAAATGTTTACTTCTATCAATCGCTAATTGTTTTAATTACCTTATCATCAAAAACATTATGGTCACGTGACGTGTCAGAAACTTCGCGGCCAAGTGATTTAAGCGCCCGATTTATGTAGTCCTGCAATTAGACTCCGATTGGTCGTTGGCAAAGGCTGAGCCGCCAGCTCGACGAATGATTGGCCGAGACGTGCACACGAGCGGGTATATAAAGTGTAAAGTTCTGAAACCTTGTCATTTTTTCACTGTCGGTGCAAGTGCAAGTAGCTCTCTGAATCATATCCGCGTAAACGGTTTTCTTTGCTGCAAACGTTATACAATGTCTAAATTGTTCTATATTTTGTCAAAGTACTTTGACCATTCACGCCTTGAAGATGAGTATACAAATTTCACAAAAATTGGCCAAGGATCTTTTGGCAAAGTATACAAAGCTGTGTCGAAAAAAACAAACGACGTTGTTGCTGTAAAATCAATAACTTTGCACCCGAAAGAGAGCAGCATGAAATTTGTTTTGAGAGAAGTTATTTTTTTGAAAGCATTAAACCACGTTAACATCGTACGTCTTGTCGATGTGTGCCAATCGCATTCACATTCCGAAGAACACATATGCAATCTTGTCTTAGAATTTTGCCAGTATGATTTATTTGATTTAATACACAATCGTGAGATCAACTTTCCTCTGCGAGCGATAAAATCGGCAATGAGACAAATTTTTGGTGGTCTTCGTGCTATGCATTCATATGACATAGTTCACAGAGACCTAAAGCCAGAAAACATTTTAGTGACAAGTAATGGCATTTTGAAACTGACAGATTTCGGTCTTGCCAGGTTGTTGAAAAGCCACAAAAATGAAGAAGAGGAGCAAACGAAATGTTTCAGCCCATTGGTTGGAACGCGGTGGTACATGCCTCCGGAAATCTTACTAGGAGAACAAAATTACGGAGCAGAAGTCGATATGTGGGCTGCCGGTCTAATTATGGTCGAGTTTTTCACAAGAAAACAGCTCTTCCGGGGTGAAAACGAGTGTCATCAACTATACTTAATATCGGAAATTTGTGGTTTCATCAACCCTTTTGATATTCCAAGTGTTGTTTCTAATGGAATTTCTTTTCCCATGTGCAAGCGAAAAGTATGGGAGCACTTAGGACAAGCGGTCAAAGACGTCTATGCTTTAAATCTTATAGATAGATTGCTGATTATAAATCCAAAACGACGCATAAAAGCCACAACGGCTTACTTTCACGATTTCATTCATAAGAAACCATTCGGAGTGAGCTTCAAGACCGTGGTTGACGAACACATCAAAACGCTGAGTGCCGCCGTAAAAGAGCCATCTGTTAAGAAACCAAAAATGTTTTGAAAACAAATATAGTCAAGATTGAAAATTTACGTCACTGTGTTTTACTCTAATAAACACGACGAAACACAACACGTAGACGAGCCTCCAAAAAGGGTTTCAAAAGCAGAATTGCATTGGGAAAGCCTTCACTAGCAGTGAGTAAACTCTGCAGTTAATGAAAACGTGAAGCGCAATTTTTGAAACGAATTTCACAGACGAAAAACTACTGTCGGACGACAAGAAGAGAAACGCCTCCAAACGCTCAAACAAACTTGAGCTATCTCATTATAAAATAAATATCATTAAATTTTATTGAGGAACATTGTTTTATTAACATTAGTGTATCAAACTTATATTAACAATAAAATGTTTACTTCTATCAATCGCTAATTGTTTTAATTACCTTATCATCAAAAACATTATGGTCACGTGACGTGTCAGAAATTTCGCGGCCAAGTGATTTAAGCGCCCGATTTATGTAGTCCTGCAATTAGACTCCGATTGGTCGTTGGCAAAGGCTGAGCCGCCAGCTCGACGAATGATTGGCCGAGACGTGCACACGAGCGGGTATATAAAGTGTAAAGTTCTGAAACCTTGTCATTTTTTCACTGTCGGTGCAAGTGCAAGTAGCTCTCTGAATCATATCCGCGTAAACGGTTTTCTTTGCTGCAAACGTTATACAATGTCTAAATTGTTCTATATTTTGTCAAAGTACTTTGACCATTCACGCCTTGAAGATGAGTATACAAATTTCACAAAAATTGGCCAAGGATCTTTTGGCAAAGTATACAAAGCTGTGTCGAAAAAAACAAACGACGTTGTTGCTGTAAAATCAATAACTTTGCACCCGAAAGAGAGCAGCATGAAATTTGTTTTGAGAGAAGTTATTTTTTTGAAAGCATTAAACCACTTTAACATCGTACGTCTTGTCGATGTGTGCCAATCGCATTCACATTCCGAAGAACACATATGCAATCTTGTCTTAGAATTTTGCCAGTATGATTTATTTGATTTAATACACAATCGTGAGATCAACTTTCCTCTGCGAGCGATAAAATCGGCAATGAGACAAATTTTTGGTGGTCTTCGTGCTATGCATTCATATGGCATAGTTCACAGAGACCTAAAGCCAGAAAACATTTTAGTGACAAGTAATGGCATTTTGAAACTGACAGATTTCGGTCTTGCCAGGTTGTTGAAAAGCCACAAAAATGAAGAAGAGGAGCAAACGAAATGTTTCAGCCCATTGGTTGGAACGCGGTGGTACATGCCTCCGGAAATCTTACTAGGAGAACAAAATTACGGAGCAGAAGTCGATATGTGGGCTGCCGGTCTAATTATGGTCGAGTTTTTCACAAGAAAACAGCTCTTCCGGGGTGAAAACGAGTGTCATCAACTATACCTAATATCGGAAATTTGTGGTTTCATCAACCCTTTTGATATTCCAAGTGTTGTTTCTAATGGAATTTCTTTTCCCATGTGCAAGCGAAAAGTATGGGAGCACTTAGGACAAGCGGTCAAAGACGTCTATGCTTTAAATCTTATAGATAGATTGCTGATTATAAATCCAAAACGACGCATAAAAGCCACAACGGCTTACTTTCACGATTTCATTCATAAGAAACCATTCGGAGTGAGCTTCAAGACCGTGGTTGACGAACACATCAAAACGCTGAGTGCCGCCGTAAAAGAGCCATCTGTTAAGAAACCAAAAATGTTTTGAAAACAAATATAGTCAAGATTGAAAATTTACGTCACTGTGTTTTACTCTAATAAACACGACGAAACACAACACGTAGACGAGCCTCCAAAAAGGGTTTCAAAAGCAGAATTGCATTGGGAAAGCCTTCACTAGCAGTGAGTAAACTCTGCAGTTAATGAAAACGTGAAGCGCAATTTTTGAAACGAATTTCACAGACGAAAAACTACTGTCGGACGACAAGAAGAGAAACGCCTCCAAACGCTCAAACAAACTTGAGCTATCTCATTATAAAATAAATATCATTAAATTTTATTGAGGAACATTGTTTTATTAACATTAGTGTATCAAACTTATATTAACAATAAAATGTTTACTTCTATCAATCGCTAATTGTTTTAATTACCTTATCATCAAAAACATTATGGTCACGTGACGTGTCAGAAACTTCGCGGCCAAGTGATTTAAGCGCCCGATTTATGTAGTCCTGCAATTAGACTCCGATTGGTCGTTGGCAAAGGCTGAGCCGCCAGCTCGACGAATGATTGGCCGAGACGTGCACACGAGCGGGTATATAAAGTGTAAAGTTCTGAAACCTTGTCATTTTTTCACTGTCGGTGCAAGTGCAAGTAGCTCTCTGAATCATATCCGCGTAAACGGTTTTCTTTGCTGCAAACGTTATACAATGTCTAAATTGTTCTATATTTTGTCAAAGTACTTTGACCATTCACGCCTTGAAGATGAGTATACAAATTTCACAAAAATTGGCCAAGGATCTTTTGGCAAAGTATACAAAGCTGTGTCGAAAAAAACAAACGACGTTGTTGCTGTAAAATCAATAACTTTGCACCCGAAAGAGAGCAGCATGAAATTTGTTTTGAGAGAAGTTATTTTTTTGAAAGCATTAAACCACGTTAACATCGTACGTCTTGTCGATGTGTGCCAATCGCATTCACATTCCGAAGAACACATATGCAATCTTGTCTTAGAATTTTGCCAGTATGATTTATTTGATTTAATACACAATCGTGAGATCAACTTTCCTCTGCGAGCGATAAAATCGGCAATGAGACAAATTTTTGGTGGTCTTCGTGCTATGCATTCATATGGCATAGTTCACAGAGACCTAAAGCCAGAAAACATTTTAGTGACAAGTAATGGCATTTTGAAACTGACAGATTTCGGTCTTGCCAGGTTGTTGAAAAGCCACAAAAATGAAGAAGAGGAGCAAACGAAATGTTTCAGCCCATTGGTTGGAACGCGGTGGTACATGCCTCCGGAAATCTTACTAGGAGAACAAAATTACGGAGCAGAAGTCGATATGTGGGCTGCCGGTCTAATTATGGTCGAGTTTTTCACAAGAAAACAGCTCTTCCGGGGTGAAAACGAGTGTCATCAACTATACCTAATATCGGAAATTTGTGGTTTCATCAACCCTTTTGATATTCCAAGTGTTGTTTCTAATGGAATTTCTTTTCCCATGTGCAAGCGAAAAGTATGGGAGCACTTAGGACAAGCGGTCAAAGACGTCTATGCTTTAAATCTTATAGATAGATTGCTGATTATAAATCCAAAACGACGCATAAAAGCCACAACGGCTTACTTTCACGATTTCATTCATAAGAAACCATTCGGAGTGAGCTTCAAGACCGTGGTTGACGAACACATCAAAACGCTGAGTGCCGCCGTAAAAGAGCCATCTGTTAAGAAACCAAAAATGTTTTGAAAACAAATATAGTCAAGATTGAAAATTTACGTCACTGTGTTTTACTCTAATAAACACGACGAAACACAACACGTAGACGAGCCTCCAAAAAGGGTTTCAAAAGCAGAATTGCATTGGGAAAGCCTTCACTAGCAGTGAGTAAACTCTGCAGTTAATGAAAACGTGAAGCGCAATTTTTGAAACGAATTTCACAGACGAAAAACTACTGTCGGACGACAAGAAGAGAAACGCCTCCAAACGCTCAAACAAACTTGAGCTATCTCATTATAAAATAAATATCATTAAATTTTATTGAGGAACATTGTTTTATTAACATTAGTGTATCAAACTTATATTAACAATAAAATGTTTACTTCTATCAATCGCTAATTGTTTTAATTACCTTATCATCAAAAACATTATGGTCACGTGACGTGTCAGAAACTTTGCGGCCAAGTGATTTAAACGCCCGATTTATGTAGTCCTGCAATTAGACTCCGATTGGTCGTTGGCAAAGGCTGAGCCGCCAGCTCGACGAATGATTGGCCGAGACGTGCACACGAGCGGGTATATAAAGTGTAAAGTTCTGAAACCTTGTTGTCTTAAAACACATGGTGTAAAAGACTATAAACTATAATAAAAAAAAAAAAAAAAAAAAAAAGAAACCTTGTCATTTTTTCACTGTCGGTGCAAGTGCAAGTAGCTCTCTGAATCATATCCGCGTAAACGGTTTTCTTTGCTGCAAACGTTATACAATGTCTAAATTGTTCTATATTTTGTCAAAGTACTTTGACCATTCACGCCTTGAAGATGAGTATACAAATTTCACAAAAATTGGCCAAGGATCTTTTGGCAAAGTATACAAAGCTGTGTCGAAAAAAACAAACGACGTTGTTGCTGTAAAATCAATAACTTTGCACCCGAAAGAGAGCAGCATGAAATTTGTTTTGAGAGAAGTTATTTTTTTGAAAGCATTAAACCACGTTAACATCGTACGTCTTGTCGATGTGTGCCAATCGCATTCACATTCCGAAGAACACATATGCAATCTTGTCTTAGAATTTTGCCAGTATGATTTATTTGATTTAATACACAATCGTGAGATCAACTTTCCTCTGCGAGCGATAAAATCGGCAATGAGACAAATTTTTGGTGGTCTTCGTGCTATGCATTCATATGGCATAGTTCACAGAGACCTAAAGCCAGAAAACATTTTAGTGACAAGTAATGGCATTTTGAAACTGACAGATTTCGGTCTTGCCAGGTTGTTGAAAAGCCACAAAAATGAAGAAGAGGAGCAAACGAAATGTTTCAGCCCATTGGTTGGAACGCGGTGGTACATGCCTCCGGAAATCTTACTAGGAGAACAAAATTACGGAGCAGAAGTCGATATGTGGGCTGCCGGTCTAATTATGGTCGAGTTTTTCACAAGAAAACAGCTCTTCCGGGGTGAAAACGAGTGTCATCAACTATACCTAATATCGGAAATTTGTGGTTTCATCAACCCTTTTGATATTCCAAGTGTTGTTTCTAATGGAATTTCTTTTCCCATGTGCAAGCGAAAAGTATGGGAGCACTTAGGACAAGCGGTCAAAGACGTCTATGCTTTAAATCTTATAGATAGATTGCTGATTATAAATCCAAAACGACGCATAAAAGCCACAACGGCTTACTTTCACGATTTCATTCATAAGAAACCATTCGGAGTGAGCTTCAAGACCGTGGTTGACGAACACATCAAAACGCTGAGTGCCGCCGTAAAAGAGCCATCTGTTAAGAAACCAAAAATGTTTTGAAAACAAATATAGTCAAGATTGAAAATTTACGTCACTGTGTTTTACTCTAATAAACACGACGAAACGCAACACGTAGACGAGCCTCCAAAAAGGGTTTCAAAAGCAGAATTGCATTGGGAAAGCCTTCACTAGCAGTGAGTAAACTCTGCAGTTAATGAAAACGTGAAGCGCAATTTTTGAAACGAATTTCACAGACGAAAAACTACTGTCGGACGACAAGAAGAGAAACGCCTCCAAAATTTTATTGAGGAACATTGTTTTATTAACTTTAGTGTATCAAACTTATATTAACAATAAAATGTTTACTTCTATCAATCGCTAATTGTTTTAATTACCTTATCATCAAAAACATTATGGTCACGTGACGTGTCAGAAACTTCGCGGCCAAGTGATTTAAACGCCCGATTTATGTAGTCCTGCATTTAAACTCCGATTGGTCGTTGGCAAAGGCTGAGCCGCCAGCTCGACGAATGGTTGGCCGAGACGTGCACACGAGCGGGTATATAAAGAGTAAAGTTCTGTTTGATTGAAACATGGCTTCACAAAGACATTTCGGATGCTATGATCTGCTCGCCAGGTTACAATATTATAAGAAAAGATCGTTTATCTCGAGGTGGGGTCATGATTCTTCTTAGAGATTTCATTGGTTATCGACTGGTTGATATTCCCCCAAAGTACTCCCACATTGAACTGATTTGTATTGATGTTATTTTTGGACAAACTACTTGGAGAATAATTGGATACTATAGATATGGAGGCTATAACAACAAAGCTCTTGAATATGCCCAGGATAGCTTTAATTGTCTTCACTTTCTATGCCATAACAAGATGGCGATCTGCTTGATGGGTGATTTTAACCTTACAGATTTTAACTGGAATTTATTTTCTGTCTCATCCTGTGGTGTGTACAGTCTCTTTCTCGATTTAGTTAATGAACTGAGACTTCACCAATTTGTCAATGTCCCCACACGCGGGCAAATATTCTAGATCTTGTTTTCTCCAGTGATTCGCAGATGATTTCTTCAATCACCACGAGCTGCCCAATTTCTAATAGTGATCATTGCGTTGTTAGTTTCCAACCGAATATATCTCGTTCAAGTGCTGCGGAATCAACACGGCTGTCGTACAGATTTGGATTCAAAAAGCCGACTATTCCGTATTAAATGAATGTTTGCAACACATTAATTGGAATTCTATATTTCAACACTGCTTCTCTGTAGAGGCCTGCTGGAAGGTTTTTCGAGGCTACATTGGTGAGATAATTTGTGTGAAAGTCCGAACCATATATATAGAATAGATATATCGGCCCGCCTGTTGTTTAGGAAGGCTTTTTAGCGAGGCAGCCTAGTAGACCGGAGATCCAAAAACGAAGAACTGAGAGTTACAACCGTATAGTAACTTAATCAAGTATTTTTTTAAGAGAAAAAAAAATTTTTTATGTACAAAATAAATTTTTAACTTTATAAAAATTAACAAATTTTTTTTTATAAAAATTTCAGTTGACATTGAATTTTATTTGCGTAGTCTCGAGTTCGATGGTCTATTTATGTCTATTTAACGTCGCCTGTGTTATCGGTAAATTAGAATTGGATATTTCTTATGTCGGATATCGCGTTAAATTAAAATAAAGCTCATATCAACTACTTTTAGCTATAAGAAATCGACGTTTCTGTTTCTTACAAACCGGAGTTTAGTCTCCGCTGTCGTACCAAAAAATAGATTAAAACAAATAATGAATATTCATGGATCCAAAAGACTCTAAATCGTTTTTTCGGAGTCCATCTTGGCATCTCACTCAAAACCTGCTCATCTCCGATATATCTATTCTATATATATGGTCCGAACGGTGATGAATAATTTTTCTCATAAACATCCCATGTTTATTATCAGAATGCAAAAGTTAAAAGCTAAAAAGTGGAAGAAATGGAAATCAACCGACTCTGAGGAAGACAGGTCAAGTTATAATGAAATTGTGAAAAAATATCGCAAAGAAATACGATGCTTCTATTCAAATTTTCAAAAAATGCTAGAACACGTATTTCATTATTTTTGGAGTAAAAACTAAATACTAATTTTTACTCCTGTAGCATTCACAGTTTTTGAGTAGCAGCTACTTTAAAAACCAAATAACCCAATTTTCCAACCCACATTTGAGGTCCGGGAAACCGAATTTTCAAAAAAGGGTGAAACACGTAATTTTTTTATTTTTTAAGAAGAATCCATATACCAAATTTCAAAATCTCCTCATATTTGGTTTTCGAGATATACATTGTTTTAGAAAAAGTTTGTTTTCCAGTTTCTTCCACTCAGGAGCTAAATTTTCAAAAATCCTTTCTTAGTGGATGCTTACGCAATAAAAGTAATATAAGTTCAAAATTTCACGTTCCTAGGATGAGGCGTTTGAGCTTGGCGTTGATTATCAGTCAGTCAGTCTGGACATGTTTTTTACCAATGCTTTTATTAACTCGTCGGCTCTGTTTCTCTGTCTGTTTCTCTGTCTGTTTCTCTGTCTGTTTCAAATCTTGCAATCAATTTTTGAGTCACTTCCTGATGATAGATTTTTTTCAAATTTTGCATACATGCTCAAGATAGAAGACAATGCAATATTCAATTATTAGTTTTACAATAAGTCAATTAATTTAGTTAATTTTCTTGAGGATTTTATCGAGGGGTTTCTTGAGGGTTTTCTTGAGGGTTTTCTTGAGGGTTTTCTTGAGGGTTTTCTTGAGGGTTTTCTTGAGGGTTTTCTTGACCACAAAACGCTAACCGACTGGCAGACTATTTTACCAAGTTAACACGAACCACACTGACTGACCGCGATTCTCAAGCGTGTACGAAATTTTCATGAAAATAGTTGAGATATTTAAATTCGACGCTGGTGGCAGAGCGGTAGAGCGTTCGCCTGTCGATCATTAGGTCGGCAGTTCAAGCCTCACCGGCGTCACCAGCGTAACTCCCTTAAGCAAGGAGTTCACTCGCATTGCTAAAGGGGTAGGCGCCTATAAATGGCTGCCTCTGCAAAAAACCCTTCAGTGGCCTTGAAGTCCTTTAGGATTTATGCCACTCTAAATATTGTCAAACATTGTCAAACATTATTTGATGATATTTTTATTATTATTACCAATGCTTTTATTAACTCGTCGTCTCTGTTTCTCTGTCTGTCTGTTTGTTTCTCTGTCTGTTTCAAATCTTGCAATCAATTTTTGAGTCACTTCCTGATGATAGATTTTTTCAAATTTTGCATACATGTTTAAAATAGAAGACAATGCAATATTCAATTATTAGTTTTACAATAAGTCAATTAATTTAGATAATTTTAATTAATTTTGATATTTCGATATAATTAAGATATTTCGACTTTAACATAAAATAAAAGAGTAATATAAGAAAAAATTGATTGCAAAATTTGTGTTTTAATTACATATAAGAGCATTGGTTTTAAAAATTCGTTTTTAATTTACTTGTTACCAATGCTTTTATTAACTCGTCGTCTCTGTTTCTCTGTCTGTCTGTTTGTTTCTCTGTCTGTCTGTTTGTTTCTCTGTCTGTCTGTTTGTTTCTCTGTCTGTCTGTTTGTTTCTCTGTCTGTCTGTTTGTTTCTCTGTCTGTCTGTTTGTTTCTCTGTCTGTCTGTTTGTTTCTCTGTCTGTCTGTTTGTGTCTCTGTCTGTTTCAAATCTTGCAATCAATTTTTGAGTCACTTCCTGATGATAGATTTTTTTCAAATTTTGCATACATGCTCAAAATAGAAGACAATGCAATATTCAATTATTAGTTTTACAATAAGTCAATTAATTTAGTTAATTTTAATTAATTTCGATATAATTAAGATATTTCGACTTTAATATAAAATAAAAGAGTAATATAAGCAAAAATTGATTGCAAAATTTGTGTTTTAATTACATATAAGAGCATTGGTTTTTTAAAAAATTCGTTTTTAATTTACTTGTTTTATATATATATAGATAAATTAACGCAAGTTAAAAAAATTAACGTGATTAAAAATTTAACGCACAGATTTTTAATCTATGGTTTTATTTACTAAAACTTAAAAATTAACTACTTCTCTAATGGACTTTATTCCCTCTGTTTTTGTTTTATGTTTGCTGAAGTTATTTCCCGGTTTTCGAATAAATAAATACTTTGTTGCGGCAGCGCATTGAGCTATCGATTCATGTTTGGTAGCGTTGTATAAATAATATTTTAAAATTATTTTCAAACATGCTTAACGGAGCATATAGTTTCAAAAACAATTAATAAAATATCAATTAGTAAATATTGTTCGAAGGAATTCAAGTATCATCAAAGTTTGACAACATTCAATATCATTCAAACAGTAAGCACCCTTTTACGGCGAATAAAACTAGCCAAAACTACTTTTCGTTATCAAAACAAGACTGGGTTTAAGATATATGAAGTTTTTATAACATTTTCAATTGTATTTTTTAATTGTTCTAAATGTTTCAAATTGAAAAATATGGTTAATTGGCTTTAAGAGTCAGTCACTTAAAAATCAATAAGACTGCAAATGGAAAAAAGAGTTTAGATTCGGTTTAAAAAACAATGAAAATACATGTGTATGACCATTTTTTTCGATAGTATATGTTTTGGTGCCTCAAAATCTAAAAAAGTGAAAATGTTAGCATTTTTGTTTTCGGGACTTTAAATGAGGGATTGAACAAAATAATTGTTTTTGGGCCCACAAATCAGCAAATGGGCTCTAACAGGCATCAAACCCCCAAATTTTTACGCGATTGAAAAAACTCAGGAACTAAACCACTCATTCAATATATATATCTATATATATATATATAAAAGAACATGTCCTGACTGACTGACTGACTGACTGACTGACTGACTGACAGATGACTGACTGATAATCAACGCCGAGCTCAAACGCCTCATCCTAGGAACGTGAAATTTGGAACTTATATTACTTTTATAGCGTAAACATCCGCTAAGAAAGGATTTTTGAAAATTTTGCTCCTGAGGGGAAAAAACTGGAAAACAACCTTTTTTCTAAAATTTTTTCTAAAGTTTTTTTCTGAAATTTGGTATATAGATTTTTTTTGAAAAATAAAAAGATAGGTGTTTCACCATTTTTTGAAAATTCGGTTTCCCGGACCTCAAATGTGGGTTGGAAAATTGAGTTATTTGGTTTTTAAAGTAGCTTCTACTCAAAAACTGTTAATGCTACAGGAGTAAAAATTAGTATTTAGTTTCTACTCCAACAATAATGAAATACGTGTTTTAGCATTTTTTGAAAATTTGGTTTCCAGGACTTCAAATGTGGGGTGGAATATAGGGCAAATTGTCTTTTATAGTAACTGCTACTCAAAAACAGTAAATGCCACAGATGTAAAAATTATTATTTAGTTTCTTTTCTAAAAATAAAGATATACGTGTTTCACCATTTTTTACAAATTTGGTTTCCCGGACCTCAAATGTGGGTTGGAAAATTGGGTTATTTGGTTTTTAAAGTAGCTTCTACTCAAAAACTGTTAATGCTACAAAAGTAAAAATTAGTATTTAGTTTCTACTCTAAAAATAAGGATATATGTGTTTCACCATTTTTTGAAATTTTGGTTTTCAGGACCTCAAATGTGGGGTGGAAAAAAGGTTTCTTTGGTTTTTAAAGTAACTGCTACTCAAAAACTATGAATGCTACAGATGTCAAAATTAGTATTTAGTATTTACTCAAAAAATTATGATATAAGTGTTTCAACATTTTTTAAAAAATTTGGTTTCCAGGACATCAAATGTGGGGTGGAAAAAAGGGTTATTTGATTTCAAAATAACTGCTACTCACAAACTGTAAGTGCTACAAATGTAAAAATTAGTATTTTGAAGTTTTGTGCCGGTTAAAAGTAGCTAAGTTCAGTTTATCACCGGCCGGGCCAAGCTGTTATTTTAGAGTCTTCACACGGGCTAGGCCAAACCTTAAATCAAAGTGGAACGGGCCGAGGTTTTTCACCAAGTATATAGATATTTTAGTGATTTTAGGGTCTTCAGTTGGGCCGGGCCAAACCTGAAGTCAAGGTGGGACGGGCCGAAGTTTTTCATCAAGTATATAGAACTTCTAAGCCTGTAAGAATGGGCCGGGCCTAATTCAGACGGGCTGTGCCGGGCCAGGAGTTTGGGTTTTTAAAACGGGCTGGGCTAAGTTGTCGACGGGCCGAGCCGAGACCTAAAAAATTGATCTCTGCTATGGATGCACGGTTCAAACTCTCTAATTTCATGCGAGCGAAGCCGCTACGGGCACTGCTAGTATTTTTATATACAAAAAACATGTCCTGACTGACTGACTGATAATCAACGCCGAGATAAAACGCCTCATCATATAGGCACGTAAAATTTTGAACTTATATTACTTTTATTGCGTGAGCACCCACTAAGAAAGAGATTTTGAAAATTTTTCCCCTGACGAGATAAAACAGGAAGATTAACTTTTTAAAAAAACATGTATCTCAAAAACTAAAAATGAAAAGGTTTTGAAATTTGGTATCTAGATTCTTCTTAAAAAATAATGATACGTGTTCTATTATTTCTCAAAAAAGCTTTGAGGTTTTGTGCCCGATAAAACTGGTTGAGTCCAGTTCATCGCGTACCGGGTCAGACCTCGATTTTTGTGTTTATGAAACGGGTCGGTTCGAGCCTAAATAAAAACCCAGGTCTGCTTATAAAAAAACCAGCCGGAAACCGTCAAACAAAATTCGTGTAGGGCTCTATGGATTAGAGTTCTGCACGAGCCGGGACATTGGGACAGGACGTGATTTTAGTGTCTTCCAAACCTGAAATCAAGGTATGACGGGGCGATATTTTTCGCTAAGTTTTTAGAAATTTTAGGCCTGTAAAAACGGGCCGGGCTCAAATTAGACAGGACGGGCTGGACCAGAAATTTTGGCTTATAAAACGGGCCGAGCAAAGTTGTCAACGGACCGGTCCGTAAAAAATTGGCCGGTGCAGTACTCTACTATGGATGCACGGTTCAAATTCTCTAATTTCATGTGATTATGTTATGTGTGTATATATATATATATATATATATATATATATATAAGTCCTTTATGCATTGCTTCACCATTCATCCGATCGTAATGCAGCTTTCACACAAGCTTGAGAGACAATGGGAAGTTTTTGTGAAAAAAATTAAATCGTGGACAATATATAGATACATATACACATACATATACATAAATAAGCGGGAAAGCAAGCACAAGCGACCGAGATCAAAAGAGCAAGTGACCGGGAGCGGGAAAGCAACCGGGAACGGGAAAGCGACTGGGAGCGGGAAAGCGACTGGAAGCATAAAAGCGATCGGGAGAGGGAAAGCAACCGGGAGCGAGAAAACGATCGGAAGAGAGAAAGCGACCGGGAACGGGAGAGCAAGTGGGGAAGGAAACGGGAGCGAGAAAGACAAGCATTAAAAACTTCTAAAAACCCCAGGCACCACAACTAGTTAACAATAAAATGTTTACAAAAATCAATCGCTAATTTTTTTCATTATACCTTATCGTCAAGTACATTATGGTGACGTGACGTGTCAGAAACGCCTGCAAACGATCAAACAAAATTGAGCTATTTCATCTATATATATATACTAGCTGGGTTACCCGGCGTTGCCCGGAGAATTTAAAGGTTTTTTATCGTTTTTCTCTCTGGCTCCCGTTTCCTTAACCGCTCGCTTTCCCGTTCAAGGTCGCTTTCTCACTGGGTAACCCGGCGCAGCCCGGGCATCTTTGCATCTATTGAAACATTTATGCAGATACTTCTGATTTTTAATTAAAAGAAATACAACAAACACATACACTCATTTTATTGCAAAGCTTTCTGATACACAATGTTTTTTGTTTTTCCATACGGTGCATATATGTACAAATTGTTCGGGCTTCCAACACGGGAACATGCCACATACGTGAAGGTTTTAAATATAAATATTAAATTAAATAAATATGTGTGTTGTTTAGTGCCGCCCATAGATATCTATGGTGCCGCCGGATACCTTTGTTTTGATTTCATAGAGCTCATTCTCTTCCGAACTTACGATACGACAGCTCTGCTGGGTAACCCGGCGCTGCCCGGGCATCTTTGCCTCTATCTGGAGGCTCTCCTTTCCAAAAAAAAACATCAACAGAGCTGAGCAGAAGCAGAACCCACCGGCCACATCCATTTTTCCAATTTGAATTTGAAGATATTCATGATATTTTTCTTCTGGATTGTACTGAAATCCTAATTTAAAATACCCAATCTGGTTTGTAGTTCGGGAAAAAGCATAGTTCTTTTGACATTCAATCTGGCTAATGCATCATCTTCAGTTTCAATTGATCTTGTAGTGGCATATCTTAAATTAAACAAAAGTGTTTTAACATCTAATATTTAAATTCTATAAATACCTTAAATTTTGTTGTGGAAATAAAATACCTTGTGTTATTATATTTAAGTCTTGAACTCAGCTCTTCGTCTGTTTCCTGAGCAAGGCGTGCGGCAGATCTATTTTACGTAGGAAAACAGAAATAATGAACACTTTTTAATGCAATACAACATTAATTAATTAAAATATTAATTAATCAAAATAACATAAAATTACTTACCTCAGTCGGCCAGCCTCTAATCTAATCTGATGTTGTTCAACTGATTGGTTGGACCTGGCAGCAGCCACTCTTTTTGAAGCTGGGGTCTTTCTTCCATTAGATGACTTCCTTTTTAGAGGCATTAGTAAAAGATATGAACAATAAATGTATTTATTAATTCTGGATCTCCTTTCTGAAAAGATAATCTTATAACGTAATCATGTGCAATGCAACGAATGAAATAAAAAACGTAAAAAAATTTACATTAATAGTTATACTATTATACTTAAAATACATTAATAGTTATACTAATTAGTAGTTATATTTATATATATATATACTATATACTCACTCACAATAAATTTTTCAATTTTCTTTTTTAAGTCTGTAAAGCACAAAATAATATCTGTTAGACTAAAAGTAGCACAAAATAATATCTGTTAGAGGTTAGACGGTCTAAGTCTAGTCTAACCGTTAGACTGGTAGAGCGATAATGATAACCTGACACACAACGACCGAAACAATTTACAATTTAATATATACACAACAATAATAATTAAAAAATTACATAATATAAGAATAGTAGCCTAAGTTTTTAAATTACTTTGATTTCGAGAAACCGAGACGATAAACAGCGAATGTAAACAAAACATAGCTCTGATCCTGATACAATAGCGAAAATATTTAAAAAAATTACTTTTCTAAAACATTCAAAAACATTTGAACGATATACAGTAATTAAAAAAATTAAAGAAAATAATAGTACATTTGTTGATATAAGTAAAATAAAAATCGCGACAACCAGCAACGGCGTATCAGAAGGCGACGGTGTCACGACAAAACGTTCACAGACAAAATGTTCAACGACAAAATGTTCCCGACAAAACGTTCACGACACAACGTTCACGACAAAAGGTTTACAGACAAAATGTTCACAGACAAAATGTTCAACGACAAAATGTTCACGACAAAACGTTCACGACACAACGTTCACGACAAAATGTTCACGACAAAATGTTCACAGACAAAATGTTCACAGACAAAATGTTCACAGACAAAATGTTCAACGACAAAATGTTCACGACAAAACGTTCACGACACAACGTTCACGACAAAATGTTCACGACAAAATGTTCACAGACAAAATGTTCACAGACAAAATGTTCAACGACAAAACGTTCACGACACAACGTTCACGACAAAATGTTCACGATTGCTACTTTTAAATTTAGTTTAGTTTTAAATGATAAAATATTTTGTGTTTCACAAAATGAGCGCAAATAAATCGTTAACAATAGTAAATGCAATGTTAATTTCCTCTTTGATACCCCTAACTCAAACGGCAACCAGATGAGTATGGATCGGAGGACTGTAAACTGTTTCAGCAAGAAAGAAAAAAAACCAGATGAAATGAGATAGCTATAATAGGAAAATACAATTGGTTACTAATTTGAGATCGTTTGAATTTTCAATTTCAATTAAGCAAACGACGTAAATAAGGTTTGATGGCTGTATTCTAAAAATTAAAAAGTTAAGGGTATCCAAGAGAAAATTAACCAACCGGCATTAACTAGTTAATAAATGGAACGATGATTAAAATGGTCAAAATATGAAATCTTTATTAACTCCGATTAAATAGAAAAAGAAATGCAATTAGTTATTAATTGAAATTCATTTGATGTTTCAATTTTAATTAAGTGAACGACAGAAAGAAGCCTTGATCGTTGTAGCCTAGCGATTAAGAAGTTATCGGCTTCCAAGAGCAATATAGCCTCCTTTA
Organism: Erpobdella octoculata; assembly: GCA_963978895.1. Lineage (NCBI taxonomy): Eukaryota > Metazoa > Annelida > Clitellata > Hirudinida > Erpobdellidae > Erpobdella > Erpobdella octoculata. The sequence continues at coordinate 24,286,374 of OZ022243.1, read as the reverse complement.
ATTAGCTAATTAACGTAACGGTGACTTGGGTAAAGCAGCATGCAGCTACTTGCGTTTTTCAACTAGAATTGAAAATACATATCCAGTCTCTAGCAATTAAAAACTAAAAAGTTAGGGTTTCCAAAAGCAAATAAACCGGCATTAACTAGTTAATAAATGGAACAATGATAAAAAGGATCAAAATATGGATGAAAAAGAAAAAAGCCAAATAGCTATAACTCCATACAATTATTTATTAATTGAAGATCATTTGATGTTGCCAATACGTATATTAGTTTCATGCTGTCATGCACATATACTTTGCTTAGGTAAATAAAATGGTGAATAGACACAACGCAAAAAATGACTTAATAATTAGTTTGCAAGAGATCTTGACATAATAAAACAAAATTTTTATTTTTCAGTGTGAACATTTTGTCGTGAACGTTGTGTCGTGAACGTTTTGTCGTGAACGTTTTGTCGTTGAACATTTTGTCTGTGAGCATTTTGTCTGTAAACATTTTGTGCGTGAACATTTTTCGTGAACGTTTTGTCGTGAACGTTTTGTCGTGAACATTTTGTGCGTGAACATTTTTCGTGAACGTTTTTGTCGTGAACGTTTTGTCGGGAACATTTTTTCGTTGAACATTTTGTCGTTGAACATTTTGTCTGTGAACGTTTTGTCGGTGATCATTTTGTCGTGAACATTTTGTCGTGAACGTTGTGTCGTGAACGTTTTGTCGGGAACATTTTGTCGTTGAACATTTTGTCTGTGAACGTTTTGTCATGGAACCATATATATATATATATATATATATATATATATATATATATATATATATATATATATATATATATATATATATATATATATATATATATATATATATATATATATATATAAATGAATGTTTGTATATATATGTATATATGTTAATGGCGTTTATGCATTGCTACACCATTCATCCGATCGTAATGAAATTTTCACACAACCTTGAGAGTCAAGAGGAATCAAATATAGAGAAAAATATTTTGAAATCCGTCACAAAATGAGCGGAGCGGAGCGGGTGAGCGAGCGGGAACTATATATATATGTATGTGCGTATGTATGTGTGTATGTATGTATGTGTATGTGCATGTATGCGTGTCTGTGTGTGTGTTTATGTATGTACTAGCGGAGATACCCGGCGTTGCCCGGGTTTTTTAGAGGTTTTTCTAATGTTTGTCTCTTTCTTTCCCGTTTCCTTTCCCACCTGCTTTCCCACTCCTGTTCGCTTTCCCGCTCCCGGTCGCTTTCCCGCTCCCAGTCGTTTTCCCGTTCTTGGTCGCTGTCCCGTTCCCGCTCACGTTTGCTCTCCCATTCCCGCTCACGCTTGCTTTTCCGTTCCGCTCGCTGTCTGTTCCGGGTCGCTTTCCCGTTTCTATAATAGACAAACTAACCCACAAACATTCATATATATTTATAGTCTTAGCAAATCTATTTTACGTTTTATAGGCTAACAGAAGTTATGAAAGAATGGAAAAGAGAAAATGAGCGTGAACGGGAACGGGAGAGCAACCCTGACCGGGAATGGGAAAGCAAGCATGACCGGGAACGGGAGAGCAAGCGTGAGCGGGAACGGGAAAGTGATCGGGAACGGGAAAGCGACCGGGAACGGGAAAGCGACCGAGAACGGGAAAGCGACCGGGAACGGGAAAGCGACCGGGAACGGGAAAGCGACCGGGAACGCGGAAAGCGACCGGGAACGCGGAAAGCGACTGGAATCGGGAGAGCAAGTTTGGAAGGAAACGCGAGCAAGAGAGAAAATCGATAACAAAACTTCTGAGCGGGAAAGCGACCGGGAGCTGGAAAACGACCGAGAGCGGAAAAGCGACCGGGAACGCGACGAAAACGGGAAATTGGAGAAGAAAACGGGAGCGAGAGAGACAAACATTAGAAAAACCTCTAAAAACCCCGGGCAACGCCGGGTAACCCCGCTAGTATATATATACATTATAAAAAGTACATTTTTTTAAAACAACGTTTTATTGCGCTATAAAAATTATAAAATAATATACATATAAGCCTTGCAGAATTTCTGAATAACTTGGTCACATTATGGTAACATAGTTTATAACAGTTTCTAATTCATATACAAAAAAAACGTCGGGTGCATTATTTTTTACCAATGCTTTTATTAACTCGTCGTCTCTGTTTCTCTGTCTGTCTGTTTGTTTCTCTGTCTGTCTGTTTGTTTCTCTGTCTGTCTGTTTGTTTCTCTGTCTGTCTGTTTGTTTCTCTGTCTGTCTGTTTGTTTCTCTGTCTGTTTCAAATCTTGCAATCAATTTTTGAGTCACTTTCTGATGATAGATTTTTTTCAAATTTTGCATACATGCTCAAAATAGAAGACAATGCAATATTCAATTATTAGTTTTACAATAAGTCAATTAATTTAGTTAATTTTAATTAATTTCGATATTTCGGTATAATTAAGATATTTCGACTTTAATCTATATATATAAAAATGAATGTTTGTATTTATGTTAATGTCCTTTATGCATTGCTAAACCATTCATCCGATCGTAATGAAATTTTCACACAACCTTGAGAGTCAAGGGGAAAGTCAAATAAAAAAAAAATTTGAAATCCGTCACAAAATGAGCGGAGCGGAGCGGGTGAGCGAGCGGGAACTATATATATATGTATGTGCGTATGTATGTGTGTATGTATGTATGTATGTGTATGTGCATGTATGTGTGTCTGTGTGTGTGTTTATGTATGTACTAGCGGAGATACCCGGCGTTGCCCGGGTTTTTTAGAGGTTTTTCTAATGTTTGTCTCTTTCTCTCCCGTTTCCTTTCCCACCTGCTTTCCCACTCCCGTTCGCTTTCCCGTTTTCGGTCGTTTTCCCGCTCCCGGTCGCTTTCCCGCTCCCGGTCGCTTTCCCGCTCCCGGTCGCTTTCCCGCTCCCGGTCGCTTTACCACTCCCGGTCGCTTTCCCGCTCACGTTTGCTCTCCCATTCCCGCTCACGCTTGCTTTTCCGTTCCCGCTCGCTGTCCGTTCCGGGTCGCTTTCCCGTTTCTATAATAGACAAACTAACCCACAAACATTCATATATATATATATATAGTCTTAGCAAATCTATTTTACGTTTTATAGGCTAACAGAAGTTATGAAAGAATGGAAAAGAAAAAATGAGCGTGAACGGGAGAGCAACCGTGACCGGGAATGGGAGAGCAAGCATGACCGGGAACGGGAGAGCAAGCGTGAGCGGGAACGGGAAAGCGACCGGGAACGGGAAAGCGACCGGGAACGGGAAAGCGACCGGGAACGGGAAAGCGACCGGGAACGGAAAAGCCACCGGGAACGGGAAAGCGACCGGGAACGGGAAAGCGACCGGGAACGGGAAAGCGACCGGGAACGGGAAAGCGACCGGGAACGGGAAAGCGACCGGGAACGCGGAAAGCGACCGGGAACGCGGAAAGCGACCGGGAACGCGGAAAGCGACTGGAATCGGGAGAGCAAGCTTGGAAGGAAACGCGAGCAAGAGAGAAAATCGATAACAAAACTTCTGAGCGGGAAAGCGACCGGGAGCTGGAAAACGACCGAGAGCGGAAAAGCGACCGGGAACGCGACGAAAACGGGAAAGTGGAGAAGGAAACGGGAGCGAGAGGGACAAACATTAGAAAAACCTCTAAAAACCCCGGGCAACGCCGGGTAACCCCGCTAGTATAAAATAAAAGAGTAATATAAGAAAAAATTGATTGCAAAATTTGTGTTTTAATTACATATAAGAGCATTGGTTTTAAAAATTCGTTTTTAATTTACTTGTTTATAAATGTTTTTTTAACAGAAGTTTTGATGCTGTTTATCTCTTTATTTTTAAATCTTTTTATTTAACTTTACTCGTCTCTTTGTTTGTTTGTTTGTTGGTTTGTTTGTTTGTTTGTCTGGTGGGATCAAATCTTAGAAACGAAAAATCACCCACTTTTAGATTCAAAAACTTTTGTTCGTTGACTCAGATAAAGAGGCAAAGAAAAAAAATTTTTTAAAGTTATTTTTTGACTAATATGTATAATATATATTTACTAGAGAGAGCCCGTCAAAAATGACGGATTTGTTTAAATCTAATTATATATTATTTTACGCATACATACATACATACATACATACATACATACATACATACATACATACATACATACATACATACATACATACATACATACATACATACATACATACATACATACATACATACATACATACATACATACATACATACATACATACATACATACATACATACATACATACATACATACATACATACATACATACATACATACATACATACATACATACATACATACATACATACATACATACATACATACATACATACATACATACATACATACATACATACATACATACATACATACATACATACATACATACATACATACATACATACATACATACATACATAGATACATACACACACATACATACTTTGAATGAACATTGTTCGTTAGAAATTCTTTCGCTAATTTCTATTTTACACCACGCAACTCGACGACAATCCTTCGAGAACTTTCTTTATTTCAACAACTCGACGAAACAACAACACTCGCTGGAATAAAATCAAAAAACCAAAGAAACTAAATAAAAGTTAATTCTTAACAAAAAGTCTCCCGAACATTCTCCCCTTCGTGATGTATCAACATCACTCAAAGGACGGAAACTAAAATTAATCTCTATTGATCGATAATTAAGTCTGTGGTAAGTCTCTTCTATTAGAATCTCTCTTTTCCTCTTTCTGTGAGCGATGATATTCTCTAGCCATTAACTTATTTAGCATATCTCATTCCTTCTCAACGTGAGCTGCCTATTCTGCTAGGCTCCTAAGTTCTTTAACAGTACTCTCTCCCTCTATATGTTAGTAGCCTCGCCTCTTTACAGTCTCTCTTTCATTCTCTACTGGACAGCTTATTTTGCTGGTTCTTTAACGTTTCAGCATCTCTCTTTTTTTTGTCCTCTCAGTAGCTCTTTCTCTTGTATTATTATTAGAGAAATTGTGCGGTTTTATATTAACTGGACAACAATACAAAAAACTGGGGGGGCCTGAATGAGCTGGGGGCCCGACCAAAACTGGGAAGGCCTGAACAAAACTGGGGAACCTGGGCCCCCCGGCCCCATAGCTGGTTACGGCCCTGGAAAGACTTTATCTCTGCACCTGCTTCAGAACCATATGTGGAGCGCATCTTCTCGGTTTGCAGTGATATGACTGCAGGAAAAAGAAACAGGCTCTCCAAGAATCTAGAAACTCGTGTTTTTTGAAAAAGAACTCGAAGTTTTACCATTTTGTAAATAAATAAATAATTTTTTTTGGCTGTGTATAGAATCTACAGTTAACTGTAACTTTAACTTAAAAATAAATAAGTGTAATAGTAACTGAAAAATGTTTGTGGAAAAATAACTTTAACTGAAACTGAAAAATGTTGTAACTTTAACTGTAACTGTAACTGAAAAGTTGTAACTAAAATATCACTGCTTGCCTCATCTCTTGCCAGTTCGATTTCTTTTTGTAGAGCTTTACGTTCACTTTCCAAGTCAGCACATTTACTCTCAAGTAGGACGACCTTACTATCCAGCTCAACCATCTTGATTTGTATTTCTCTCATTTGAATAGAGATTCTGTCTTTTTCCGCTCTGAGCAGTTGATTACTGTCCTGCAAGACGTCGATGCTTTCAATCTTACGAAGCATTTCTGTCTGTTGAGCGGTCGTCTGTAGCTTTACTTGAAGTTGTTCTCTCAGTCTCAGCAAGTTTATCATCATCATCATCATCATCAGCCGTTACAAAAATACTGCTCTTCATGCTATTAGAACCATTCTTATTTGATTCCGGAAGTATGTTTTCATTACCATGAAATACTTCGTCATCGTCGCCAACATGCATTTTTGTTGCTTGATCTAAAATTGACATCGTGTCGTTCTTTGTTGTCATTTCTTCTACTTCCCAAAATTTGCGCAGTGCTAAACCGAGATCGGCTTCTTTCTGAATCAAATACGTATAAGCAAATGATGTCTGGAATTGGTTTTGATTTGGCGACGACGCTCCAACACAAGTCCATCCGAGCGGAGTCAATCTTGCAATTGGTGCACCTTTTTTTCCACGCACTTCCTGTCGAGAAAAATGTAAATCTGCATAATCTAATCCTATGAGCATATCGATTTTTGCACGCGGTTCAATGTATGGAAACTGGATGTTACGTAGATGCGGCCATTTCATCTTAAACTTCTTCCAATCTACCGCTTTCATATTACCAGTGACTTTATTTGTTGTGAAGGCATTTATTTTCATCTTAATTACACGATTCAAACTTTGAAGTTCCACCTCCACTGCTTGTGTCTGGAAACCAGCTCGATGACCATTTAGCATACTCACAGTAACATGACGTGAACTGCCGAGGAGACCAAGTTCTGCAACAACGTTGGAGTTTATGTAGGTTTTGGTCGACCCCTCGTCAAGTAAAGCGTTGATCTTTATTGACTTGAACCCATTTCTTAAAATAACTGGCACAGTTCGTAATGCAATCACGTTGTTATTTCTTGGTTCAGTCGCTGTCATTGTTACGTTTTCTTGTTTGTTATCGTTGGCTTCTCCCCTTCGTACGTTAGCAAGAGGTCGAACAGAAGTAAGTTGACGATTCTCATATCTACCGTGGAGAAGTCGATGATGAGTGTTCATACAACCCTCTAGACCGCACAACCGACTGCGTGTGTATGTTGAGCCTCTTATGCGATGAACCCAAACACCGAAAACAGAGATGTTTTTCTATGGCAAGCTTCCATCTGCTGTCGACAGTTTTTTGGCTGAACACTTCGCACTTCCAGATTGGATGGTATCCACCACAGCATTCACAAGTCTTCGTTGTTACATCATCATTTTTTCCAAAATACAAAGATGATTTTAGATTTGGATTACGACGTTGAGAACTGATTTCAATTTTTGATAGTCCATGAACCACTTCGGATGCAATTGTTCGAAATTCTGCTTCTTGCAGTACGAAATGACGCAGATTTTCTACATTTTCGACTCTTTGATGTTCAAATAGCCAACGCTGAAAAGACGCATTCATGGCTTCGTCCATTTTTTTAATAATCTTGTGGTACATTGAGCTACAACACAGTTCATTATATCGACCAGATTCACGTAAGTTGATTACAGTCAAATCGAGAAGATCGGCAAATCTATCTAGATCGATGGCACTACCAGCTCTAAGCGGACGAAAGTTATCTACGGCTTCAAGCTGCAAGGCAACTTGTCGACGAATGCCACCAAACTTTCTTTCTAAACGTTGCTTTGCTGCCTCGTAACTTTCCGCTGAATGTCCTAGGTTTTCAACAACTTTCAAGGCGTCACCGCTAAGGTACTGACGTAACTGAAGCAATTTATATTCAGCGGACATTGGAGCTTTGTCAATGCATGCAATAAAGGCTGCTTTCCACGCTTCATATTTTTGCTTATCTCCGTTAAATACAGGAATAGATACCTTTTTTAGCTGCCTCCACAAGTCATGACCGACATGGCTGGCTGTTGGTTGAACGGAAGAATGATGGTTTGCGATACTCGGCTAAGCTTGGGGGAGAAAGCTTATTCGACATTTTCGACAATTATTTCGTAATAACGTTTCAAAATTCGACTTCGGAATAGACTATAATAGAAACCAGGCTCTGCTACCAAATTTGTTCGTTAGAAATTCTTTCGCTAATTTCTATTTTACACCACGCAACTCGACGACAATCCTTCGAGAACTTTCTTTATTTCAACAACTCGACGAAACAACAACACTCGCTGGAAGAAAATCAAAAAACCAAAGAAACTAAATAAAAGTTAATTCTTAACAAAAAGTCTCCCGAACACACATACATACTTTGAATGAACATTTAGTGCCGAAATATGGTAAAAAACACATACATACATACATACATACATACATACATAAACACACACAGACACAAATACATGCACATACACATGCATACATACACACATACATACGCACATACATACATGCATGCATGCATACATACATACAGTTCAATTTTTTTTTCTACATTTGATTCCCCTTGATATATATATATATATATATATATATATATATATATATATATATATATATATATATATATATATATATATATATATATATATATATATATATATATATATATATATATATATATATATATATATATATATATTTGTGTGTGTTTATGTGTGTTATTTTTATCTTTGTTATAAATGTAGCGTTTCCTTTAAAAGTAACTTAATCAAATGTCATAACCTAAATTACTTTCATCAAATATCAATTAGTTGTCGTCACTTGCCAAATAAAACTTTACATTAATGAATAATTGACGGGAGAGCAAGCGGAACGTGAAAACAAGCGGAAACGAGATAGTAAAAGTGAACGGGAAAGCAAACGGGAACGGTAGAGCAAGCGGGGAAGGAAACGGGAGCAAGAGAGAAGAACGATAGAAAAACTTTCAAAAACCCCGGGCATGGTACACTCGATTGCTTTCCGAGATTGATTTTTTTAAATTGTTATAATTTTGTACATTAAACTCTTGGTAAAAAACCAAAATAATTTAAAGTGTGAGTAAAACGGTTGTTTTAGATTCAAAAATTTTAGTTTGTTGATTCAGATAAAGCGGCAAATAAAAGGATTTTCTTTTAAATTTATTTTTATCTTTGTCAACTTGGAGGGCAAAACGCTCAACAATAAAACTCCAACTTCAACTAAACTGTTCTTTATCTATATATATAAAAATGAATGTTTGTATGTATATATGTTAATGGCGTTTATGCATTGCTACACCATTCATCCGATCGTAATAAAATTTTCACACAACCTTGAGAGTCAAGGAGAATCAAATATAAAAAAAAATTGAAATCCGTCACAAAATGAGCGGAGCGGAGCGGGTGAACGAGCGGGAACTACACACACACACATATATATATATATATATATATATATATATATATATATATATATATATATATATATATATATATATATATATATATATATATATATATATATATATATGTGTGTATATATATATATATATATATATATATATATATATATATATATATATATATATATATATATATATATATATATATATATATATATATATCTATAAAGTACAAAACTATTTCCTTTAAAACATCGTCATATATTGAAAATTGGCTGAAAAAATACAATTTCAAATTTCAAATCTTTCTATCGAATTAATTATGCCACCTAAACGAAAAGCTATTGATTCCACAGTTTATTCGCAATATATATATATATATATATATATATATATATATATATATATATATATATATATATATATATATATATATATATATATATATATATATATATATATATATATATATATATATATATATATATATATATATATATATATATATATATATATATACTAGCGGGGTTACCCGGCGTTGCCCGGGGTTTTTAGAGGTTTTTCTAATGTTTGTCCCTCTCGCTCCCGTTTGCTTCTCCACTTTCCCGTTTTCGTCGCGTTCCCGGTCGCTTTTCCGCTCTCGGTCGTTTTCCAGCTCCCGGTCGCTTTCCCGCTCAGAAGTTTTGTTATCGATTTTCTCTCTTGCTCGCGTTTCCTTCCAAGCTTGCTCTCCCGATTCCAGTCGCTTTCCGCGTTCCCGGTCGCTTTCCGCGTTCCCGGTCGCTTTCCCGTTCCCGGTCGCTTTCCCGTTCCCGGTGGCTTTTCCGTTCCCGGTCGCTTTACCGTTCCCGGTCGCTTTCCTGTTCCCGGTCGCTTTCCCGTTCCCGGTCGCTTTCCCGTTCCCGCTCACGCTTGCTCTCCCGTTCCCGGTCATGCTTGCTCTCCCATTCCCGGTCACGGTTGCTCTCCCGTTCACGCTCGTTTTTTCTTTTCCATTCTTTCATAACTTCTGTTAGCCTATAAAACGTAAAAAAGATTTGCTAAGACTATATATATATATATATGAATGTTTGTGGGTTAGTTTGTCTATTATAGAAACGGGAAAGCGACCCGGAACGGACAGAGAGCGGGAACGGAAAAGCAAGCGTGAGCGGGAATGGGAGAGCAAACGTGAGCGGGAAAGCGACCGGGAGTGGTAAAGCGACCGGGAGCGGGAAAGCGACCGGGAGCGGGAAAGCGACCGGGAGCGGGAAAACGACCGAAAACGGGAAAGCGAACGGGAGTGGGAAAGCAGGTGGGAAAGGAAACGGGAGAGAAAGAGACAAACATTAGAAAAACCTCTAAAAAACCCGGGCAACGCCGGGTATCTCCGCTAGTACATACATAAACACACACACAGACACACATACATGCACATACACATACATACATACACACATACATACGCACATACATATATATATATAGTTCCCGCTCGCTCACCCGCTCCGCTCCGCTTATTTTGTGACGGATTTCAAAATTTTTTTTTTATTTGACTTTCCCCTTGACTCTCAAGGTTGTGTGAAAATTTCATTACGATCGGATGAATGGTGTAGCAATGCATAAAGGACATTAACATAAATACAAACATTCATTTTTATATATATAGATATATATATATATGAATGTTTGTGGGTTAGTTTGTCTATTATAGAAACGGGAAAGCGACCCGGAACGGACAGCGAGCGGGAACGGAAAAGCAAGCGTGAGCGGGAATGGGAGAGCAAACGTGAGCGGGAACGGGACAGCGACCGGGAACGGGAAAACGACCGAGAGCGGGAAAGCGACCGAGAGCGGGAAAGTGACCGGGAGCGGGAAAGTGACCGGGAGCGGGAAAGCGACCGGCAGCGGGAAAACGACCGAAAACGGAAAACGAACAGGAGTGGGAAAGCAGGTGGGAAAGGAAACGGGAGAGAAAGAGACAAACATTAGAAAAACCTCTAAAAAACCCGGGCAACGCCGGGTATCTCCGCTAGTTATTAAATAAAAAATAAACTAAACGGAAAATGTTACTTCAATACAAAAGTTTGCTTCAATACGAGACTTCACTTCCATTCGCCAATTCAACACATTTCACTAATTCACACCAATTCGACAATTCACTGCAATTCACTCCTAACCGCGCGACAACGACTCTCGAGCTCGACTTCAACTCTTCTAAAAACTCTGCGCATACCTTTTCTCCGCCTAAACAGCACGCTAGCCACTAATATACAACAACTCTTACAACTACAGGTGTGTAACATATTGCACATCGCTAGTAGGCCTAGGAGTTTTTAGTATCTTTGGGGAAGCGCATGCTTCCTTTCTTTCCTTTTTGCTTACTTGTTTAGACTCGACTATAACGTATTCGTATTTGTTCGTACTTAGTGTTTGAATAAACAACTTGTTTTAACGCGTTGTTACATGGCGCAGTCGACATAGAATCTACATCAGAGTTTCTATCGTAACCAACTACAACAACGTAATCAACATCGAACATGGACGCTTTTCGACCACCAGCACCGTTGCGGCTCGATAATCCGAATCTGGCCGCTGAATGGTCGTCATTCGAAAAGAAGTTCAAATGGTTTTTAGTCGCGATCGGCGCCGACGTAAAACAGGATGCCACGAAGCTGGCCATGCTTTTAACGACAATCGGCGACGATGCCGTCAAAATCTACGAGACGTTCAAATACGAAGAAGACGAGTCTGCGGAGTCGTTCGATGACGTTCTCTTAAAATTCAGGGACTATTTTACACCGCTCCGTAACGTGGTCTACGAGCGGTACGTATTTTAGCAGCACATCCTCTCCATAGGTGAGTCAATCGACCAGTACGTCACTCGCCAGCGTCATCTGGCGAAGAACTGCGATTTTAAGGAGGAGGACAACATGATACGTGATCACATTGTCTTTACGTGCCCAGACGCTCGCTTAAAAGAACGATTACTGCGTGAAACCGACCTGACGTTGGCTAAAACAATCGCCATCTGTCGAGCTGCAGAGGCGACAAAAGAGCAAATCAAAACCTTCAACGTGGAACAAAGAACAATGGCACCGGTATCGACTTCCAATGTATGCGCGGTGCAGCGACAAGACAAATTGAAACATCACAACCATCCTGCACAGCTCACAACATCGGCATACAACAACACCAAGTCGTCCTGTCGCAACTGCGGCCGCTCACATGCGTCCGGTGAGTGTCGCGCGAAGAATGTCGAGTGCCGCGCATGCCATAAACTAGTACTGTATCACAACGGGACGGCAGCTGCGGTCAAGATCGAAGTCAACACAACGTAAACAACGAGCCATCCACGAAGTCTACGAACAGCCATCGCCAGTCGAGTCGTCTGGCAACATCTACATCAACAGTGTTCAGGTACATTCAACAACAAGGACCTGGATGAAAATGCTTAAAATAAACTCTACAGACTTGAACTGCAAGCTCGACTCGGGAGCAGAAGCAAACTGCATGTCCTTCAGCACGTACACATCGCTTCGATATCTCAGCGATATCCGCCCAACATCTGAACTACTCTCCGGATACACTGATGCTCCTCCAGCCCAACCGCGAGGCGTCGCTACGCTGAAGATCACATACAAGGGCCAATTTTTCAACACCGACTTCTACATTGTCAACCATGAAGCGCCCGTCATCGTCGGTCTGCCCACCTGTATGGAGCTAGATTTAATCAAGCGCATCGACTATGTCAGCTCGGTCACACCATCTAAAAGCGCCGATTCAGATCTATTGACGGAGTTTGCTGATATTTTTTCTGGCATCGGAGAATTTCCAGGTAAACATCACATCACGGTAGATAAATCAGCACAATCGGTCATTCATCCACCTCGTCGCGTTGCACTCTCCTTGCAACCAAAACTGAAACAACTGCTCGATCAGATGGTCGAGAAAGGCGTTCTTATCAAGCGTGATGAACCAACCGACTGGGTGAGCTCTCTTGATCTGAACCGGGCAATCAAACGGGAGCACTTCATTATTCCGACGTTTTCCGACATAGCACCAAAGCTGCATGGAAAACGAATTTTCAGCGTCATCGACATGAAGGACGGATTCTGGCACATTCGTCTAGATGAGGAGAGTTCCAAATTGTGTACGTTTAATTCAATTTTCGGTCGTTATTCGTACACCCGCCTTCCATTTGGAATTTCTAGTGCACCAGAAGTGTTCCAGAAAAAAGCAAACGAAATTTTTGGTGACATTCCAGACGTATTCATCATATTTGACGACTTACTCATCGCTGCCGAATCGGATGAACAACACAAACAAACACTGCGTATGGTGTTCGAACGAGCGCGGATGAAGGGTGTTCGTTTTAACAAAAACAAAATCCAGCTGCGTGTTCAAGAGTGCAAGTACATAGGCCATGTGCTCACACCTGAAGGCGTCCGACCCGATGAAGAGAAAGTCAAGGCAATCTCTGACATGCGCACACCAGCTGATGCCAAAGAACTACATCGACTCCAAGGTATGGTGACGTATCTGTCCAAGTTCGTTCCGTTCGTACTGATCTAACCGCTCCTCTACGTCAGTTGCTTCGTAAGGATGTAAGCTGGACATGGACGTCACACCACGAACGAGCGTTCAACACAATTAAGCAAGCCGTCACATCAGCCCCTGTTCTACAATTCTTCGATCCTTCAATGCCTGTCGTTGTTCAAACAGATGCTTCATCTACAGGTCTGGGATCTTGTTTGATGCAGAACGGCAAGCCAATAGAATTTGCGTCACGGGCATTGACAGATGCAGAGACGCGCTATGCTCAAATAGAGAAAGAGCTACTGGCAATTGTGTTCGCCTGCATCAAGTTTCATCAATACATCTACGGTCGCCGTGTAGTCGTTCAGAGCGACCACAAGCCACTCGAGGCTATCTTTCAGAAATCGATTGCGGCAACAACACCTCGACTACAGAGAATGCTTCTTTGTCTGCTCGAGTACAACATCAACGTACAGTACACACCGGGAAAAGACATGTTCATCGCCGACACTTTGTCGCGCAGCTACCTAAATAAAGAGCCTCCATCGACAGTAGAGAGAGAGATAGCAGAGGATACAGTCGTCTCAATCAACACCATCATCGCAGATGCTCCAGTCAGCAACTCCAGGCTTGACAAGATCCGTACAGAGTGTGCACGGGACGAAGAAATGCAATTGCTTCGTAAGCATATTCAAAGTGGTTTTCCATCGGATGACTCTAAACTGTCGGGCAACCTGCGTCAGTTTCGTGCTCTCGCGAGTGAGTTGTACGAACAAAACGGACTGATTCTATACACCAACAGATTGGTCATCCCAACTGGAATGCGCAAGGACATTCTGTTTCGCATTCACGAAGGGCATTTGGGGATGGATAAATGCAAAGCCCTTGCACGTGCTGCTGTGTTCTGGCCAGGTATCAATCGGGACATTGAAAACACTGTGGGCCGATGTCCGACATGCAACACCTACCGAAATCGTCAGGCTTCCGAGCCTATGATTGCGCACCCGGTTCCACAGAGACCATACCAGAAAGTTGGCGTTGACATCTTCACGCTGCACGGTAAAGACTACTTGCTAGTGGTTGACTACTTCACCAAGTTTCCAGAATTCATTCAAATAGCCAGCAAGTCAGCAGACTGTGTAATCAAGCATCTGAAAGACATATTTGCACGGTATGGCATACCAGAGACATTGATGGCAGACAACAACCCGTTCAACAGTTTCACCATGCGTCAATTCGCTGAGTCCTGGGACTTCCAGATAGTCACATCCAGTCCGCTCTATCCAAAGTCGAACGGTCAAGTTGAGCGATTCGTGCAGACCGTCAAACAACTGATGCGCAAGACCTCCGACAGCAACCAGGATGTTACTATTGCGCTTCTGCAATATCGAAATGCACCGATCGCAGGAAGTGATTACAGTCCAGCTGAACTGATGTTCAACCGTTCTCTTCGCTCGAGAGTACCAGCCTTACCAACAGCGTCGGCCTTTGATTCTGTGCGTCGTGACATGGAAAATCGAAAGTATCGTCAGGAGTACTATCACGACCAAGGAACTCGACCTCTAAAGCCACTGCAGCCGGGCCATGCGGTGCGCGTGCACAATGGACAGGCATGGCAAGCTGCGAAAGTTGTTGCGGCCCACTCGTCGCCTCGGTCGTACAACATAATCACCGATGAAGGAACTCGTCTGAGACGCAATCGGCGTGACCTCATAAAGACCCGTGAACGTCCACCAAACTGTGATCTCTACATCGATGAAGATGTAATGCCTGGAACATCACCATCTGCTCAACAACCAACGGCACTGGCACAATCTCCAGCCAGAATTGACAGGCCACCTGTACTGACGCCATTAAGGTCGTGCCTAAGAACATCGTCGGGTCGAACTATCAGGCCACCGGCCAGATTTAAAGATTATGTCACTGGTTAACATTTTCTCCTCAAAAGGGGAGGTGTAACATATTGCACATCGCTAGTAGGCCTAGGAGTTTTTAGTATCTTTGGGGAAGCGCATGCTTCCTTTCTTTCCTTTTTGCTTACTTGTTTAGACTCGACTATAACGTATTCGTATTTGTTCGTACTTAGTGTTTGAATAAACAACTTGTTTTAACGCGTTGTTACAAGGTGAACATTCATACTACAACAAATAGCGAGCGTACACACAACACATCCCATCCACCAATAATCACATACACAACATGTCTATCTTGACAATCTTTACTTGTTATAAAGGTTTGTTTTACAGAAGTTTTACTTTTGCATATGCGCGGGAAAGCGACCGGGAGCGGGAAAGCGACCGTTAAAGGGAAATCGACCGGGAACGGGAAACAGGCGGGAACGGGAGTGCGACCGGGAGCATGAGAGTAAGCGGGGAAGGAAACGGGTGCGAGAGAGAAAAACGATAGAAAAACCTTTAAAAACCCCGGGCAACGCCGGGTTCCTTGCTGGTATATATCACTAAATTTCTTCTTTTCATTTATGTAGTTTTTAAAATTATGAAAAATAATTGCATTAAATTGGTATCTTTCTATCTCAAATATATAAAAGATTTTTAATAAACGAAGTTTTTTTTACGGTTCACTTGTTGATAATTACAAAGCATGATTTATTTATGTCTTTATGAAAAATTATAAACCTCCATTCAACAGTTTTGAATCTTTGGGGAGGTAATAGCCACCCAGCCCTCGCAAATGATGTCCCTCGGTGGGGCATTTTGAGCGTAATTAATTATGCAAGCAAACGTCGCCTTCTCTCAAGTCTGCATAAGAAATAAAAGAAATAAAAATAAAAATGGCTCTCTCCAACTCGGTCGATGAAAACAACTGTGACATATGTATGCAATAAACCAAACAAACAATAAAACAAGTAATCAAAAACAAATTAATAAATTAATTAAACAAACAAACAAATTAACAAATTAAACAACCAAATAAATTAAATATTTATTAATAATAAATTAGTTAGTTAAAGAGTTTATTTAACTGAAAATGATTTTACTCCATCGAATTTTATCATTAATAAAAAATCCAATAATGCTATTTTAAGTAGCATTTGGTCATATGTTGACAAAGTGAGATAGTGGAAGATGAAAGAGAAGATGAGTGGTCCAGATGTGATTAAGCTTGGATTACACTCGCAAGATTGTCTTTCTCAAAAATAGTAATTGTTTTTTATTTAAGCGATTGAAATATTTTTGTTGGTTTGTTTTTTTAAATGATTCAATTTTTTTTATAAAAATGTTTGGTATTTAAACATCATTATTATCAACATTAGTTAGAATAAATTTGGGTTTCTTTATAATGTTGGCACTTGGCACGTAAGTATATATTTTATGATGGCAGTTTTTTTAACATATCAGTCGTATTTTACTTTTTATTATTTAGTATTTTTTCGTTGCAGCTATCACGTGAATTTTAGTAGCGTAAATAGCGTTATTATAATTAACTATTTACATGTAAATAACCACTTCGAGAGGTAATCATTGTATTTAAACTTGTTAAATTTGCTACAAATTAAGACATTTCAATTTTAATGGAATGTTAGCTTAAAATCCCTTTTTTTGTTGTTACGTCCGGATGGCCCGGATACAAATTACAAACACGAGGAATGGAGAAAGTACAACAGAAAACATTTCACTAGGAGAAAGTTATTCAATACTTCTTGTGCTGTTTGCTTTTCTTCTTTAGTGTCATTCTGTTTCATCTTTGCGTCAGCTTCGATGTACGGCCAGAACACGAACATGAATTTTCTTGATAGGTAACAGCAATTCTTCGTCAGAAGGCTACCTTGATGTGATAGCGGGAAAGCACATTGGTAAACAACTTTCTGTTCCATGGCGTATTTTATGTCCTGAGAGAATGAGAAAAAAGTGGAGAGATTTCCACGATGCTGATTGGATGTGTCACGATTTGCTTCTACCAATGACGTGGCGAGCACGAGTTTTTATAATAAAAGCGATTTCAGTTTTGCAAAATTATTTAATTAAATTATACGAATTTTCAGGAAAAAAGTTTTAATGGAGGTTAATACGTTTGTATGTTATATCGTTTTTTTGTGTGAATAAAATGTTTAATATATTTGCATTTAAATCATTTTTCTATCAAGTAATATTTTATCATTGTGAACAATAATATTTAATGATTTGTATTTACTGTATTCTGTTACGATTCGTTAAAATATTTGCACTAAGAATTATTCAAGATAAAATTATGTCAACTTCTGAAAATTTAACAAAAA
Source organism: Erpobdella octoculata (assembly GCA_963978895.1). Lineage (NCBI taxonomy): Eukaryota > Metazoa > Annelida > Clitellata > Hirudinida > Erpobdellidae > Erpobdella > Erpobdella octoculata. Next base: position 24,268,666 of record OZ022243.1, on the reverse strand, counting down.
TAACACTGAGCAATGCAGTAACCTGCCCATCTATTACATATAACTAATGTCATATAAACGGCATAATTTTTTGAGTTTTCTTCTCTAAGTTGTTGTCATTAATGTATAAATTAAACTATTTCAACTCAAGAATTTCGTTTTTTTATATAAATAAACGCTTATTATTACAGTGGCGTAGCGAGGGTATCTGGCGCCCGGGGGCAAGGTATAAAAAATGCGCCACCATCTTCCACTGTCATCCTAATTAGACGGCCAAAATCGAAGGAACCAAAGGCACCCGAGCCTTATCCGGAGCTCGGTGAGCCCTTTTCCCAAGAAAATTTTGGAAATCACTTGTGTGAAATACTGCAAAAATACGATTTTTTAATTTTACATGTTCAAAAATGACTTTGGGGAAATTCTTGTCTTTTCCTTTGCTTTTTGGTGCCCCCAAAGCCTGGCGCCCGGGTGAAGATGTCCCTCCCTGCCTACCTTTGCTACGCCACTGTATATTACAACATTGAAATTATTAATAACAGTATCATGGCAGAATGTTATTGAAAATAGCGTCTCTCCATTTGTGATTTTCCGGTAAAATTGAATTTTTTCGTAAAAGTCACACTCACTTCACTGGCGGATCCAGTCTATTTTAAAGGGGGGGGGGGGTAAAATTTGAGACTGGATAAGCAATGCATAAATCTCTAGAGTATATTTTTTAATTTTAAAAACAAAATATGATTGTTTTATTTCTGATACTTCAAAGTTTATAAAGTGTAAGTATATATTACTTACTCATGAAGGTTTGAAATTTGAAATCAGCAAAACAAATTTGTTGTAAATGATTTTAAATTTCATCAAATGATAAAATCAAGTAGACGATTTCCAGACATTTCTGTGTCAAGGATTTTTTTTTGTAGCAGAATGGCCCTTTGCAAATTGACAAAGTTGCAAGTTGGCCATGGCCCGATTGGCCCCACCCTAAATCCACCAGTGACTCAATTTAAGGTAATAAAAACCTGAAGGCAACAAGGTTTAGTTTTTGGAGAACATGTACTCAGTACTAAACATATTTAAACCAAGCTTGTTGTGCGTTCATGTAGATTTGCTGTTGTTTTCAAAGTAAAACTATTTTTTTAGTTCAATGGCGGGTTAGAAACTTCTCGTTACGCCTGTGTTTAATAACTATAATTTCTTTATTCATACGATTTTTTTATACTTATTATATTAATTGAATAATTTTAATAAATTTAGGGTATTTATTTTAAAAATTTAAATACTTTTCAGAAAGTTTTCTTTTATAGGCCTGATTATATAACCAATGAAATATTCACACACAAAAGATGATGAGTTGCGACAACAACTTTATCTGCTCTGCAACCATAAACGAAACACCATTGCTAGTTGAGAGAGCCGTCTCATATTCTGACGAAGAGAGATTTTACGGTGGATGGTCATTTTATGGTGCTAACAGTCCGATTGCTGAAACCGCAGCACGATTTCTTTCATACGATGGCTGCTGTAATTTCTACACGTGTGGCTGCGACAACTATGGAGATCAAATGATGACATCGTCAACTGCAAAATACGAATGGAATAGATGCTGTTTTGAAGGTGATAGCAGTACTAAACGGAGTTTCAAAGAAACAATAAACGAGAAAGAATTGAACAAACAATCGAATAATCCTTCAAGTCCCACAGCAGATCAATCTCACTGGTTGAGTTCCACTCATTCGACCAATTCAGAAGACCATCAGCATCCAAACAGGAACTTATCTCAGCGAAATGTGGCTTCATTCGCAAAATCCACTGCGGTGACAAATCGCATGAAAGGATTGAGACCAGCAGGTAGATGTCCAGGCATGAATAGAATGGTTCACAAACGCAACGAGCGCGAAAGAGAAAGAGTGAGATGCGTCAACGAAGGTTATGCTGAGCTGAGAGAGAAACTGCCACTGGATTTCAAAGCTGAAAAAAGAGTCAGTAAAGTGGAAACTCTGAGATATGCGATAATTTACATTAAACAACTACAAAAGATGCTGGAAGAAACTGATGCTTCTTCAAAAAGAATGAACAATGCATAACAAATGTCATCTTCGTTTTTGTCGTGTAACTGATTCAGTTTTGATTGAAGTCAGTGGCGCACCCAGGATTTGTTTGAGGTGGTTTAATAATTTAATACTTTTAAAACCATGTCAAACAGCAACAGTTTTTAATACAGTTGAATTATGTTTGAGTTCAAAAAACAGAATAATTTTATTTTAAATTCAAAAATTTGTATATTTTCAAAAATATTAAGAAAAATTGTGTTCTAGTTAGTAGTTAGAAAAATAAGCGTTTTTATTTTTAAAAATAAAAATGTCAAAATATTTTGGGTTTTCAGCTATTTTATTCAAAATAGAGTCTGCTGTTGGTGCAAAATATCTAAACAAATATAAATGAGTTGAACCATTTAATCTGTTTTTTTCTAATATACAATTTTGTCATATATTTATAGGAAAACCCCCAAATATTTTATTTGCAAACAATAATAGGGATGAACTACAACATATAAAATGGCTAATTTACAAAGATCTTTTTACACTGATCATTATGTTTTTATCATAATAAATTTTTATGTAGTAAACATTTTTGGTATAATTTGGGCGATTCTAATCCCAAAAACCCCCTTAGGTGCACACATGATTAAGGTTGCAGTCTATTTTTTTTTGTTTTATTTGAAAATGGAATAAATTTTCAATTGATTTAGCGTGCGCTGCTTCGTTTACTTATAACAGTTATATTACAGTATTTTTTCGCATATAACGCGGATCTATGAAAGTCTGTGGAGGGGTTAAAAATAGATGTGGTTTTTCAAATAAATAAAAAAAATTATTGATAGACTGACTACCTGTACTTATTTACATTTTTTGATTGATAGAAAAAATTATTTTTATGACCTTTCCGTGCACGGCAGAATGCGCGTTGTATGTGTCGAAATAGGGTAGTTGTCTTGTCTTGCTGAATTTTCTTTTTGCTTCTCTGTTTGTTTTTTTTCTAAATAATTAACTTTTTTATGTTGGTTTGTTCTTAAGGTCTGATCAGTGTCGGGGCTAAGGTGTGATTGGCCCCCCAAAAACATTAGTGGGCCCTTCTATTTATAGTTTACCTGACCATGGTTTGGCGGTCAAACCGCATTTTTCTCTAAAAATAGTTGATGACCGGGGAAGGGGTAGTTGACCTTATTAAAAAAAACTTTGTTCTAAAAATGTTCGATGACCGGAAAGGAAGGTTGGGGGGCTAGTCGTCGAAAAGAGCATCATTTGGAAGTGCAGAAGGTGGTTGTGCAGAGGTGGAAATGGGTTGGGTCATGTAGTTCTAAATAAATGTAGATGAAAGCGAGCCATAAAGCGTTTACGCAGTTGACCATCTTGGGCATATGTCGTCGAAGCCTGTACCTACGGCGCACATCGATTGTTGTTGTTTATCGAATTGTTCGGTCGGATTTATGTTTAGAGAAAAATTTGAAATATATTTATTTTTTCTGTAATTAAAGTTTTATTTGTCAAATTAATTTATTGATCGTATGTAGGTCGTACTCATTGTTTTTTCAGCGGCGTTACGAGCAGTGTTATTTTCGTTGCCGAAAACGAAAACGGAAACGTTTGTTAACATAAATAAAACAATTTCGTTGACAAAAACGATAATTGAAACGAGAAAAAAGTGAACGAAAACGTAACTAAGTTGATAATCTCAAAACAAAACTAAATCGGAAATATTAATACAAAAACTGAAACGAAAATAATTTAGTTTTAAAAATTAGCGCAGCTACATTTTACCGGCTCTTTGTTTAGTGCCCTAGTTTGTTTTATTCCTTTACAAAATTTGTTTCTTTTGCTTATCTCTTTTTTCTTGCTTGTTGAACGGTGAACAAATGAAACCTTTTCTCTGGCGGAAAGCAGTGATGAATGTCATGTTACTAGGACTTAAGAGCTTTTAAATGAGAATTAAAATATAAGATGTACAAGTAGATTTCAGAAAATGTTCGTGCTTTTGTTGTTCATACACTTTAGCTAGTAATAAAGTCAAAAGACAAACAAGAGGCTACCACTAATTTTTTGCTAAAGCATATATATATATATATATATATATATATATATATATATATATATATATATATATATATATATATATATATATATATATATATATATATATATATATATATATATATATATATATATATATATATATATATATATATTCATGTAAAATCGATGATTATACGATCAGTTTCCCGTTGATAGAGATTAATAGGATTTATTAAGCTTCATAAATTAATTTCCAATAAAACGGCAAAACCATTCTATTGAGCCCGGTATACGATTTGGTGATATTGTAACATTGGTGTCAGAATTGGGATACAAGAATGGTTTTGAAATCATTGGATGAGCTTTGGGCGAGTGAAATGAAAGACGAGCTGGAGAAACGTGGCCTGAGCGATACAGGTGAAAAGGACGAACTTATGGAACGCCTCTTAGCCGCGTTAGTGAATGAAGGCTATGGGCCTGACGACGATGAATATTTGTTCGATATTGACAAGGAAACTGTGGCTAGGCGGAGAAAATTGAAAAACCAATTGCTGGAAGAAGGAAGACAACAAGCGAGAGAAAACATGGCAGCACAGGGGAAGACAGGAGAAAGAATGATTCTTGGCCACGAAAACAAAGTAGCAGCAGCCGGTACAACTGTTGAGAGTTTGTTCACAGGCTTGGCTGAGGCAGTGGTGGACACGGTTCTGGACCAGCGGGCTGCTGGTGATGTGGGTTGCTGCGGCGAAACGCAATTTGAACTGGAGTCCACCAGCTGTGTCTCAGAGCATGTGACGGATGACGGCCGCACAGACTGCACAAGTAAGGTGGGTCATGATGATGAGCCTGCCAAAGACGGTCATGATAAAGAACCTTGCAAAGATGTTCAAGATGAACCATGCAAAGAAGGTGATGACTAGACTGGCAAAGATGGTGACAATGATACAGTCGGTTTGGACGTCAACAACAAAACTAAAGAAGATGAAAAGAATGTTGAAAACAAAATGCAAAACGATGAGGATGAAAGTGACAATGATGATTATAATAATGGCAATAACAACTATGGCTTTTACCCACTCAGCGACGGTTCTGAAACGGAAGCCTCCATAACAGACGACGGCACCGAATATTCAGGGTCAGATTTTAGTGAAGAATCTGACTCGGATGAAGCAACCGAGGATTTGGAAACGGACGAAACTCCAATGGGGAAATACGTCAAAGTTAACTTTACAAAAAAGGAAGACACAGATTTGAGAGACGATGGCGATAATTTGAAGAAAGATCCGCTGGACGATACGAAAGTTGACACCGATGAGAGAGCCGAGTTGGAATGTGAAAAGAAAACGTTCGATTGTGGCTTGGAAGAAAACAAAGATGACGGCAATGAATTTCTCCAAAACAACAATAGCAATGCAGCCAGCAAAAACTCTGAACAAGATGAGTCAAGAACAGAGAACGGTACCGAAGGTTCTAAATCAGATGAATCCACAGAGGATTCTAGATCAGATAGACTAAGAGTCATTGTAAAATCAAATAACAGTTTGATGAAGGAATTTATTGAATTTATGGAACGTGTTTTCGAAAAACCTTTTGAAGAGTTTCTTGAGAAAGATCTAAAAGATGTGAAGGAAGAAGAAAAAGCAGACAGTTCCGATAAACCGTGCAAAGATGTTCAGGACGAGGCATGCAAAACAGGCTGTGATGAACCGTGCAGAAATGGCAACGATGAGCCAAAAAAAACTCTGTTAATGAGCCAAAGAAGGACCGGAAGAAACTGCATCAAACAGTCAAGAGACTTGACCATGTTGTTTGCGAATTGCGGTCAAAGCCACGAGTAAAGATCAAGTTATTTTGTGTTTGTACCGAGTCGCACTTCTCAAAAGCGACTATGCTGTTCGGGACGAACAGAATTAAGAAGGGGGTAATCATTTAAAATCGATGATTATACGATCAGTTTCCCATTGATAGAGATTAATAGGATTTATTAAGCTTCATGAATTAATTTCCAATAAAACGGCAAAACCATTCTATTGAGCCCGGTATACGATTTGGTGATATCGTAACAATATATATATATTCTACAATCGCACAACACTCTTATCTTCCAAACAACAAATTTAGTTCAAAAATTTTATTACATACACTTAAATATTACTTTTTAGTTTTTAATACATTTGTATACAAGCGTTATTTAAATGTTTTGTTATTACTTTATTAGAACAAAAACAGCACTAATTAATATCACACAGCCTTACATTAAAATAATTTGAGAAAAATAAAAAAGTTTGTAATAAGTTTTATATATTTATCAAATTCCTTAATAAAATCTGATTAAAAGTTTCAGCAGAGATATGAATTTAATGTTTGGTTTGCGAAGTTTCCCATGACCACCTACAACATGAGTAAAACCTTCTATTAAAATTGTTCACGTGGAAAGAATGAGGATCTTTACATTTACTGATTTTTCTTAAAGGAAGTTTCCAAACTCCGACAAAAACATTAGAATGCCCACTTGTAGTGGGATGACCATCTTTTGACAGACATAGAGGAGGAGTCAAAGAGTAAGGAGGAATCTCTAGGTTTAGCTCTACGAATCTTACCGGACTGTTAAGTTGAAGTTCACTATTTATTGAATACGTTGGAAACGTTGTGACAATCAAGAAACCACTTGAACTGTTTGAAAATAGTTCTAAAACCCTAAAAATAACATACAAAATTAAGAAAATTGTACGTTTAATCATCAATTTTAACATGTTTACAAGTACTTTACCTTTCTATATCACTGAAGTGCAGGTGTTGCAAAAGCATTCGACATAATATAATGTCATAACTACCCAAACTCTCCATTGTTACAATATCCTGAAGAGTGAAATTCCAATCTTCTTTCTTATATGTTTCTCTGTGATGGTTGATGAGATTTGGAACAATATCCATTCCAGTGTATTCTACATCATTTCTTGTGTTCAAGAACCTACTCATCCAGGCCATATCGCCACATGGAACATCCAGTAATCGAATTTTTGAATTGGGTTTTTTTAGTTTCTTGATTTGATTGATGGTAATGTGTAGAACTGCAACAACTTCTTGTGACCAATCCAGCGTTGAGCCTTGTCCTTTAAAAAAAAATTCAACAAAATTTTTAAATTAAACAATAATTTAAACTTGTAAACATGTGAACTGAAACAAACCTGATGCACTCAGACCGGTGTAACCCTTATCATGTCCTTGGCCCCAGGCTCTATTTTGAAAAATATTTTTAAATGATTCAGTTCTAATAGCTGATGACTCCACTACAATTTTGGGTGCATAAGCATATTTGGTAGACTCTAGGTTTTCTTGAACTTTTCCTATTGCTTCTTCCGTTATACAATTTCTGATATAGTCATTAGGATCAGAGTGAAAGTACTCTAAAGTTACAGATTTTCTAGTAACAAAAACTAAAATTAAAATTAAAAACAAACTAACTACAACTAGAATTTTCAATAATATAGCATTTCGACATCCCATATTCATAGAGATCGGCTTATCGTAAATCACGGTACACGTTCAAGCATGCGAGGTCGTACGCAAGATAACGAAGTAGAGAATTTGAAGATATAAACAAGTGAACCGTTAAAAATTGTGTTATTCACAAATCCTTTATATTTTTAAATTTAGCAGCTAATAATTTTAGCAAATAATAATAAAAATAATTAAAAACATATTTTTTGAACAGTTTGTATTTGTATATATACAAATGTACTAACAACTTAAAAATAATATTTAAGTGTACATAATACAATATTTCGAACCAAACTCTTCGTTTGAAAAATAAGAGCGTTGAGCGTTATTTAAATAAACTAAATTTGAATTTGGTTACGCAATTACCTATGATGTTCGTACATAAGGACTTTTGGCCTAGGAGGTTTTTTGTTCATAAAAAATGAAATTAACCAATTTTTTAAAATAAAATAGATAAAAACCTCCTCCTTTATGAGTACCATGTTGTGTCTAAATCGCGTAGAATTTTTCCAGCCGTTCTCGAGTTCAGCGAGTTATCACACCCCAACCCCCCCCACCCCGGTATTATAATTTTAAGAGGACTGCATGATCCGTTCAATTTGATATTGTGATATTTGTTTTATCTAAATTAAAACAATAAATTATTAAAATCATTTTTTATTAATATTGAAAATAATTATATCAATTATTTACTTTCCGCAATCCCTACACAAAACAACGTTTTCTTGAGCCCATTACCCACAAAATTCCAGATTTTAGGGTCGGCTTATACACGGGCCATGCAAATATTCTTAGATTTTCAACTTCAACATGAGTAGTCTGCTTTATGCGGTAGATACTGACCAAAAGCTATGTATCTGTCAATAGTTAACGATCAACACCTAAGAACGGGATCGTACAGTCAGCGATGATGATGTCGCAAGGGACCGGGTAGAAAATTTTCCGACGTTGTACAAAGAGTGTGCTAAAAAAATGCGACGTCACCAGTTTGAAATATTTAAATTTTATTAAACGCAAATGGTTTTAAATATTAAAATTTGATCAAATATACATTGTAGCTGTTTTTTGAATTTCAATCAAAATTTAAATAACCTCTACGGAAATTATAATTTTCAATGTTTAACGTACAATTGTGTCTTTTGTTATAAAAAAAGAAATAAAATATATTGTTTCTCAATTTCAAAAAATATTTGTTTTCTTCTCAAATTTGTAGCAAATTAAGGACCAAAAATTTACAAATCACGGGACTTTATTTATGAAAACAATATATTTAAGAAATAAAATTGGGCTTTTAAATGATGAAATAAAAACTGAACTTTAAGCTAGCGTCGAAAAAAAACTTTTCATGACCTTTAAATTTGTTTAATAGCAATATTGACGGGGTGTTATTAACTTCAGTCATCTTATTAATAAAAAGCCGAGAGTTATTGAAAAAGTGTCATTTGTTATTTATCTAGTTTTATAGTTTAAACTTTTTAATTTAATTTATTAAAATGTCAAGTTATGAATCAATACACGGCTTTCCGAAGAAAGACGTTTGATATAAAAGGCGTGAGTTTTGCATGAGTGGGGAAAGAAAGCTGCAGAGAGTGTAAATTCAGGCAGGTTGAACTATTTATTAAATTTTTTTAGAATTAGCAATATATCGATTTGATTTTATATTTAGTTTTATCAAACAAAAATCACTTTTGTTGAAACTGTTATTATCTTCCAGAAAAATGAAGATTTGCATCTTTATATTTGTAGCGGTTTTAGCCGTGGGTACGTAATAACACATATTCTATTATTATTGGTTTTAATGAATTAAATTTTCCGATTATTATTTAGGCTTTATTGAAAATTTTCAGTACTCAATAAAATTATTACTTTTCATCAGTTTGCTAACCGTTTACATTTGACCTAAGAACTGAATTAATTTATCCAGATGTCATTAATTTGGTTGTGTTTGTCCCAGTTTAATTTTTGTCAGGCAATCCAAAATTGTGGATTTAATGTCCGATAAAGCACGCGTTAAAAATCAAACAAACTTTTAATTTTTAATTTTTTTCTGGTTACTGAAATGATTTAAAGATTCACGACTGTAAGTATTATTAGGGGTCATCCATATATTACGTACGCACCGAGGGGGAGGGGTGTGTGTACAAAGTGAATGTTTTGCGTATAAGTGCGTATGGGAAGGGAGGGGGGTCTCCAAGAAATGCGTATGTACGCAAAAAAAGATAAATATTATTTTTTCTAATAGTACTTATTGTTGTTTTAACTCAATTGAATTGATTGAATAATAAATCTTATCGAGTAATATTTAAGTTGAATCAATTAAACAAACAAACTTGTATCGCGCCTTTTTCAAAAACTCAAAGGCTCAATAATATCAACTATCAACGATGGCGTGTTTAGAAAAGCTCGGCTGAATGTTTGAATTTGGCGTATCGAAATAGCGTCCTCCAGCGTACTAGTAATAATGCTATTTAAGATGACAAGCCGGGTACCCGACGTTGTCCGTCGTTTTTAGAGGTTTTTACACACTTTTACTTAACTTGACTTTTCTGTCTGTCTGTCTGTCTGTCGGTCTGTCTGTCGTCAAAATTTGCAATCGATTTTAAACTAACTCCCCAATGAGCTAGAGACTTAAAAATTTAAACATACCTTCGAACTGATTACCAATGCATTTTATCAATATTTCGGATCGATTGGACAAAATTTAATTAAACAATTATTTGGGACATTTTCGTCGAACTATTTATTGTCTATGCTAATATGCTCGTTGTTTATATAATGATACAAACTATATCAAACATAACACAAAGATTTTTAATAATATAAATAATCTACTTACATAATTTACTATGTATGTATGTTAGCAATTTCGCGTAACGCAATATATATATATATATATATATATATATATATATATATATATATATATATATATATAGCACGTCATTTTTGACGGGCTATCTCTAGTATATAATAATATAAAAGTGTGTTTTTAAAAAACTTTGTTTCTTGCTTCACCGATTGCTATCCGGCTCCCGGTCACTTTCCCGTTACCGCTTGCTCTCCCGTTCCCGTTACCGCTTGCTCTTCCGTTCCCGGTCGCTTTCTCGTTTTCGGTCGCTTTACCGTTCCCGGTCGCTTTCCTGCTCTTTTTTGCTCTCTGCTCTTCCGCGTCTTCTCCTTTTCCCACTTGCTATTCCGCTCCCGGTCGCTTTTCCGTCCTTGGTTGCTCTCCCGTTCTCATACCCGCTCATTCTCCAGTTCCCGCTCGCTCTCCCGTTCTCGTTTCTGCTCGCTGTTCCACTCTCGCTCACTTTGGGAATGATCTCAGTTTTTTTCACAGAAACGTTCCTCTATTGACATTCAAGGTTTTGTGAAAATTTCATTACGATCGGCTGAATGGTGTTATTTTCCATTATAGTCTCAGCCCAGACGGAGCCACAGACAGGGGAGCCGCAGATAAATGAGCTATGCATCTGTCCAAGTGTGATTAATACAGTGTGTGGCCAAGATGGAATTACCTATACAAATTGGTGTCTGGCAATATGCGCGTAAGTTTTATGGGGTTGTGAAATTTTATCAAATTAAGCAAATTATATTTAATTATTAACACGAGAACATCTTCTGATTATGGTTTACCTTGAAAAGGTTCTTCTCTTAAAAAAGGATTTTAATGTCAGTGAAACAAATTTTTAAATGTAAATTTGTGCATATTGTTAGCACGGGTGTCATTTGAAGCAGAGTACAATTGACCCACTTCCAAGTTTTTTGGAAAGAAATTTTTAATTTTGAGAACTTTTTTCAGGAAAATTGTATTAAAAAGTACCTGCGACTACCCTCGTCATCAGTTATTTTTGTAGGCAAAAGTGTATCAGGTTTTTGAAAACTTTTGAAAAAAGTACTTATGACTATTTCCCCTGATCATCTGTCATTTTTGAAGACAACAAATAAGAATTTTGTGGGGAAAATGTTTAGGTTTTCCTCAATACCCCCCTGACGCTCCTGATTGCTAGCAGGTTTTGTATACAGACCCGCTGAAAATCATTTTAATTGATTGATTTAATATAGAGTCTGCAATTCTGCAATGCAAGAACAAACCTGCCACTCATAAAATTGCTTCATAAACAAACCAATGACAATTTTTTAAAAAAGCTTAGTCAATAATAGTCATCCTTACGTAGGTCAATAAAATTTTTTACAAAAACATCTAACATTTTAGTAATTTTATGTTTTTAAAACCTCCATAAGTTTATTCTTTGTCTTGCGAAATTTTTGGACACTAACTTAAAATTAATTTGCCCCCAGTACCCAAACAAACTCTCAAATCCTCTTCTGCACCATGAAATCCCACAAATGCTAATACATTGATCACAAATTTGAAGTATAGTATGGCTCTCTGCATCTTGCTAAAGCCATCAACATGTTCCATATATATATATATATATATATATATATATATATATATATATATATATATATATATATATATATATATATATATATATATATATATATATATATATATATATATATATATATATATATATCTATATATATAAAAGAACATGTCCTGACTGACTGACTGACTGACTGACTGACTGACTGATGACTGACTGATAATCAACGCCGAGCTCAAACGCCTCATCCTAGGAACGTGAAATTTGGAACTTATATTACTTTTATAGCGTAAACATCCGCTAAGAAAGGATTTTTGAAAATTTTGCTTCTGAGGGGAAAAAACTGGAAAACAAACTTTTTTCTAAAACAATGTATATCTCGAAAACCAAAAATGAGGAGATTTTGAAATTTGGTATATAGATTTTTTTTGAAAAAGAAAAAATTACGTGTTTCACCATTTTTTGAAAATTCGGTTTCCCGGACCTCAAATGTGGGTTGGAAAATTCGGTTATTTGGTTTTTAAAGTAACTTCTACTCAAAAACTGTTAATGCTACAGGAGAAAAAATTAGTATTTAGTTTCTACTCCAAAAATAATGAAATACGTGTTTTAGCATTTTTTGAAAATTTGGTTTCCAGGACTTCAAATGTGGGGTGGAAAATAGGGCTAATTGTCTTTTATAGTAACTGCTACTCAAAAACAGTAAATACCACAGATGTAAAAATTATTATTTAGTTTCTTTTCTAAAAATAAAGATATACATGTTTCAATATTTTTTACAAATTTGGTTTTCCGGACCTCAAATGTGGGTTGGAAAATTGGGTTATTTGGTTTTTAAAGTAGCTTCTACTCAAAAACAGTTAATGCCACAAAAGTAAAAATTAGTATTTAGTTTCTACACTAAAAATAATGATATACGGGTTTCACAATTTTTTGAAAATTTGGTTTCCAGGACTTCAAATGTGGGGTGGAAAATAGGGTTATTTGGTTTTTAAAGTAACTGCTATTCAACAACTGTAATTGCCACAGATGTAAAAATTAATACTTAGTATCTACTCAAAAAAAAAAGATATACGTGTTTCATCATTTTTGGGGTTATTTGGTTTTTAAAGTAGCTCCTACTCAAAAACTGTTAATGCTACAGAAGTAAAAATTAGTATTTAGTTTCTACTCCAAAAATAATGAAATACGTGTTTTAGCATTTTTTGAAAAATTTGGTTTCCAGGACCTCAAATGTAAGGTGCAAAATAGAGTAATTTGATTTTAAAAATTACTGCTACTCAAAAACTGTAGTTTCTTTTCTAAAAATAAAGATATACGTGTTTTACCATTTTTTTTAAATTTGGTTTCAAGGACCTCAAATGTGTGGTGGAAAATAAGGTTATTTGGTTTTTAATGTAACTGCTACTCGAAAACTGTATATGCTACAGGAGTAAAAATTAGTATTAAGTTTCTACTCTAGAAATAATAATATACGTGTTTTACCAGTTTTTGAAAATTTGGTTTCCAGGACTTCAAATATGGGGTGGAAAATAGGGTTACTTGGTTTTTAAAGTAACTGCTACTCAAAAACTGTAAATGCTACAAAAGTAAAATTAATATCTAGTTTCTACTCTTAAAATAATGATATACGTGTTTCACCATGTTTTGAAAATTTGGTTTCCAGGACCTCAAATGTGAAGTGGAAAAAGGGTTATTTGATTTTAAAATAACTGCTACTCAAAAACTGTAAGTGCTAATTGGTATTTTGAGGTTTTGTGCCGGTTGAAAGTAAATGAGTTTAGTTTATCACCGGACGGACGGGCCAAGCCGTTATTTTAGGGTCTTCATAGGCCCTGCCCAAACCTTAAATCAAGGTGGGACGGGCCGAGATTTTTAACCAAGTATATAGACATTTTAGTGATTTTAGGGTGTTCAGACGGGCCGGGCTAAACCTGAAGTCAAAGTGGGACGGGCCGAAGTTTTTCATCAAGTATATAGAACTTCTAGGCCTGTAAAAACGGGCCGGGCCCTAATTAGACGGGTCGTGCCGTGCCAGGAATTTCGGTTTATTAAACAGGCTGGGCCAAGTTGTCGACGGGTGGAGCCGAGACCTAAAAATTGATCCGTGCAGTACTCTACTATGTATGCATGGTTCAAATTCTCTAACTTCATGCGAGCGAAGCCGCTACGGGCACTGCTAGTATATATATATATATATATATATATATATATATATAATATATATATATATATATATATATATATATATATATATATATATATATATATATATATATATATATATATATATATATATATATATATATATATAATATACTAATTTAATAGAATATATTTCATTAGCAGTGCCCGTAGCGGCTTCGCTCGCATAAAATTAGAGAATTTGAACCGTGCATATACATAGTAGAGTACTGCACGGATCGATTTTTTAGGTCTCGGCTCGACCCGTCGACAACTTGGCCCAGCCCGTTTCAAAAACCGAAATTCCTGGCCCGGCACGGCCCGTCTAATATGGGCCCGGCCCGTTTTTACAGGCCTAGAAATTCTATATACTTGATGAAAAACTTCGGCTGTCCCACCTTGACTTCAGGTTTAGCCCGGCCCGTCTGAACACCCTAAAATCACTAAAATGGCTATATACTTGGTTAAAAATCTTGGCCCGTCCCACCTTATTTTAAGGTATGGGCAGGGCCGTATGAAGACCCTAAAATAACGGCTTGGCCGTCCGTCCGGTGATAAACTAAACTCATCTACTTTTAACCGGCACAAAACCTCAAAATACTAATTTTTACATCAGTAGCACTTACAGTTTTTGAGTAGCAGTTATTTTAAAATCAAATAACCCTTTTTCCACTTCACATTTGAGGTCCTGGAAACCAAATTTTAAAAAAATGGTGAAACATGTATATCATTATTTTTAGAGTAGAAGCTAAATACTAATTTTACTTTTGTAGCATTTACAGTTTTTTGAGTAGCAGTTACTTAAAAAACAATTAACCCTATTTTCCACCCCACATTTGAAGTCCTGGAAACCAAATTTTCAAAAGATGCTAAAACACGTATATCATTATTTCTGGAATAGAAACCAAATACTAATTTTTACTCCTGTACCATCATTTGAGGTCCTGGAAACCAAATTTTAAAAAAATGGTGAAACACGTATATCTTTTTTTTTTAGAATAGAAACTAAATATTAATTTTTACATCTGTGGTATTTACAGTGTTTGAGTAGCAGTTACTTTAAAAACCAAATAACCCAATTTTCCAACCCACATTTGAGGTCCGGGAAACCGAATTTTCAAAAAATGTTGAAACACGTTTCTTTTTATTTTTCAAGAAGAATCCATATACCAAATTTCAAAATCTCCTCATTTTTGGTTTTCGAGATATACATTGTTTAAGAAAAAAGTTTGTTTTCCAGTTTCTTCCTCTCAGGAGCAAAATTTTCAAATATCCTATCTTAGTGGATGCTTACGCAATACAAGTAATATAAGTTCCAAATTTCACGTTCCTAGGATAAGGCGTTTGAGCTCGGCGTTGATTATCAGTCAGTCAGTCAGTCAGTCAGGACATGATCTTTTATATATATACTAGCAGTGCCCGTAGCGGCTTCGCTCGCATGAAATTAGAGAGTTTGAACCGTGCATCCATAGTAGAGATCATTTTTTTATGTCTCGGCTCGGCCCGTCGACAAATTAGCCCAGCCCATTTTAAAAACCAAAACTCCTGGCCCGGCACAACCAGTCTGAATTAGGCCCGGCCCATTTTTACAGGCCTAGAAATTCTATATACTTGATGAAAAACTTCGGCCCGTCCCACCTTGACCTCAGGTTTGGCCCGGTCAAACTGAAGACCCTAAAATCACTAAAATATCTATATACTTAGTGAAAAGCCTCGGCCCGTCCCACTTTGATTTAAGGTTTGGCCTGGCCCGTGTGAAGACTCTAAAATTACGGCTTGGCCCGGCCGATGATAAACTGGACTTAGCTACTTTTAACCGGCACAAAACTTCAAAATACTAATTTTTACATTTGTAGCACTTACAGTTTGTGAGTAGCAGTTATTTTGAAATCAAATAACCCTTATTTCCACCCCACATTTGAGGTCCTGGAAACCAAATTTTCAAAAAATGCTAAAACACGTATTTCATTATTTTTGGAGTAGAAACTAAATACTAATTTTTACTTCTGTAGCATTAACAGTTTTTGAGTAGCAGCTACTTTAAAAACCAAATAACCCAAAAAATGATGAAACACGTATATCTTTTTTTTCGAGTGGATACTAAGTATTAATTTTTACATCTGTGGCAATTACAGTTGTTGAGTAGCAGTTACTTTAAAAACCAAATAACCCCATTTTCCACCCCACATTTGAAGTCCTGGAAACCAAATTTTCAATAAATTGTGAAACCCGTATATCATTATTTTTAGAGTAGAAACTAAATACTAATTTTTACTTTTGTAGCATTAACAGTTTTTGAGTAGAAGCCACTTTAAAAACCAAATAACCCAATTTTCCAACCCACATTTGAGGTCCGGGAAATCAAATTTGTAAAAAATGGTGAAACACGTATATCTTTATTTTTAGAAAAGAAACTAAATAATAATTTTTACATCTGGTGTATTTACTGTTTTTGAGTAGCAGTTACTATAAAAGACAATTAGCCCTATTTTCCACCCCACATTTGAAGTCCTGGAAACCAAATTTTCAAAAAATGCTTAAACACGTATTTCATTATTTTTGGAGTAGAAACTAAATACTAATTTTTACTCCTGTAGCAGTAACAGTTTTTGAGTAGAAGCTACTTTAAAAATTTAATAACCCAATTTTCCAACCCACATTTGAGGTCCGGGAAACCGAATTTTCAAAAAATAGTGAAACACGTATCTTTTTATTTTTTAAAAAGAATCTATATACAAAATTTCAATATCTTCTCATTTTTGGTTTTCGAGATATACATTGTTTTAGAAAAAAGTTTGTTTTCCAGTTTTGTCCCCTCAGGAGCAAAATTTTCAAAAATCCTTTCTTAGCGGATGTTTACGCTATAAAAGTAATATAAGTTCCAAATTTCACGTTCCTAGGATGAGGCGTTTGAGCTCGGCGTTGATTATCAGTCAGTCATCTGTCAGTCAGTCAGTCAGTCAGTCAGTCAGGACATGTTCTTTTATATATATAGACTAGCGGGGGTGCCCGGCGTTGCCCGGGGTTTTTAGAGGTTTTTCTAATGTTTGTCTCTCTTGCTCTGGTTTCCTTCCCCGCTTGCTTTCCCGTTCCCGTTTGCTTTCCCGTTCTCGGTCGCTTTCCCGTTCCCGGCCGCTTTCCAGCTTCCGGTCGTTTTTCCGCTCCTGTTTCCTCTCTCGTTCCCTTTCCCGTTCCCGGTCGCCTTTCCCGTTCCCGCTCACGTTTGCTCTCCCGTTCTCGCTCATGCTTGCTCTCCCATTCCCGTTCTCGATCGAAAGGGAAAGCGACCGAGAACGGGAAAGCTACCGGGAGCGGGAAAGCAATCGGGAACGGAAAAGCGACCGAGAACAGGAAAGCGGAGAAGGAAATGGGAGCGAGCGAGAGGTTTACCTAATGCGTTTCTTTTTCGCTCCCGTTTCCTTCCCGCTTGCGCTCCCGCACCAGGTCGTTATCCGTTCCCTGTCGCTTTCCCGCTCATTTTTTCGCTCTCATTTCCCCCCCCCCTAGATCCGATTCTACATACATACATACATACATACATACATACATACATACATACATACATACATACATACATACATACATACATACATACATACATACATACATACATACATACATACATACATACATACATACATACATACATACATACATACATACATACATACATACATACATACATACATACATACATACATACATACATACATACATACATACATACATACATACATACATACATACATACATACATACATACATACATACATACATACATACATACATACATACATACATACATACATACATACATACATACATACATACATACATACATACATACATACATACATACATACATACATACATACATACATACATACATACATACATACATACATACATACATACATACATACATACATACATACATACATACATACATACATACATACATACATACATACATACATACATACATACATACATACATACATACATACATACATACATACATACATACATACATACATACATACATACATACATACATACATACATACATACATACATACATACATACATACATACATACATACATACATACATACATACATACATACATACATACATACATACATACTAGGGATGTCACGGGTACCCGAACCCGAACCCGAGTTCGGTACTACCCGGTCTTTTTCTGATACCCGAACCCGAACTCGAACCCGAAAGTGTGAAAATTTGATACCCGAACCCGAACCCGAAAATGTGAAAACTTGATACCCGAACCCGAACCCGAAAATGAGAAAACTTGATACCCGAACCCGAACTCGAACCCGAAAATGTGAAAACTTGATACCCGAACTCGAACCCGAACCCGAAAATTCATAAGCCTAATACCCGAACTCGGAGTTGTGAACAAATAAATTTTTTTAGTAAATAAATATTTATTCCAGTTTTAAAAATAGCAACACAAACAGAGTTTTCATAACTTTTCTAGTTTGTTAAAAATGAAATAGTATTAGGAACCGATTTATTAGTGATTGTGTGCTTAGCTAAACCACTAATCCGTTTGATTATCAGGCGGACCGAGCCGCGAACGAACTAAAATAATTAAGCCTTCTTTGGTCGAAGAAATCGCGGATAGCCATGACTCTAAACTTTTTACTTCAGTTATATAATCTTATATTTATTCATTCGTATACTCAAAGTTTTTCTGATATAACAAAGACCCTTTGTTATAAAGATAATCTTGCATAATATAAACTTTAACTGGCAAAGTCTATAAATGATCTATGCGTCACAGTCATTTTATTGGCAAATGTGTAAGCTAGAACACTAATCCGCCTGATTACCCGACCGGACGCGTATTTACAATCCCTGTATGAGCACAGGACGGACCCGATAATTATTCATGTTTACGCTCTTTCTTGCGTTGTGATTGGCTGAAAACATTGACGGGATTTTTGATATTTATTAGAAGTTTACTTTCAATGTTGTTCAATTAAAAATATAATTTTTTTAAGAAAAGTTTAGAAAAAAAATTCTAAAATAAATTATCTTAAAATGTTTCAGTACATACAGTCATAACTAGATCCAATTGCTAAGTACATCCAAGTTCTAGGTTGGCTGAGTTGCTAGGGTGTTAGCCTTGAATGTGAGAGCATCACGGTTCGATTCCCAGTCACTGCCTTACAATTGCTTTGAGAATAATTTTGTCAGATCTCGATGGAGCCCGTTGAATTCTAAATTTGTATCAACTCTTTTTTATTCAATTCATACACGAGTCGTTCAACAGATTCTTTCCTGCAACTCGTGAAGTTAATAGCGCTGTTAAATCCCACTAAAATTAACAAAAAAACAATTTCATGCTTTGGCTAAGAACAACCAAAGTTGAGATATAACAATACACTAATATCACGTTGTTGATGCAAATTCATTATTTATCGACTGGTTTTTTTTTAGTTAAATTGGTTTCAAAGTTAGAGTATATAATTTTATTTCATGAAAGTTATCCAGAAAACATTGCTACAAGTAAAATCATAAAATGCAAAATTGTTATTTTACAAGTAAAGTTTAAAAAAACCAAATGTTATGTTACAAGTAACACAATTTAATTATTTAAATTAGTCCACTACTGTGCGACTAGCATGTGGCACATTCGCGTCAATGTTTTCAGCCAATCACAGTGCAAGAAAAAGCGTAAACATGAATAATTATCGGTCCGTCCTGTGCTCATACAGTGATTGTAAATACGCCGACCGGACCGAGCCGCGAAAAAAATTAATAAATCAGAATAATTTAAGAGGTAATCGCAAGCCATACAAGTTTTGTATTATCATCTTTGCGTAACAAATAACACAAATAGGTCATTTTATTGGTGAGTGTGTAAGCTAGACCACTAATCCGCCTGATTATCTGGCCGGACCGAGCCACGAACGAACTAAAACAATTAAGCCTCCTTCGGCCAAAGAAATCACATTATTTGGAAAGCTAAAAAAATAACTTGTTAGAGTTTATTCAATACGTGTAATGTCCAATGGATGAATTGATTGCTCTCGTTTGTATATGTATATACACTAAATTTAAAATCAATCCAGGAATTTGAAACCATAAGCCAGTACCCGAACCCGAACCCGAACCCGGTTTTTTGAAAACTACAAACCCGAACCCGAACCCGAACCCGAAAACCTGAGTTTCACAAACCCGAACCCGAACCCGAACCCGAAAACTCGAGTTTTACAAACCCGAACTCGAACCCGAACCCGAAAACTCTAGTTTCACAAACCCGAACCCGAACCCGAAAACTCTAGTTTCACAAACCCGAACCCGAACCCGAACCCGAAAACTCCAAAAAGTACTACCCGTGACATCCCTAATACATACATACATACATACATACATACATACATACATACATACATACATACATACATACATACATACATACATACATACATACATACATACATACATACATACATACATACATACATACATACATACATACATACATACATACATACATACATACATACATACATACATACATACATACATACATACATACATACATACATACATACATACATACATACATACATACATACATACATACATACATACATACATACATACATACATACATACATACATACATACATACATACATACATACATACATACATACATACATACATACATACATACATACATACATACATACATACATACATACATACATACATACATACATACATACATACATACATACATACATACATACATACATACATACATACATACATACATACATACATACATACATACATACATACATAAACACAGACACACATACATGCACATACACATACATACATACACACATACATACGCACATACATATATATATATAGTTCCCGCTCGCTCACCCGCTCCGCTCCGCTCATTTTGTGACGGATTTCAAAATTTTTTTCTCTATATTTGATTCCCCTTGACTCTCAAGGTTGTGTGAAAATTTCATTACGATCGGATGAATGGTGTAGCAATGCATAAAGGACATGAATATATACATATATACATATATACAAACATTTATTTTTATATATATAGATAGATTACCATAATGGTTTTTGAGTATTTTTAAAAGTGTTTTTGTTATTTTCAGTAAAACTGAAGTGAACTACCTTGGACCATGTGTTACCACGGTCGCCCAAGCTGAAGCATAGATAAGGGCTGAACTAATGTCTAAATCTGCTGGAATGATTAAATTTTGAACAATGATTTTAATAATCCATTTAATTTTTTAATTTAATCATTAAAATCATTTGAAAAACAATTAAACTGAAATATAATCAATTTATGTAAAAATAATTGTTGTTGAAATGTCTATAACGTGTCTTAAAAATCCTAGACTTCACATATCAGGTTTACATCACAAACACAGATTTTAGAAGCCATTGGTTGGTTTAACTTTGTTTTAAATCTCGAGTTGTTATGAGCAACCATATGTCAATTGATGGCTAAGCTAATAATCTATATTCAGTGGCGGATTTAAAAGGGGACACCCGGGGACCGGGGTGCACGCCCCCATTTAGCACTCTAATAAAACCCTTTTTATCTATATATATAAAAGAACATGTCCTGACTGACTGACTGACTGACTGACTGACTGACTGACTGACTGACAGATGACTGACTGATAATCAACGCCGAGCTCAAACGCCTCATCCTAGGAACGTAAAATTTGGAATTTATATTACTTTTATAGCGTAAACATCCGCTAAGAAAGGATTTTTGAAAATTTTGCTCCTGATGGGAAAAAACTGGAAAACAAACTTTTTTCTAAAACAATGTATATCTCGAAAACCAAAAATGAGGAGATTTTGAAATTTGGTATATAGATTCTTTTTGAAAAATAAAAAGATACGTGTTTCACCATTTTTTGAAAATTCGGTTTCCCGGACTTCAAATGTGGGTTGGAAAATTGGGTTATTTGGTTGTCAAAGTAGCTTCTACTCAAAAACTGTTAATGCTACAGGAGTACAAATTAGTATTTAGTTTCTACTCCAAAAATAATGAAATACGTGTTTTAGCATTTTTTGAAAATTTGGTTTCCAGGACTTCAAATGTGGGGTGGAAAATAGGGCTAATTGTCTTTTATAGTAACTGCTACTCAAAAACAGTAAATACCACAGATGTAAAAATTATTATTTAGTTTCTTTTCTAAAAATAAAGATATACGTGCTTCACCATTTTTTACAAATTTGGTTTCCCGGACCTCAAATGTGGGTTGGAAAATTGGGTTCTTTGGTTTTTAAAGTAGCTTCTACTCAAAAACTGTTAATGTTACAAAAGTAAAAATTAGTATTTAGTTTCTACTCTAAAAATAATGATATACGGGTTTCACAATTTATTGAAAATTTGGTTTCCAGGACTTCAAATGTGGGGTGGAAAATAGGGTTATTTGGTTTTTAAAGTAACTGCTACTCAACAACTGTAATTGCTACAGATGTCAAAATTAATACTTAGTATCTACTCAAAAAAAAAGATATACGTGTTTCATCATTTTTTTGGGTTATTTGGTTTTTAAAGTAGCTGCTACTCAAAAACTGTTAATGCTACAGAAGTAAAAATTAGTATTTAGTTTCTACTCCAAAAATAATGAAATACGTGTTTTAGCATTTTTTGAAAATTTGGTTTCCAGGACCTCAAATGTGGGGTGGAAATAAGGGTTATTTGATTTCAAAATAACTGCTACTCACAAACTGTAAGTGCTACAAATGTAAAAATTAGTATTTTGTTTGTGCCGGTTAAAAGTAGCTAAGTCCAGTTTATCATCGGCCGGGCCAAGCCGTTATTTTAGAGTCTTCACACGGGCCAGACCAAACCTTAAATCAAAGTGGGACGGGCCGAGGCTTTTCACTAAGTATATAGATATTTTAGTGATTTTAGGGTCTTCAGTTTGGCCGGGCCAAACCTGAGGTCAAGGTGGGACGGGCCGAAGTTTTTCATCAAGTGTATAGAACTTCTAGGCCTGTAAAAATGGGCCGGGCTTAATTCAGACGGGCTGTGCCGGACCAGGAGTTTGGGTTTTTAAAACGGGCTGGTCTAATTTGTCGACGGGCCGAGCCGAGACCTAAAAAAATGATCTCTACTATGGATGCACGGTTCAAACTCTCTAATTTCATGCGAGCGAAGCCGCTACGGGCACTGCTAGTGTTTATATACAATACGTGAATATTTTGATATAGCTTTATGCATGTGTTCTATTGCCATATACAATTGTTCGCATAAGCAGAATAGTAGCATAGTTTTGATGAGATAACGTCTCTGCAATTAGCCAGCCATCGACCTTAAAAATGAAATTATAGCAACTCTTATTATGATTGAACTTTATGGTATATAATAAATGGTAATAAAAGCGAGACACCAATTTGAACCTTTTCTCGGGTTTCTCAAAATTGAACTTTTGAGTGGTAAAGAAACAAATATAGGAAAAAACGAGTTTTTCAACGCAAACTTTGATTTCAAATACACTCGATTTAGAAATACGAAAGATGTTCAAATTAAGTTTTTTTTTAATTGACTTATGTATTGTCATCCAATAAAAAGCTATGCTGAAAGTTTCAGCTTCCTAGCTAGACAAAAAGCTGGTTAAATTTTACTTGCAAGATTTGTGTACAGAGAAAGCAGTGTTGGGTAGGATTTGAAATCAAATGATTTCAAATCACGATTTCAAATCAAAATATTGATTTTTGATTTTTGATTTGAAATCATTTTGCAAAGTTTAATTATGATTTTGATTTGAAATCATTTTTTGACGATTTTGGATTTCATTTTAATATTCGAAAATCAAAATCATAACATATTTTTTCTATGCTGCTATTTCTATGCCAAGCCAACAATCGCTTGGAGCGGTAACTTATACAAATAGTTTTTAACAACATGGCCGATAGTATAGATTGCGATTTGAATTGCGTAAGAATGTGTAATTTGCCTTCCTTACTTGATGGTAATTTGTTTTAAATAACTAGCGGGAAAGGTGACAGAGTGGTAGCTAAGTGTGTTAATTGCGCTAAGTCAATTTCAGGATCAAATTTTTCTTCGTCATTTAAACTAAGGTAACGTGCCATAATTATACTATAATAGATACGGTAAAACCGTACTTTCTTACTGCACAATTATTAAATCAAATACGTTGCTATCTTAATATGCCGAAAACTCAAATGCAGTTGAATTTTGTTGATTTTAATATTTAAAAGGATGAATGTCATATCTGTGTCAGCTACTGCTGATGGACTTAAACGTCAACGAATTGATAATGACTACGGCTACTATGATGACCAGTGTTCTTCACAGACCATCGGTACCTCTAACAATGTCTACAACATTAAGATAAAAATGATGAACTATTTATCGGATGTTGACAGCACTTTTGCCATTTTTAGTTCATATGAATTGATTAAAAAAGTTTTCATACGATATAATACAGCACTACCTTCGTCAGCTTCTGTCGAAAGACTGTTCAGTTCCACCGGTTTAATTGAAACTCACAGAAGAAATAGTTTGACTGATTCAATATTTGAGAAAAAATTGTTGCTTTTGAAGATGAATAAACTTTAGTCACATTTCATTGTTTAAGTGATTTTAGATCAAATTGTGTTAAAACATAATTTTATAGACAAAATTATGGTAAATTAAACCATACCGTGTAATAATAATTTATAAAAAAAATGATTTTGATTTGATGATTTGAAATCATTTTTAAAAGTGATTTTGATTTGAAATCATTTTTTAATTAATGATTTTGATTTTGATTTGAAATCATATTTTTCCTGGCGATTTTGATTTTGATTTCAAATCATTTCAAAAATGATTTTACCCAACACTGAGAGAAAGCCACACACACACACAAACAGAGATTGTAACCTGAATAAAAGTTTGTGAAAATAAATCAATTGAAACATGATCATATATAACCGGTTTCTTAAAAATGTTTTTGTAGTAACCATAGAATTATTTATTAATTTATAATTTTCTTCAGTCCGGCGCAAAAAATTAAAATAAATTGATATTAAAATAATAATTTAGGAATAGTCCGCAAAAAACCAAACCATTAATGAAAATCTATGTATCCATTTTCTGAGTGTCTTGTGATGATGAAAAAAACAGCTAAGCGACGAATTTTTCATATTGAAAAACATCACTGCAGCTTTGCGTGGCGTAGTAATAATGTGTTAGACAAACACGCGCACTGACGCGCAAAAACACCTGGACTGTGGCGTCATTTCATCGAAATGTTGGAGAGGGAGCACATTTCAAAAGTTTTAAATTATATTTATTTACAGGCAGATGACATTTTTAGAGTTCTGTTTACAAAATGCATTAGAAGTAAAATAATGTTAAAAAATATTTATATTATTATTATTATTTATTATTATTTAGTCCGTAGCCGGCGCTTGGGGAGGAGGATGTCCTCGAAACCAATACGCTGCTGTCGGTGCCACGGGACCACAAACTCCCTCCACGACAATCTTATATTTTTCTCGGCTGGCTGCAACCCCTCTCGCCGCCATCGGCGGTCAGTCGCTTTCTCTTGAGGTCCCCATTAATAATATTCCACCATGTTTTCCTTGCCGCCGAACGTTGGATGCGCCAGCCAGGCGGTTGCTCCCGCCAAAGTAAACTATTGGGAAGCCGTTTACCATTCATTCGGCAGACGGGCCCGAACCACCGTAGTCGCCGTTTTTGAATGTGTTCGTCGATCAGTGGTTGTCGATCACACCGTTCACGGATCGTCTCGTTTCGAATGCGGTCGCGATGGAGACTCCCAGTATTCGCCGCAGGCATTGCATTTGGAATACTTCAAGTCTATTCACATCGGATTTAAACAATGTCCATGTCTCCGAGCCATATAGGAGGATCGGAAGAATTAATGTTCGGTAAAGACGAATTTTTGTCTTGATTGTAATGTTCGTTCTCTTCCAGACGCACCATCTGAGCGTCGCAAATGCCGCAGTTGCATGGCCAACGCGGCTGTGGACGTCGGCCGACGACGACGTCTTCTTTTCCTGCACGATCGATTCAAGGTATTTAAATTTCACCACTTGCTCGATCTGGTCATCATTTAGGTGGACATGAGCTGGCGACCCGTCCGTTGTTAATACCTTGGTCTTCTCGGCGTTAATCTTTAGGCCGTATGGCTTGGCAATATCGCCGATGTCGTTTAGGCAATCTGTAGCTTCCACGTCGGTGTCGGCAAATACGGCGCTATCGTCCGCAAACATCAGATCAGTGACAAAGTTGTTTTTGTCGTATTGAACACCACGCCTTCCTTCGAACGATTTCCTCATGATCGCATCGATAACGACGTTAAATAAAAGCGGAGAGGCGACGTCTCCCTGTCGGACACCGGTTTGAATGGTAAACTCGTCCGATAGGTCGTTTCGAATTCGGATGCAGCTGGTCGAACCACTATACGACGCTTGTAACAAACGGATGACTTTCGGTGGTATGTTTTCTCTTTCCAATGCCGTCCACAATGATGGCCAATGGATACAGTCGAAAGCCGATTTGAAGTCGATGAAGACAACAACAGTCCACCGGCCACATCGAACCCTCTCTTCTACGAGTTGGCGTAGTGCGAAGATTTGATCGATGCATCCACGATTCGGTCGAAATCCGGCCTGTTCCTCACGGCATGATTGTTCACAATGTTTTTGTAGTCGTGACTGAATGATCTTCGTAAATACTTTCCCAACGATTGAAAGGAGACTAATGCCGCGGTAGTTTTTGCATTCTCGACTGTCTCCTTTCTTCAAAATGGGAACGACGATCGCTTTCTTCCACGCGGATGGTACGTACTCCGTGTCCCAGATGCATGTCAATAGGGCGTGCAGACGTTGCTATAGAATGTCACCACCAGCTTTGATCATCTCGGCTGTAATTTGATCGATGCCCGGCGCTTTTCCGTTCTTGAGCGATTTGATTGCCGCTTTCACTTCGGCGATTGTTGGTACGTCGACGGGAAATGGGATCTGCGGTTGATCGATTTGTGGAAGGTCCGCGGCTGGTCCTGCAGGCGGATCGTGGTTTTATAGTTCGTGGAAGAATTCCCGCCAACTCTGTAATTGATCGGAGGACGAACTAACAAACTTTCCATCCATTTTCCTGATGTTATCGTTGATCGATTTTGTTTTTCCGCCTAAACGTCGTAGTGTCTGAAACAATGTTCGATAATCATGTCGTGATGGGGCTTCTTCCATTTCGGCTGCAACATCGTTCCAATACGCCTCTCACTCGATCTTAATTTTCCGCTTTACCTCTTGATTAAGTCGCCGGTATTGTTAGAAATCGACGTGCTTGATTCTTTTCCGCTCAGCTACCAAATCCAAACACTAATCCGAAATCCATGGCTGCGTTCGTCGACGGATCGGCGGACATAACGGCGCCGCACATTCGATGACGGATTTAGTTATTTGTTTTTCTTCATCGTTTCTCTTTAAAGCCGCCGGCGTCTTCTTCTTTGCTTTTTGGAGTCGAAGTTGTACTTTGGCCCGCACGAGGTAGTGATCAAATCCGCAATCAGGGCCACGCATTGCTCGAACGTCGTTGAGCTTCGATCGAAAACGCTTGTTGATCAGAACGTAGTCGAGCATGACCGAATCTTTCCCCGACGGGTTTCTCCACGTGAGCCGATGCTTCTTCGGGTGTTGGAAGAGGCTGTTGCCAATGACGAGGTTGCTTACTAACGCAAACGACAACAGTCGCTGCATATTGCGTTGATTTTTCCGTGGCCGAATCGTCCAAGCGTTTCTTCCCAACCACTACGGTTGTCGCCGACGTGAGCGTTAAAGTCGCCTGCCAATATGTTTACTTCCGCTTGAGGTATAGAATCAGTCGCAGCTTGTAGATCGGCGTAGAAAGCGTCTTTTGCTGCATCTGAGCTTGTTTCGGTCGGCACATAGACGGATAAGATGTGCGTCTTGATTGAGCCATCGATGGAAAGGAACGACAGACGTTCAGAAATTGGTTGGAAGACGACGACGCTGTGGGCAGCCCGCTGGCCGACCATAAATCCAGCACCCGCCTCTCGATTGTCACCACCAGAGTAGAAGAGCGTAATAGTCTCGTCGGTCGTCGGCGGACTAATCGTCATTGTCCCAGATCCGTGAGTCGTAGTTCCGATATGGCGGCGATCGATATTTTCTCCTTTTGGCATGACCCTTTCGTACGTTCCACGCGGCGATTCGTATTTCATTCTTTGGTTTGATAAATTTAGTCGTTCGGTCAGTAGTCCACTTTTTGTCCACACAATGGGTCCCCAATGCTGACACATCGGCTGTCCCAGGTGAGGTAGCATTTATCGATAGATTCGTTCGTTGTAGATCCTTGGTTTCTAGCCTGGTTTTACTGGTTTCCCATTTGTGATCACTGCGGCGAGGTGACCACCCATTACAGCACCCAGGTGCTGAACGAAGATCAGGAGTAGATGAAGAGGAGGTTGGTACTACACGGGCGTCACCAGCGGAATGAGCCAAAAGATTCGGTCTGAAGGAGGTTCAAGAACGATAGCCAGCCCGTCGCCCCCTGTAGTGGTATTGTCGTACATTTGAGCGCAGCAAATGCATTTTCTTAAGAGTGAGGAGAAAAACTTTAGTTGGGTAACAGTTGTTCTGAAAATTTTCCGAAAGAAGTTCACTTCTAGAATAGGTATGTAGAGCGAGTTTACACATGCTGAGGCTGCTGTTGGAATGCATTTATTTTTGTAGATGGTTTATTTAGTTCTTTGGTTCTTTTTCCGTTGATTGATGTACGACGTACGACGCCATTGTTGTTTAGCGCCATTGTCTGTGCAGTGTACCAGTGTACAAAAATTAATATTCGATTTAAGTTTGCTTTTTCTAATAAATATCGCAATTTAGTTTTATATTATAACAGGCAGCTATGGAAACAATTAGTCCGACAATATAATATCGCATTTAATCATTTTAGTCCAAAAACAGAACTAAACGCAAATTTCGTAGATAATATTGAGAATGAACTTTAGAATTGAGAATTAAATTAAATAGTTAAACCAGGGTTGTCCAACCTTCATGCTATTGCGGGCCGCATAAAAAATGTTTAGACCCTTGGCAGGCCAAGCAAATTTTAGCACTTAATATGGCATAATTATGTTTGCTATATAAAACTGTTATAAAATAAGACTATATATATAAGACAATTATAAGTGTTAACCAAGAAATAAAAAAACACTTTGGTGGTAACTGCTATAAATAGCTATATTGCTATAATATTCTTTTAACAGAGTGTCATAGTATTTTAGTTAAAGTTAAGTAGTAAGTAAGTATTCTACTGACTAAGACTAGTGACAGTCATTCGACTGATTTTGTTCAATTCTAATCTAGTGCAAGCACTGCGGAAAAGGTTTTTCTCTAATAATAGCGGCAATGTCAACACCATAAAAAGTGTTGTACCGCAAGGATCCGTTTTGGGACCTTCACTATTTGTTCTGTTCATTCACAACCTTGATATAGGGACTTGTTCAAAGGTCTCGAAATTTGCTAATGATACAAAGTTATCCATGAAAGTAGAGTGTGAGCTAGATGCCGACATTTTAAGAAAAGATCTTGCAAAAATATACCAATGGTCCCTAGACTAGCAAATGATGTTCAACGTAGATAAATGCTCAGTGATGCACATGGGTAATAGTAATCAAGAGTTTTACGTACGTATGAGCCGGTTGTCGCTGTCGAGTCTCTATTACTTTTCTCGATAACATTTCGTTTTTAGTAAACATATCTGGTAAAAATTTATATGACTGAACTTATCTCAATACAAGCTAACTATTGGTACAAAATTTATCTGATTTTGATACCTGGTTTTGTCAAATACTGTTGAATAGTTTAGTGAGTTTAGTTCTGTTGTCGTTTGTTGCCACTCCTGTAAGTTGTACTACATACTGTGATGTCACGTAAAAGGCAAGAGGAGGTTCTGGACTTGTTAATGGAAGGTAAAACAATCGAAGCATTATCGGATAAGATTAAAGAAAAGATACTTCCCAGTCTGGAACATGGCATTAAAGAAATGATGAAGAACTTAATGTTGGAGACAGTGACAAAACTGATAAAGGACGAAATTAAGCCGCTGGTTGATAAAATAAAGTCCATAACGGAGGAAAACAAAACTCTACAGATTCGAGTTGACAGACTGGAGATGCAATTGAGAAGCAACGATCTTGTCATTCACGGAATCCCTGAATCGTCCTACGCTGAGGTGGCTTCGGGTGTGACTGCTGGAGAAGGTGATTCCTCCAAACATATGTCTCGGCAGGATACAATGAGTGCTGTCGTGGAATGTTGCAGGACGAGGTTAGATCTCGACATATCTATGAAGGATATCACTGCCGGGTACAGAATACCTGGCATTAAAAACGCACCACGACCGATAGTTATAACTCTTGCTTCAAAGACAGTCAGAGACCGAATTTACTCTTCAAGACGCCTACTTCACAAACAAGAAGATAAACATAAAATTTATATCAACGAACATTTAACTAAGAGGTGCTCAGAAATCTTTTCGAGAGGCAGGAGACTACTCAAAGAAAAAAAAATCTCCTCCATCTGGACATGGAATGGCGTTGTTTTTGCAAAAAGAGTTGAATCTGACAAGCCAATTAAAATCCTAAGTCTCGAGGAGGTTGAAAAGTTACAGACTTGTTAAAATGGCTTATGATACGACGAACACTGAAGAAGAACGTTTAAGTTTACTGAAGTCTATAAGAAGCTCCTCTTCGTTTGATTATAACATTGATCCTGATGAAAATATCTTCCATCCAATCTATGATAATAGAAATGTTTATGTTACTACTTCTGATGAGTTAAACGAGTTAACCGGTCGATTAGCTTCTGATCATTTTTCATTTCTTCACGTCAATTGCAGAAGCTTAAAAAATAAATTGCATGACTTAGCAATATTACTTCACTGGAGTAGATCTAGGATTTTGGCGGTTACAGAGACCTGGCTGGATGACAATTCATCCTTGAGCGTGGAAATACCGGGCTTTGTTTTCGTATCTAGACATAGAGTTATGAAAAAAGGTGGCGGAGTTGGTTTTTTTATCGACTCTGACTTAAAATATTCTGTTCTTGATGCTAGTTCCTGGAGTGTTGATATTACTTCATTTGAAATTCTCTTGGTATCTGCGGAGTGTCGAGGAATTGGAAGTTTTACTGTTGGAGTAATCTATCGCCCACCGGATACCAATATACGTGTTTTTAATGCAGATCTGAGTAACATCTTGGATTACGTTGACAGAAAAAATATGAAGATATTTCTACTGGGCGACTTCAACATTGATTTTCTTGACAAAGAATGGAACTCACTTACAGCTGAGTTTTTTAATTTACTAGCTTCCCACTGCCTTCTTCCAGCCTTTACAACGCCAACTAGAAAATGCCCTTCAACCGCCACCGCAATTGATAATATATTTACTAATTATCCACTACAGAAGACTCTCGCCAGGATTGTACTCGATGATGTCTCGGACCACTTCCCTATTTTTTTCTCTGCCACATTATCGACACCTGATTGCGTCGGAAAAAATCATGTCTTTTCCTTAAGAAGGAGTTTCCTTAATAAAGAAATTTTTGAGCAAACGCTGCATGGAGCCGATTGGTCTAGGGTAATAGAGGTGGCCGAGTGTGGCGACGCGTCATCCGCCTATTCAATGTTTATCAATAGATACCTTGAGATATATAATAATTCCTTTCCTCTGGTGAGCTGCAGCGGCAAATCTAACGGACCTAACAAGTTTGATAAAGAATGGATGACACCTGAACTTATGAAAAGCTGCAAGAAAAAAAATGCGCTTTGCCGAGCATACACCAGGAATCCATCTCCGTCTAACAAACAGAAATTTACTACATTTAGAAACCTCTTCAAATCAACTAAGGTAAAAACCATCAAACAATTCTACTCCGAAAAGTTTAAATTAAACAACAACAATATGAAAGGAACATGGAAGTTAATTGGGAACATTTTAAATAAAAAGACCAACATGGAACAATGCAAGACTTTCTGTACGGATGACGGTAGTCTATTGACATCTTCCTCTGTTATTGCTGAGTCATTTAATAATTACTTTTCTAATATTGGCTCCAACCTCGCAAGAAAGATATCCCCACCGGATACAACGTTTGAAAAATATCTTGGCAATCCTGTGACTCACTCTTTTTTTTTTGCACCCACTACGCCCGATGAGATTATCAAAATAGCCTCAGACTTAAAGATCTCTCACAGCTGCGGATCCGATGGAGTCGACCCATGCATCGCACGAAATTCAATTACGGCGATCGCTAGTCCTCTGTCTGCCATAATAAATTGCTCAATAACTTCAGGAGTATTCCCCGCTCAACTAAAAACAGCCAAAGTCATTCCAATTTACAAATCTGGGAAAAAAGAAAACTTTTCTAATTACCGGCCAATATCTGTCTTGTGCTATTTCTCAAAGTTTTTTGAAAGAGTGATGCACTCCAGACTTCATAATTATCTTGATAAATTTTCCATTATTACACCAAATCAGTTTGGAATTAGAAAAAATCACTCAACTTATATGCCACTGGTCATGTTACATTCAAAGATTGCCGAGGCCATGGACCGTGGGAAATATGTAGTTGGCATCTTCCTGGACCTAGCTAAAGCCTTCGATACGGTTGATCACGGCATTCTGGTGGAAAAATTGAGGTACTATGGAATCCGGGGAACTCCACTATCATGGTTCAGTGACTATCTTAGCTGTAGATCACAATGCGTCCAGTACAGCAACTCTATCTCTTCGATGAAGCAGGTAACTTGTGGGGTGCCTCAAGGGTCGGTGCTGGGACCGCTTCTATTCCTCATCTATATTAACGACCTATGCTCAGTTTCAAATCGCCTTGAATTTGTTTTGTTTGCGGACGATACTAACCTCTTTGCGACTGGCGATAACTTAGAAAATTTATATTACGATACCAACAGTGAATTACTTTCTGTTTCTAAATGGTTCTCTGCTAGTAGACTTTCCTTAAATGTTAGCAAAACGAATTACATTTTATTTCACCATATAAACAAAAATACTTTCTGTAATTGTCAGCTGAAGATTGATGATATACCAATTTTGCGGGTTCCTTATTGCAAGTTCTTGGGCGTGTTGCTTGATGAACACCTTACATTAAAAACTCACATTGAACATGTTACATCTAAGGTTGCAAAAAATTGTGGAGTGCTATCTCGTATACATCAGTTTGTTGATGCCAATATTTCTATGATGTTATACTATGCACTTATATTTCCGTACTTATCATACTGCAATATTGTCTGGGCCTCAAATTATTCAACTCGTTTAAAGCCTCTTCATATTTTGCAAAAGCGAATTATTCGAATTATTTTTCACATGCCTCCCACATCGTCTTGTAAAATTCAAATGGCTAACAACAACATTCTTAATATTTATCAGATTAACCCGTTTAGGTCCAAAACTTTATTAATTAGATTTCTATTATTTTTTTTTGTTATTTCTAAGTTACTTGCTTATGTTTTAACAGATTTATTTTTAATTATTTTTTATTTGAAAGAAAACTTTGAAAATTCACTATGCTCGTTTTTCGAACGGTGGTCGTATAGACTACTGAAAACGACAAAATGTTTAAAAGTCAATTTCTTTTTTTTCTCAACGCAAACAATTATAATATAAATTTTAGGCTATAAACAGAAAAGCTAAAAACACATTTCTGACTTTATCAGTAACACAGTTCAATAAAATCCAAAAATTTAACATTCAATCAATCAGTTCATGATAGTCGTTTCAGAACCGGAGTGTGCGGAAAG
Organism: Erpobdella octoculata; assembly: GCA_963978895.1. Classification (NCBI taxonomy): domain Eukaryota; kingdom Metazoa; phylum Annelida; class Clitellata; order Hirudinida; family Erpobdellidae; genus Erpobdella; species Erpobdella octoculata. The sequence continues at coordinate 24,234,669 of OZ022243.1, read as the reverse complement.
CACCAAAACAATTCCGATGAAGTGGTTTGCCGCACTTGGCCCACATGTACAGTGTTTTGCCACAATGTTCCAGCTTGTAGCGACCTACTGTTTCACCTTTTCCAGATCGTGACCATGGACAGTTGCCGAATCTTCCCTATCGTTTTGTTTTTTCAACCGTGCATGAATTCATTTCATCGGTATAAAACAACCTAAACAGCCTATATGGGGTTTTTCAAGCAAAGCACCATTGTGGTGTTTCAAACTCGTTATATATTGACTGTTTTCAAAGTGGCTATTCAAATGACTCTTTTTGGTCCAAGTGCATTTCAATCGTTTTTGGCGTTTTGGTTGCCGCGGCATTGAACTGACCGTATTTGCGACCTACATTTCTTCACCCAAAGAACCGACACAGTCTAATCCCATCTCATCATTAGTATAATCAACTTCTACCTTCCCGGATATTACAAAGAATAACATTTCTTCTTCATTTGCTTATTCATCAGTCACGTGTTATGATGCGCGGGGCGGAAGAATGACAAGTATGTCAACCTCAATGCTATCATCATCATCAAGAATTAGTTACATAGCTTCTTTCAACGTGAAAAAACGTTCTGTTTGACGCCTTTCATTTTTAAACTTTACAAACATTTCATTCGAAGAATGAAATTTACAAAAAACACTATCACCAATTCAACCACTGCACAACTATAAGCTGAATAAACTAGTTTCGACTTGTTCGCATAAAGTACTCTATACACCCAACGATCGTAGAACGAGCATGACTCATACATGTTCAGATTGTGGGTTAGTGTAAACACAATAAAATTTAATTAACGTTGCTGTTTACTTTTGAGTACATCCTCTTTCGATATTTCAAACTTTTGTTATGATAACTCTCATGAAATTAGCATAATACATTTTTAAAGTAATATCGGTCGAAAACCTTGAAAATGCTCATATTCTAACCCAGATTAAACTACTTAATACGAATAAAAAAATTATTTAAAAAATTTTATACAGTGTATTGAAGCTTTCCTAACATAAAAAACAATTTTTAACAGAAAAAAAATTACAGCTTAATTTTATGCAACGCCAAAAATAAGTGTGTTCGTAAAACGTACGATGGTCTAAAACGGGTTAATTTCTTCCAAACTGGCATTTTCATGTATAAATATGATAATTTTATATTACCCTCATCATTCGATAACATGTTTGTAAAATTATCTGATGTTCATTCCTATGATCTGCGCCCCGGTCGCTGTTTTCGAACGGATTTTGCTCGGACAACTCTTAAAACATTTTCTATTAAATGCTCTGGCCCTCGTATTTATTCAATCATTCCAATATCTGTCTCCTCCTTGAAACGTATTTCGCTATTTAAGCAAGCTCTGAAATCTTACTTATTATCGTCTCACTCATAACTACTCAATACCTATTACCTTAGCATACCAATTTCAGTCTCTTCCTTGATAAGTTTATTGAACTACTATTTTAAATGTCTTAACTCAACCAGCTCATTTGGTTCTTTTTGTAAAGGTTGTCCATTAAGCGGGAAGGAATTCCCTTCGGACGAACCTTTTGGGCACCTTATTTCTTTCTCAACCAATCGATTTTTTTTCTTTTTTTGAAATTTTGGTTCTATATTTTTCTTGTCGTTTTGGTTATTTTCTTTTGTTTACGTTTAATACTTATGTTGGTGCTCAATAAATGAAATAAATAAATAAAGAGTTTCAGTATGAGATGGGAGGAATATTGTTGAAGACATCTGAAGAGGAAAGAGATCTGGGAGTTAGCGGCAAACCATCAAGACAGTGTGCGGAAGCAGCAAAGCGTGCCAATAAGATTTTAGGATTGGTCAAAAGAACAATAATAAGTCGAAACCAGGAAATAATTATCAGGCTATACAAATGTTTGGTAAGACCACATCTATAATATTGTGTACAAGCTTGGAGCCCTGTTTTAAAAAAGGACATCGTAGTGTTGGAGAAGGTACAAAGGAGGGCTACAAAGTTGATTAAACATTTAAGCCAGTTACCTTACGAAAAAAGATTAAAACAATGTGGCTTACCAACTCTAGAGAAAAGGAGAAGTAGGGGTGACTTGATCGAAGCCTACAAGATAATAACAGGAAAAGAGGATTTAACACCAGCAATGTTTTTTGAACAACCACCGATTTAAAGCACTAGGGGGCATAGATTCAAGCTTTTTAAAAAACAAGAAAAGACTATAAAAAAAGTTTTTTTTAGTTCTAGAGTGGTAAATAATAGTAAATATATGGAATGACTTGGACGATGACACTGTAGCATCCGAGACTACCACATCTTTTAAAGTAGCGCTATCCAGGTATGGATACTGATTTTTATACAAATTATTTATCTATTATTATCATTTTTCATTTATTTTATTTTATTCTATTTATTATTATTCTTCTTATTATTTATTTATTTTTAATTCGAAGTGGTTGTCTATAGGCGTAAAGTCTTCTAAACCACTATAATAAACGTTATCTTATCTTATCTTATTGCTTGTGGTGCAAAGTCGGATACAAGAAACGAGAGTGTCATCGTGGAGCCTGATACGATTTTTCTGACTTGACATGTTTCCTGATGGAAAACGCTGCTTCACAGATGTAGGTGCTTCCAAACATTGAGCACAGTTTCAAAGCAAAAATACGTAAAGCTGGAAAACGATCCTGGCTGACCAATTTCCAAAATTCTAAATACACACACTTCCTGTTCAGTAGAAATTGATCGGTCTGCAGCTCAAAAAGTTCAAGCTAAAAACTCGGATGTTGATTCTCAATTCTCAATAGATGCACCCATTGGATTACTGAACAAGGCAATGTCGCCTCTAAGGTTCTCGAAATCTGAAAATCTGGTCATCTGGTTGAGAATTCGTCGATTAACGTACCAATGATATCAGCATACGAACAAAAGATTTATGCGAAAACAGTCGACATATGCCCCAACATTGTTGCAATGTTCTGCTGATTTCCTTGCAATCGCAGATTGAGATTGTTGAGGTCCTATAGATAAAAAATTTTTCCCAAACTCGGTGGCGGGCCGGATGAAACTATCTGGCGGGCCGCCAGTTGGACAACCCTGAGTTAAACGGCAGAAAAACGGGACGAACTTGAAGGCAGCCGCACGCTAGGCGCCTCGTATCGTTAAAAAAATATTACAAAAAACCAAAAAATTTTTATTGATTAAAAAAAATAATGTAATTGTTTGCAGTACTGTGGTCTATAAAATAATTTAATGCGATTTAAAAAAAAATTGTGTTCTTAATTTTATTATAGCTGATTTGTAGTCGCTGCTTATATCCCGAACAGTAAACAATCTTGTATTATTGTATTCAATATATGGCTAATCGCTGCTAATTATTCTCTGTCCTCTCTTAGTAACTATACTACTAAATTTATAAAATCTTATCTGATTTTGTTTCTGTTAGGTCATTGCTTAGTTAACACGCTGAAATGAAGTAAGTGTTTTCAATTTTTGGTTGAAAAAAAAAACAACAGGGAGTTACCGCGTTAATAAAATCAGCAAAGATTAATCATTAATAATAAGGTAATCCTCCAGTATAGCGTCCCGAACCGATTTGGATGAAAAATGACGGGTTTTTAACGTAAATGATATTTAAAACATAAATAACGACTAATTACAATATAAATAACTAAAAAAATCAAAAATTGTAGCACTTTAGAATTAGATTATAATTAGAACATTTAAAAATTACTCTCGAAGTTAGTTAACGTAGTTCCCGATGACGATCTATTTGTCAATAGCGAAAGAAGTGAACAATCGGAATAAAGAAAATAAAAATTAAAACATTTAAAATAAAAAATAGAAAATTTAGGGAAAGAAATAAAAAAATTATGGAAGTAAAATATTGAAAAATGCTAATTTTTGTGGGAGCCGGAGCCGAAAATATCTGGCGGCTCCGGCTCTCAAACATTTTTTATATGAGCAGAATTTTTTCAAGATGAAAAGCTTTGAAATTCTAAAATTATTTGATTGTTTATCTCCTTCAAATTTGAAATGTTTTAATATTTTTTAAACGTCACAACAGCAACAGCCTTCAATCAAATGATAACGCGCGCGCACATCACCACAAGAAATCTTTAATGAATTGTTTTCGTTTCGTTTTAGTTTGTTTACCGGCCAAACTCTGTTTTTGGTTACATTGTTATTTTTGGACTTTTTTATTTTATTCAAAATTTTTAAAACTGCATTAAAAATTAATACAATTATGTTCCAAATACACACTCGAGATGCGCTTCAAGATTTGCTTTCGTTTGATGAGTGTTTATATTCTTATAAAATAATTACAATTTTTTAAATTGCATATTATTTTGTTAACTTTATAGTAAAAATATTTTAACTCTGTGAAATAATTTTATCAAGCATTTAAAATTAAATTTTTGCTGCGCCAAAAAACAAAACGTACCCTTTCATATACATTTAAAATCGACTAAAAACAAAATGGTCGGTTTTAATATTTAACAATTGTCATATAAGTAGAGTAGATAAACTAATAAAGTGTAAGTATAAACAGTTAAAAATGTTTCAGTGAAAAGTTTGCGCAAGTTTGTCTCGTGTGACACCCCCTTTATAAGGAGCGGGAGCCGTCAAATTTTCGGGAGCAGGAGCCGAGCCGCGGAAAAAATGGCGGCTCCGCAAGCCTGAATATCATGGCTCTATTGAAAAGTTGTTTGTCATTTTTTATCAATATAGAAAAACATGTGTGAAGTTAGCCTCGAGGCTGGCAATGCTTATTAAAAAAAAATTGCTTGCCCTGGGGCTGTGCTATACATTGCTGGATGGGGTCTAAAAAATGAAATCAAATGGTGTATTTGGATTGTCTTCGGTTCAACAAATAAAAAAGTTATAAGCGAAAAACGACGATTTTCTGCCGAAAATTGCATAAAATCAACATTGGCTCTTCTTTGAGAAAATTAGATTTGTTTTAAACTGCTGCCCTGGGTATATCCAAGACGCTTGTTTTTAGATAATTCAATATCAAATCCAACAATAAAACGTTCGCTTCTCAAAGTTAATAAAAACTAAGTTATCGAATAAAACGTCGGACCGTATACCAATTTCTCCGAACAAACCGAAACATAAACAGACGCTGCGATTGGACAATCGAGTCTAGCTCACTGTGGCTAATTATGCAAAATATTCAAAATATGCAAAGTGGCTACTCGTCAACACCTCCTGCGTATTTATAAATTTATAAATCCATCACGTCTAAACATTAAAAAGCCACCCGTGACTAAGCATCAGAATGATGCCTACAATTGTGGTATTTTTGTAGGCGTTTTCATTAGAAGACTGGATCGTGGAGAAGATCTGAGTGGTTCTGGGTGGAGTGCAAAAAGTGTAGAATGCACATTTTTAATGTTTTCAAAGGAAGAGTTTAAAACGAAACATTTCACTTGCATGCTATGCTTAGATTTTATTAAATAGTTAATTTTTTAACCAAATTTTTCATTAATAAAAATTTGTAATCGTAAACTTCAATAGATTTTCTTAAAAATAAAATTTTCCCTAAAGTTCGTTAGAATACGCAGAAGGTGGTAACGAGCAGCCACTTTGCATATTTTGAAAATCGTCGTTTTTCGCTTATAACTTTTTTATTTGTTGAACCAAAGACAATCCAAATATACCATTCGATTTGATTTTTTTAGACCCCATCCAATAATGTATAGCATAGCCCCAGGGCAAGCATTTTTTTTTAATTAGCATTGCCAGCCTCGAGGCTAACTTCACACGCAATATAGAAAATAAGTCAACTTCCTAATTATTATTTATTCACATAGGCTTACAAGTGTATAAAATATGTTATTGTTTTGCAGACTTGACATAGATGGACTTGCTGTTTATTTCCCATATGAGTACATTTATCCAGAGCAATATTTGTACATGGTTGAGCTGAAAAAATCATTAGATGCTCAGGTTTCTTATTATTGTTATTATCATAATTTATTAATTACTAAACAAGTTATTTATTATTTAATTTATTATTAATTATTTATTTTACATTAAACTTGATTTGCTTTTTACAAACTTTTATTTAGGTTACAATCTCTTTGTGTGTGTGTGTGTATGTGTGTGTGGCTTTCTCTGTACACAAATCTTGCAAGTAAAATTTAACCAGCTTTTTGACTAGCTAGAGAGCTGAAACTTTCAGCATAGCTTTATATAGGATGACAATATATGATTCAATTAAAAAAAACTTAATTTGAACATCTTTCGTATTTCTAAATCGGGTGTATTTGAAATTAAAGTTTGTGTTAAAAAACTTGTTTCTTCCTTTACTTGTTTATTTAATAACTGCATAAATACCTTTTTTAATTAAATTTATTATTTGCTCCTTGAATTCTATTATAAATTTTAGTAATATAAAATATAAATAACATGGGAAAAAGTTGTTTATGAATTTCACGTTTTTAGTATTTTTTTATACTTTTTCATATCAGGGTCACTGCATGCTGGAGATGCCAAGTGGAACAGGAAAAACAATTTCACTTCTCTCACTTATTGTAGCTTATTTAAAGGTTTTTTTCTTAATTTTCATTCCTTATAACTTGTTTTTAATGAATATTTAGAGCATATAATAGTAGTTATATTTATTTATATTTGTATTTATCACTTACAGGCATATCCATCAAAGTTAACAAAACTCATATATTGCTCAAGAACTGTTACTGAATTGGAAAAAGTAATTTTTTCTACACACATCAAATTAATTGCTATTTAATAATGTTTTGTTTAATTATTAAATTGTGTACTGTATTGTAAGCTATTAAATCTATACAATATTACCATTTATAATGTTTTTTTTTTTTAAACGTGCATTGAATTTTAAACTATAGTAATTTGATTTCATTTTGTCTACATTTGTACAAAAATAGGTGGTGAGTGAACTTGAACACTTATCGAATTATTGGGAAAAGAGCACTGGACAGCCACTCGATTTGCTTGGATTGTCATTGAGTTCGCGTAAAAATCTCTGCATACATCCTAAGGTGGGCTTTAAATTTATTCAGAATAATATAGATGTTGTTTTAAAGAATAAGGACATAATCATCATACATATCCTTATAGCTGTTATTTTATTATTTAATTAGATAATAGAGATAAGGTTACTGGTTAATTATATATGATAAAATTACTGTTTTGTATTTTAGTTAAGTGAAAAATAATGTGTTTGACATAGTATGTAAAGGCGCATTCACACGAGCAAAGATTGGCTGGCTCCAGACACCAGGGGCACATGACATTAGAAAAAGGCAGTGTAAATGCTCTCATGCATGCCAATGACATCTTGGTTTGCATGAGCTTTAAATGCTGGTTGCCTTCCAACTTTTAGTGTGCCAGTAAATAATGTGTTCATGTGCACAAACCTCATTACTCATTAAATAAGCGATATGGTCAAGCATTCAGCAAGACAAATATAGACTGTTTTTAGTATATTTTATGATTAAAATAATAAAAAATAATCTAATAATTTGTTTCATTCATCATCATTTATTTTTGAAACGTCCCTATTCCACGCTATGCTAGGGTTGGACGTTTTTCCATATCAGGCCCCTCCACAAGTCATGATCCAGGGCAGACTGCCGCTTCAGGCCGAGCTCATCCATGTCTTTCTTCACACATTCCCACCAAGTCTTCCTACTTCTACCTTTACTTTTCACTCCTACAACATCCACATCTCTAATTGCCGAAACCCAATCATCTGCACTTTTATGCTACAAATGTCCAAACCACCTTAGTCTTCCACTCCTCACCACATCAGCCACACAAGGAACATTCAGAAGGCTATACAAATCGACACTACGAGCACGATCATTCAACGAAACACCACACATCCATCTAACCATCATACGCTCTGCCCTTTCTAAACTTCTTAGATTCTCCACCTTCATAGACCATGTTTCAGTGCCATAAACAAGGACACTTTGAACACATGCCCTATACACCTTTCCTTTCACATGAAAGGATGCACCACGGGTGGTCAAGATAGGAGATAACTCTTTGAATTTGAATTAGTTGCTATTTGTAAATTAACTAAAATATAAAAATTATTGACAATATTAAATAAATTAAAATTATTTGCTGTATTCCAAGTATTTAAAATTTTTAAATAAATTTAAATTATTTTACGCGAGTCTTAATTTAAATTTTATTATCATAGGATGGTATCGGCTGCATTTTATTTTTAATTGCAAGAAACTATCAAATAATGTAATACAATATTTCATTTTAGATTTTTGTATTAGTTAGAATCAACATTTAACAAACATATTTTTGAATTTACTTTACAATTTTATTAAAACTAAACAAAACGCACCCATGCAAGAATGATTGGATACAATAGCTTCGACAAAATGCGCATGGTAATTGTTACGTGTACACAGATGCAGCTGAATTTTGGTTTGGTGCCAGTTAATCTTTGCCCATCTATATACATAATTTCCTATGTATGTATGTTAGCAATTTCCCATAACGAGACGGTCACGGTGGTCAGCAATCAGCAGTTAAAAAATTAGTGCGCAGTCGTGTAATAAAATTTATTACGCAATCGTACAATGCGTAAAATTATATATAATGGGATTTTAAAAAATCAGTCATTTTTGACAGGCTATCTATAGTGTATTTATATTTATTTTTAAGAGTGTAATTATTTTATCCCAATTGAGGTTTCGCAAGAAAGAGATGGAAAAGTGGTTGATGGAATGTGCCATGGAATGACGGCTTCTTTCGTCAGGGCCAGACATGAAACTGACAAGAACGTTCCTGTCTGTGATTTCTATGAGGTAATGCAATTTATAATTTCTTTCAAATATTATCCATTTCTAAAATATTTTCCATGCTATGATAAGGAAATGATGATAGTTTATATTGAGCATCTAATATAGGTTTTTAGATTAAATATTAGCCAAATGCTCTTGATCATCTCTCAATGTATGCATAGAAGGATACGTGGAAATTTTGTTTAATTATTTCACAATAAAAGCTTACCAAATAATAAATTTATAACAAAAACAATGTATATGCATTCTTTTGTAAATGATAAGTGTTAACCTTTTTTAAATTTCGCTTTTAGAAGTTTATGTTTGAAATTATATGTTTAATTGTTGATGCTGTTATTAATTTACTGATGTTGTTAATTTATTAGTTGATTCATGTTTGTTTAACTCATTTTCAGATGTTTGACCAGCAAGGCCGAGAAATGATAATTCCCACGGGAATTTATAATTTAGTTAGTCTTTTCGTTTTACTTTTATGGCCTTATAATTTTTCTGTTATTGTTAATTATCTGGGGTTTTAAATATCATGAATTTCTATTTTTCTCTCAATTTTTAGGAATCTTTGAAAGAATATGGAAAAAGTAAAGGATGGTGTCCATATTTTCTTGCTCGATACACCGTATGTTTTTTTTTTATCAACTACATTTAAAATATTTTTCAAAGTGTTTTTTAAAACTTTTATTTTTGGTTAAATTTTCTCAGGTTAAATTTGGTTAAATTTTCACTAAGGTACTTCTATGATGCATGTAACTTGGCCAACTTAAGAATGTTTTATTCATTTGCAGATTACACATGCCAACATAATAGTGTACAGTTATTACTATCTTCTTGATCCGAAAATTGCCGATCTCGTTTCCAAAGAACTCAGTAAAAGTTCCGTTGTTGTTTTTGATGAGGCCCACAATATTGGTTTGCATTGCTTCTATTATTTATATTCCTATATTCAATATTGGTTTGCATTATTTTTATTATTTATTTTCTGATGTTCTATTTAAATAGTAAATATAAATTATAGCTTAATAATAGTTTTATTGGTATTATTAAGTATATTTATATTTTTCAAATAAATATTTATTATGTGATATAACTGAAAAATAACTAACTTTTTTCAAAATTTGATTTATTCAGACAATGTCTGCATTGAGTCAATGAGTTTGCACATATCAAAGAAAACTTTAGACAAATGTTCAAACAATTTGGACAAGCTAAGCAGTCACATTCAGAGGTCTCCAAAGAATTTTACACAATTAGACAATTTCAGAATTTTGTACATCTTGTAGTTTAGTAATGAATTCAGCATTTATTAAACTTTGCTTGCATTTTCTCTGCAGTGTTAAAAGTCGAGATGCTGAAAAGTTGAAGCAGGAATATCAAAAATTAGTTGATGGGTTAAGGGAGGCCAACATTGCCAGGGAGACGGATGTCATTATGTCCAATCCAGGTTGAGTTAAATTTGTGGCTGAAATTATTGTTTGATTTTTTTTTAATTAAATTAAAAATCAAATAAAAATTTGTCTTTCAGTTCTTCCAGATGAAGTTTTACAAGGTGAGATTAATATTTGAAGCAGCATTTCCTGTTTGTTTGTTCTGCTTTCATTTCACCATTTGAGACCTTTTTCAGCCGAAGTTTTTTTTTGTAACATTGAATCAACTTTATTACTCTATTTAGTGAATGATGGCTTTAATGGCCATTCTTGAAGATTTTCAAAGATTTATTCATTCCTTACATTACAGAGGCTGTTCCTGGTAGCATAAGAAACTGTGAGCATTTTATTACATTTATCAGGAGGTTCGTAGAATATTTGAAATCTCGCATTCTCATTCAACACTTCCTTCAAGAAAATCCGACATCATTTCTTAAGGACTGCTTTCAAAAGGCTTGCATAGAAAGAAAGCCACTCAGGTTTTTTCTTTGCCATCATTTTTTAGGATCTTTTTTGTTTTGAATTGTTTATTAAGTTTTTTATTTTTTTATTTTATAACTAATGTTTTGTTAATTTTATGTCTTATAAAAGATTCTGTTCGGAGAGATTAAGATCTTTATTACGTGCCCTTGAACTTCCTGATCTCCACGATTTCTCTCCAATCACACAAGTTGCCAACCTGGCTACAATGGTCAGCACGTACACAGATGGTCTGTTGTTTGTCTGAGATTTGATTGTTATTTTACATTGTTTAATTTATTATTCAGTTATCCATCAAAATGGTTATTCAGCATATTCTATCATGTTTCCAAATTGTAAAAATAGTTTAATTTTTTTTTATTTTAAATGTTATCGTTTGTTTTGTATTTATTGACAGGTTTCACTTTGATTGTTGAACCATTCGATGACAGAACTCCAACTATTTCGAATCCTGTGATTCACTTCAGTTGTATGGATGCATCGATTGCTATAAAACCTGTTTTCAGTAGGTTTCAGACAGTCATCATCACTTCTGGGGTTTGTTTAAGGTTTTTAGTTATATTTTTGATTGCATTGGGATTATAATAAATCAGTCAATAAATTCAGTTTATTTTTTGGAGAATGAAAGAGTCAAGACATAAGAATTTAATTTTACAATAAACATATTGTTATTATTATTATTATTATTATTATTATCGTTATTACAGACTCTCTCCCCTCTTGAAATGTACCCTCGTATACTCGATTTTCATCCAGTAATCATGGCCTCCTTCTCCATGTCTTTGTCCAGGCAGTGTATTTGTCCTATGGTTGGTTTAAGATGTAGTTTGATCTTTTCTTCATATTTATTTTAATTTTGTCATTTTTTATTCATTTAAGTTAATTTAAATCAATTATGGCGCCACTCTGTTAAATACACTTCATCAGCACCAGGTGTGACTTATGCATATGGGATCACACAGTTTTACCAGCCTCCCGCACTCTGCACATGTTTCAAAAATCGGGTTGAGTAGAGTTGGTCAGAGCAGTGTTAGTGAATTCCTTGCTAAATAGAATTACACCTATACTGAGATCTGAACCCACGACAACAGAATCAGAGCATAACTAACTTCACCATTATGTATTTGGTTAATTATTACAAATATTTGATGTTTTCGTTTAATTGATACAATTATTTGATGTATTTGTTTAACTAATACAATTATTTGATGTATTTGTTTAATTAATACAATTATTTGATGTATTTGTTTAATTAATACAGTTATTTGATGTATTTGTTTAATTAATAGAAATATTTGATGTATTTCTTTAATTAATACAATTATTTGATGTATTTCTTTAATTATTACAATTTGATGACTTTGTTTAATTGATAGAAATATTTTATGTATTTCTTTAATTAATACAATTATTTGATGTATTTCTTCAATTATTACAATTTGTGAATTTGTTTAATTAATACAAATATTTTAGTTATTTCTTTAATCAATACAATTATTTGATGTATTTCTTTAATTAATACAAATATTTGATGTATTTGTTTGATTAATACAATTATTTGATGTATTTCTTTAATTAATACAATTATTTCATGAATTTGTTTAATTAATACAAATATTTAATGTATTTCTTTAATTAATACAAATATTTGATGAATTTGTTTAATTAATACAATTATTTAATATATTTGTTTAATTAATAGAAATATTTGATGTATTTCTTTAATTAATACAAATATTTGATGAATTTGTTTAATTAATACAATTATTTGATGTATTTCTTTCAACTAGGTGATAACAAGAGGGAAAGATCAGGCGGCCATCAGCACGCAGTTCGAAACAAGGGATGATGCCAGTTGGTTCTAGTTTTTTAATTTCTATTTCTAGAAAACTTTCCATTAATTATTCTAATGTGTATGTTTATCAGCTGCAGAAAAGTTTTGCATATAAGATATTCATTCAACATGCTGATATGAGATATATTTTAATATTGAGATTTTGACTTTATATATTTCATCATGTGATACATTTTTGTAAATTCTTTTATTAACTTCTAATCTCTGTTTCTATTTTTCAATCAATTCTTGAGTCACTTCTTGGTGTTAGATATTCTTCAAATTTTCTATTCATGCTCTTGCTTGATGACGATGACAATGCAATATTAAATAATTAGTTTTGTAATAAGTCGATTAATTTAGTTAATTTTAATTTTTTGTGACTTAATTCAAAGAAAAAAATAAAAAACTGAGTTTTAATAACATAAAAGTATTTGGTTTAAAAACTTGGTTTTTATACTGGCTTGTTTATAATATACTTATAGGCATTATAAGAAATTATGGAAACTTGTTAGTAGACATGGCAGCTATAGTTCCAGATGGAATGGTCTGCTTTTTTACCAGTTATGTTTACATGGTTTGTTTATTTGAGATTTTTTTATTTGTTGTGCTTTATGTTTTATTAATTATAATTTTATCTTTTTTATATATTTATATATATTTAATTTATTTTTCATTTATGTTCTGTATTAAATTACTTGTATTTAATTTTTAGGAGTCAATATTTGCAGCTTGGTATGAATTGGTGAGTTTTACATTTCATTTGAAGTTTTTCATTTAATTTCTTTTTCTTATAATTGTTTATAGTCATTTACAACCGGTGTTTTAAGACTGAAATAACTGTATGTAGGAAGCACTTATTAAGTCAGGGTTGTCCAACTGTCGGCCTGCCGGACAGTTTCATCCGGCCCGCCACCGAGTTTGGGAAAAAATTTTATCTATAGGACCTCAACAATTTCAATCTGCGATTGCAAGGAAATCAGCAGAACATTGCAATACTGTTGGGGCATGTCAAATGTTTTCGCAAGAAGCTTGATCTATTCCATGCGTGTGTGCGGAATAATGATGAAACTCACTTTCCATCGTGTTTTGAACTTACTGAAATGATTGATGCTGATATCATTGGTACGTTAATCGACGAATTCTCAACCAGATTTTCAGATTTTGAGAACCTTAGAGGCGACATTGCATTGTTCAGTAATCCAATGGGTGCATTTATTGAGAATTAAAATCCAAGCTTTCAGCTTGAACTTTGTGAGCTGCAGACCGATCCATTTCTACTGAGCAAGTAGTGTATGTATGAATAATTTTGGAAATTGGTCAGCCATGATCGTTTTTTAACTTTACTTATCTTTGCTTTGAAGCTGTGCTCAATGCAATGTTTGGAAGCACCTACATCTGTGAAGCAGCGTTCTCCATCATGAAACATGTCCAGTGAGAAAAATCATATCAGGCTCCACGATGACATTCTCGTTTCTTGTATCCGACTTTGCACCACAAGCATTGATATTGACATTGCCGGTATTGTTAGAGAAAAACCTTTTCCACAGTGCTTGCACTAGATTAGAAAGACTTCATTCAATAGAATAGAATGGATCATTAGGTTGAAATTGAAAGTGCTAACTAAGACACTAAGTCAGTTACTTGCTACTTAACTTTGACTGAAATACTATGAAACTAAGTTAAAAGATTATTAAAGCAATATAGCTGTTTATAGCAGTTACCACCAGTTATAATTATCTCATATATATAGTTTTATTTTATAACAGTTTTATATGGCATACATATATCATAATTATGCCATATTAAGTGCTTAAATTTGCTTGGCCCGACAAGGGTCTAAACATTTTTTATGCTGCCCACCATAGCATGAAGGCTGGACAACCCTGACCTAAGTACTTCCTGAAGGAGATTATTGATCTTTTTAACTGTCCCTCCTCCTTTATCCAGGCTTGGGACTGGCTCAGAGTTAGCGAGGCGGAGTTTTTGTTTCTTATGGAATATATATATATATATATATATATATATATATATATATATATATATATATATATATATATATATAATTTGCTAATGTTTCATTTATATGATTAATAATTGTTTTTAATTTCTTTGGAGTTCACTTTTGACTTAATCTTTTTTAGGGTTTACTTGATCAAGTACTCAAGTACAAACTTTTGTTTATTGAAACCACAGATGCAGCTGAGACTTATCATGCATTGACCAATTATAAAAAGGTTTAGATTTAGATGCTTAATTCATTTCAAACACAGCATGAATCATCATAAAATGATACTTTAAATAATATTATTTCCACGTTTTTGCAAAATTATTTTAATTTGTTAATTGGTAACTTCATCTGACTTGTACGTAAGAAGAATAAAGACAGCAGTTGTACATTTGTTTACGATTAAGTTATTAACCATAATTTATTTATAATAATTATACAGGCTTGTGACATTGGCAGGGGAGCAGTGCTGTTTGCTGTTGCCAGAGGAAAAGTTTCTGAAGGAATTGATTTTGGTTTGTTTTTATACATACATTTGTATCTTCATTTTCACAGTGCTTTATTTAGTTCAATACCTGTGTGTCGTCAAAGCATATTTACTCAATTTCGAACTTCGTCCTGTTATTCATTATTTCCTAAATTTTACACACAAATTCAGTTTCCATGACATGATCCAGGATAAAAAAGTTTTAGCATGCTCTCATTTAATTTAATTAAAGTTTTTTGATTTATATAAGAGAAATGTGTCTCGACTATGGCAATTTAAAAGTCTCCAAAATTGCCTTGGTTAACTCTCCAAAGCAACTGTTTAAATTTTAGAAATTTTTCAATACAGCACTGTTTTTAAAAAGTGTTTTTAAATGCCTTACTTGTTATGGTTTCATAAAAGCAACTGGTTTTAAAATGTTGAATCTTATCATCCGTGGCCAATTAGTGGAGTTGCTAGCGAGCCTGGTTCTTGATCAATGGGTTGCTGGTTTGTGCTCAGCACATGTCTGAAGATAGAAATAATCTTCTGGTCCTTCTGTATGATCTGTCACTTTATCATTGCCATTACAGTCTACTGATTTCTGTGATTAATATTTAGATCATCATTATGGAAGGGCAGTTATCATGTTCGGTGTGCCTTATGTCTACACACAGAGTCGTATCATAAAGGTAAAGTATATTTCAGTTGTGGCCAAGTCAACATTTAGATATGTTTTTTAATACAAATTACATGAAGTTTAATTCATCTATCAGGCACGACTTACCTATCTGAGAGAGCATTTCCACATACGGGAAAATGATTTTCTCACATTTGACGCCATGAGGCATGCCGCTCAATGTGTTGGCAGAGCTCTGAGAGGAAAAACTGATTACGGAGTCATGGTTTTTGCTGACAAGGTAACTTATTTGGCTCCTGTAATATTTAAGTGAATTATTATTGTTGCTTTGAGAATGTGCATATAAATTCTGTTTGAGAAAATAATAAAATAAAATAATTTGTTTAAGAGTCTCTAAATTTATTATTATTTCTATGTTTATTTTTAGAGATTTGCCAGAGCAGACAAAAGAAGCAAACTGCCAAAGTGGATTCAAGAATATTTGACTGATTCTGTTTGTAACTTGTCCACAGAAGATGCTGTCCATCATGCAAAACAGTTTCTCAAAGTCATGTCGCAACCATTTTCAAAAGTCTGAATTCTGAAGTTTTTAATATATATATATATATATATATATATATATATATATATATATATATATATAAGAGGTGGTAACCCGCTATAATGCAATAATCGGGGTCCATAAAATCAGATGGCATTAAATGCGGGGTTTTACAATATTTAACTTTTTTGAGAACATATATATGTATATACATGTACAATGATAAAAATTCAGCTTATTATCAGATGAATAATAACTTAAATGCATTAATTAAAATATATTTAAAATATTGATGGGTAATATATTTATAGGCTATTACTGAGCATTACAAACATTTACTAATATTTATATGCTTGAACGATCATTATGTTTGACCAATAATACCAGACTATCGCTATATCATAAAAAGCCTCTCCATGTGTGAATGAATATAAAAAATTTCGAGAGCCATGCTGTGACTGTCACATATCTGAATTCCCGTTATAGCGGGGTTCCATTGTATTGTGTATGTATGTATGTGTATATATATAATACATATATACACTAGAGATAGCCCGTCAAAAATGACAGATTTTTTAAAAATAATATTTTATATGCTTGCTTGAGCCATAAGTTGGAACCCTATACCAGTCAAAAAAACAACATCCCGTTATCCAATTGAGTTCAAATTTGGTGTGTTTATTTGCCACTGCAAACTTTACATTCTATTAAATTTTCAGATTCATAAGGGAATTATAGAATACAAAAATATTTAAAAAATTCTTTTTAAGATACCACTTTTTGAAGAAAATAATTTTTCTCTGGGCTGTGTGAGAAATGTCTTGATGGAGGCATGCATTAATTGTGGACATTCATATAACGAACAAGCCATAATTTGTTAAAGCTTAAAACGTGGGGCGCCTTTTACTCAAACTAACCATTTGCTGTTTTTCAAACTGGATAGAAAGCTTTTTTGAATATAAATATAAAAGGCGCCCCACGTTTTAAGTTTGAAAAAATTATGGCTTGTTCGTTATACTTATGTCCACTATGAATGCATGCCTCCATCAAGACATTTCTCACACAGCCCAGAGAAAAATTATTTTCTTTTTTTTAGTTTCCACGAACGTTTTATCTTAAAAAGATTTTTTTAAATATTTTATTTTGTTCTTTTTAGTGCATAAGAAAAACGTGGTATTTTAAAATGTGGTATTTTAAAATGCTCTCCCGTAAGTTATGCAATGCTACACCATTCATCAGATCGTAATGAAATTTTCACACAACCTTGAGAGTCAATGGAGGAAGGTTTTTGTGAAAAAAAAATTAAAATCGGTCACAAAATGATCGGAGCAGGAGAGAGAGCGGAAACGGGAACTAGAGAATAAGCGGAAACGGGAAAGCAAGCGAGAACGGAAAAGCGACCGAAAGCAAAAGAGGGAGCAGAAAGGGAAAGCAACCGGGAACGGGAGAGCAAGCGGGGGCAGGAAGCGATTGGGAGCAGGATAGAGATCGGGAGCGGGAAAGCAACCGGGAACTGGAGAGCAAGCGGGTACGGAAAAGCGACCGGAAACGGGAGAGCAAGCTGAGAAGGGAACAGGAGCGAGAGAGAAAAACGATAGAAAAACCTCTAAAAACCCAGGGCAACGCCGGGTACACCGCCAGCATTGTATAAATGCATAATGATAAATAATGTCCGACAAAGCCATCTATGTCTGTTCAAACTTGCATTTACTGACAAATAAATAGCAATTAGGTTATTATACTTGTTGGCAGTATCTGTGTATTTGCTTATTTATATACTACTTTATGATCTGGCTGATATCGCACATTCAGACCCTTTGAATTTCATTGTGATTCCAGAAGACTGAGAAAAATGGAGGCATCGATGCTTGAATTGAAAAGAGACGGTATAAGGCCAATGAAAAAATCTAAACAGACACAGAGGCAACACTGAGAAACATCTGCTCTTAAGATAAAGGCAGCACTTGAAATAGGTAGATATCAATTGCTCGAGCAGGTTATAAAATGAAAACGTTGATCAGCTTGCTGTGATAGTATCTGTTAATGGGATGTTTAAGTGGTCCTACTGTCTGCAGTGGTGTGTAAAATCACTTGGCGTTTTAAGTTGTTAAGAGGAACTTATTGGTTACTAATATCTGTAAAATATAATTCAGTTCATGTTTTTTAATACAGTAGATAGCAACACTGGCAACAAAAGCTACTATACAGAAATCACTCTCTGGCTTTGTATATAAACATAATGTAATGTTTATGTAATGTAGCACATGTCTCAAGTCTGTTAATGGGATGTTTAAATATGTTTACCGTCAAATTTTTCAAAAATTTTTAAATGCATGAAATAATATATTTTATGAAATAATTTTGAGAGCAACACCGATTATCACTCAGTTGTTGTTATCCTCGGACCACAAAAAAATTTATAAACTTTTTTTGGCATCAGTTGCAGGAATTCCATCCGAGAGATGACTATAGAAAGTTGCTAAAACTTGCTTTAGTTTTTCTTGGGTATGAGTCAAGTGATGTTTGCATAATCACCTCAGGGGGGTATCACAGAGCCTGCTGAATTGGAAAAGTTATATATAGTTTGAAAATGTGCACCGATACACCAAATTTCAGCTCTATTGAAAATTGGGAACTTTGTTTTTGAACGTCAAAAGGTTACCAATGCATTGACTGAAGCAAGCAAATATAATGAAGTTAATATATAGGATTTAAAAAAATCAGAATGGCACTAAAATGTTCTAATGCCATAACGACAAAAACTAAAGGTCACGTGCTGTACTTATTTCTATGCCCTCTTGAAGTATGTTATAGGGCAGAATAAATTTAAAACAAGTGAAGGAAAAACGAATTTTTCAATTAAATTTGAAAAAAAAGCTAAAGAACCGGACAAGGCTGGGTAACTCAGTCATCTATTGATAGATGGTAAAAAGCATAAGTGCTAATGTCTACCAAAACCTAGTATTAAATAATTTTTATTTTGTTTGAAGGAAGACCAACTGGGTTATGCACTACTCACGATGAAGCAACTCATGTCAGAAGAAGTTCAGAAAAGACTTGAAGACAAAGTTCATCATGACAATTTACAAATTATCTAAGAACAAATCTTTGAATTAATTATATAAAATGGGATGTTGTGTGCACATGTTAAGACTCATTTTTTGAACAATTGTTTTTACTCTCAGTATGTTTTCTAAAAGCTTTTTTCAATAAAAAAAAGTATTTTTTCTTAAAATAAGTATTTTTTCTTAAAATAAGTATTTTTTCTTAAAGTAAGTATTTTTTCTTAAAATAAGTATTTTAAAAGCTTTTTTCAATAAAAAAAAGTATTTTTTCTTAAAGTAAGTATTTTTTCTTAAAGTAAGTATTTTTTCTTAAAGTAAGTATTTTTTCTTAAAATAAGTATTTTTTCTCAAAATAAGTATTTTTTCTTAAAATAAGTTACATAAATTGGTTAATTTTTAGATCGTTTATTTAAGTCATTCTGTATTTCTTCATAATAGTTGGAATTTAAGACCTTTAAAGTGTTTGATAAATACTGTTTTCAAATGTTTGACTAATATTTATTCATCTTTTCTCTTTGGACCTTATATCAGGCGGCATTATAATTCCAGATTTGCTCAGTTTTTCTAAGATATTATTGTATATCTGTGGTTTGATTTACTGTTTCCCATATTTTTCATTATAAGCAAAACATTTATTATAAACTAGAGGTTTTTCTCTCTCGCTCCCGTTTCCTTCCCCGCTTGCTTTCCCGCTCCCGGTTGTTCTTTCGCTTTTGCTTGCTTTTCCGTTCCCGCTCATTCTGCAGTTCCTGTTTCCGGTCGCTCTCGCTCCACTCATTTTGTTATATATATATACTAGCAGTCTCCGTAGCGGCTTCGCTCGCATGAAATTAGAGAATTTGAACCGTGCATACACAGTAGAGTACTGCACGGATCAATTTTTTAGGTCTCGGCTCGGCCCGTCGACAACTTGGCCCAGCCCGTTTCAAAAACCGAAATTCCTGGCCCGTTTTTACAGGCCTAGACGTTCTATATACTTGATGAAAAACTTCGGCCCGTCCCACCTTTACTTCAGGTTTAGCCCAGCCCGTCTGAACACCCTAAAATCAGGGGCGTAGCTAGGGGGGCGAGCTGCCCCGGGCGCCATCTTGGGAGAGCGCCGAAGAGGAAGATACAGTATATTCATGCTAGACTAACTCTCAAAGTTTGCGTAAGATGCAAGAAAAACAGTAGTTTCCTTCCTTGCATCAGGATGTCGTCCACAGTCTAGTTGTATATCTGTTGCTTCAGTCCATTTAGTTGTTCTGCAGCATCAAACTTGTTAGGTTCTTAGGAAGGGAGAGAGCCATGTAACTCATGTGTTTCATTTCAAACCCACCAGCCACAATCTAGGCACAGATCTCCGGCTCAGCAGGCATATTATTAACAAATTTGCAAGCATGAAGGCGAAAAAAATAAATTTGGTATAACGTACGTTTATTATCACGATAATTTTAAGAATGAATGGGCCGTTGTTATAGCTTGTAACTCAACTGTTGGTTAGGCAAAGTACAGTAACGAACACGGACATTTTTTCTGCGTCTGTAATACTCTGTATATAGATTAAAATTAAAATTCGTTTCACTTGAAATGGCTTCAAATTGTGTTTAACTTTAACTTCTTTATTGCAACGGGGGAAGGCCCGGGGGGGCCCAAAATTTATAGTTTCGCCCCGGGCGCCAAAAACCCTCGCTACGCCTCTGCCTAAAATTACTAAAAATGTCTATATACTTGGTTAAAAATCTCGGTCCGTCCCACCTTGATTTGAGGTTTGGGCAGGGCCGTATGAAGACCCTAAAATAACGGCTTGGCCCGTCCGTCCGGTGATAAACTGAACTCACCTACTTTTAACCGGCACAAAACCTCAAAATATTAATTTTCACATCTGTAGCACTTACAGTTTTTGAGTAGCAGTTATTTTAAAATCAAATAACCCTTTTTCCACTTCACATTTGAGGTCCTGGAAACCAAATTTTTAAAAAATGGTGAAACACGTATATCATTATTTTTAGAGTAGAAACTAAACACTAATTTTACTTTTGTAGCATTTACAGTTTTTGAGTAGCAGTTACTTTACAAACCATGTAACCCTATTTTCCACCCCATATTTGAAGTCCTGGAAACCAAATTTTCAAAAAATGCTAAAACACTTATTTCATTATTTTTCGAGTAGAAACTAAATACTAATTTTTACTCCTGTAGCATTCACAGTTTTTGAGTAGCAGCTACTTTAAAAACCAAATAACCCAATTTTCCAACCCACATTTGAGGTCCAGAAAACCGAATTTTCAAAAAATGGTAAAAAACGTATCTTCTTATTTTTCAAGAAAAATCCATATACCAAATTTCAAATTCTCCTCATTTTTGGTTTTCGAGATATACATTGTTTTAGAAAAAAGTTTGTTTTTCAGTTTCTTCCCCGCAGGAGCAAAATTTTCAAAAATCCTTTCATAGTGGATGCTTACGCAATAAAATTAATATAAGTTCCAAATTTCACGTTCCTAGGATGAGGCGTTTGAGCTCGGCGTTGATTATCAGTCAGTCAGTCAGGACAAGTTCTTTTATATATATACTAGCGGGGTTACCCGGCGTTGCTCGGGGTTTTTAGAGGTTTTCTATCATTTTCTCTCTTGCTCCCGTTTCCTTCCCCGCTTGCTCTCCCGTTTCCGTTCCCGCTTGCTCTCCCGTTTCTGTTCCCGTTTGCTCTCCCGTTTTCGTTCCCGTTTCCTCTCCGTGTCCGTTCCCGCCCGCGCTCATTTTTTCTTTTCCACTTTTTCATAACTTATTTTAGCCCATAAAACGTAAAATAGATTTGCTAAAAGTTGCTTGAAGCCTTCAAACGTTGTTACGTAAACAAAATTTGAATTTTATTACGCCATTACCTTCGATGATCGTACATAGGAGCTTTTGGCCTGGAAAGTTAAGAAGGGAAAAAAGTTAAGAAGGTTTGGACTCCTTCTCCGATCCCCCGGCTCAGGGGCCAAAAGTGCCTATACATGATCATTGCATAAGTTTTTGATGCACTGTTTACAATTGCTTAACAGGCATTACTTGCTAATGGACTTTTTAATATTAAGAAGTCCATGACTTGCTTCCCAGTCTTGCATAATGTGACCGATTGCGCGTTATTAAAAATTATTAAGAGATAGATGGGGCGGGAAAGCGACCGGAATCGGGAAAGTGACCGGGAGCGGGAAAGCGACCGGAATCGGGAAAGTGACCGGGAGCGGGAAAGCGACCGGGAGTGGGAGAGCAAGCGGGAACGGGAAAACGACCAGGAGCGGGAGAGAAAACGGGGAATTAAACGGGAGCTAGAGAAAAACGATAAAAAAAACTCTAAAACCCCCCGAGCAACGCCGGGTAACCCCGCTAGTATATATATATATATATATATATATATATATATATATATATATATATATATATATATATATATATATATATATATATATATATATATATATATATATATATATATATATATATATATATATATATATATATATATATATATATATATATATATATATATATATATATATATATATATATATATATATATATATATATATATATACTAGCGGGGTTACCCGGCGTTGCCCGGGGTTTTTAGAGGTTTTTCTAAAGTTTGTCTCTCTCGCTCCCGTTTCCTTCTCCACTTTCCCGTTTTCGTCGCGTTCCCGGTCGCTTTTCCGCTCTCGGTCGATTTCCAGCTCCTGGTCGCTTTCCAGCTCCTGGTCGCTTTCCAGCTCCCGGTCGCTTTCCCGCTCAGAAGTTTTGTTATCGATTTTCTCTCTTGCTCGCGTTTCCTTCCAAGCTTGCTCTCCCAATTCCAGTCGCTTTCCGCGTTCCCGGTCGCTTTCCTCTTTCCCGGTCGCTTTCCCGTTCCCGGTCGCTTTCATGTTCCCGGTTGCTTTCCCGTTCCCGGTCGCTTTCCCGTTCCCGGTTGCTTTCCCGTTCCCGCTCACGCTTGCTCTCCCGTTCCCGGTCACGTAGTGTTTGTCTGGATTGAGCATTGCTTACTCTTATTGTTTCCAGTTTTGCTTCCCGTTGCTCAGCTGTTTCAGATGAACGGTATTGAGCAGCGTTTAATCGAAGGCTTTCCAGTCTTGCTTCCCGTTGCTCAGCTGTTTCAGATGAACGGTATTGAGCAGCGTTTAATCGAAGGCTTTCCAGTCTTGCTTCCCGTTGCTCAGCTGTTTCAGATGAACGGTATTGAGCAGCGTTTAATCGAAGGCTTTCCAGTCTTGCTTCCCGTTGCTCAGCTGTTTCAGATGAACGGTATTGAGCAGCGTTTAATCGAAGGCTTTCTTTTTTTTGAGCATTGTATAATCGAAGGCTTTCAAGTCTTGCTTCCCGCTGTTCTTCTGTTTCTGAACTTCGTAATGCCTTTTTCTTTCTTGCTTGGAGCGTAAGTTGACCAATAGCTTTTCGTTTAGGTGGCATAATTAATTCGATAGAAAAATTTGAAATTTGAAATTGTAATTTTTCAGCCAATTTTCAATTTATGACGATGTTTTAAAGGAAATAGTTTTGAACTTTATAGATATATATATATATATATATATATATATATATATATATATATATATATATATATATATATATATATATATATATATATATATATATATATATATATATATATATGTATATATATATATGTATATATATATATATGTATACATAAACACAGACACAGACACACATACATGCACATACACATACATACATACACACATACATACGCACATACATATATATATAGTTCCCGCTCGCTCACCCGCTTCGCTCCGCTCATTTTGTGACGGATTTCAAAATTTTTTTTTTTTTTTTGATTTTCATTGACTTTCAAGGTTGTGTGAAAATTTCATTACGATCGGATGAAGGGTGTAGCAATGCATAAAGGACATTAACATACATAAATACATATATACAAACATTCATTTTTATATATATAGATGAATGTTTGTGGGTTAGTTTGTCTATTATAGAAACGGGAAAGCACCCGGAACGGACAGCGAGCGGGAACAGAAAAGCAAGCGTGATCGGGAATGGGAGAGCAAACGTGAGCGGGAACGGGGCAGCGACCGGGACGGGAAAACGACCGGGAGCGGGAAAGCGACCGGGAGCGGGAAAGCGACCGGCAGTGGGAAAACGACCGAAAACGGAAAAGCTAACAGGAGTGGGAAAGCAGGTGGGAAAGGAAACGGGAGAGAAAGAGACAAACATTAGAAAAACCTCTAAAAAACCTGGGCAACGCCGGGTATCTCCGCTAGTACATACATAAACACACACACACAGACACACATACATGCACATACACATACATACATACACACATACATACGCACATACATATATATATATATATATAGTTCCCGCTCGCTCACCCGCTCCGCTCCGCTCATTTTGTGACGGATTTCAAAAAATTTTTTTTTCTTTTTGATTTTCATTGACTCTCAAGGTTGTGTGAAAATTTCATTACGATCGGATGAATGGTGTAGCAATGCATAAAGGACATTAACATACATAAATACATATATACAAACATTCATTTTATATATATATATATATATATATATATATATATATATATATATATATATATATATATATATATATATATATATATATATATATATATATATATATATATAGTTCCCGCTCGCACCGCTCATTTTGTGACGGATTTCAAATTTTTTTCTCTATATTTGATTCCCCTTGACTCTCAAGGTTGTGTGAAAATTTCATTACGATTGGATGAGTGGTGTAGCAATGCATAAAGGACATACATACATACATACAAACATTCATTTATATATATACCAGCACTTGACGAGCGCTTCGCGCGCGTGTGAGTTTTTACATATTAATAGTAAAATTAGAACACGTTTTATAAAATAGTAAATTGTCGTTAATAATAATAATTTACAACTTGTTTAAAATTGGAAAAAACCCGCCGACTACTACTTTGGTGATTTATTTATTTTCAACTTGTTTATATTTAGCGATGACGTACGATGCATTATATATATCCGCAAAGCGTTAAACTTTCGCGGCTAATAACTTTTTATTTAAACAATTTAAAAAAAGTGCCCTATGGTCTTCTCTTTGAATGGCTAAATTTGAAAAAACCGCCAACGGAAAAAACAACCTTTAATGGCTGATATTGGAAAAACCGCCTACGAATAAAACCACCTCTATTTATTTTTAACTTGTCTATGTGTGATGACTTAATCTCAAAATTATTGGAAAAACTCGCCTTCGGTGATTTGTTTATTTTCAACTTGTTTATATTGTGTGATGACGTAATCTCAAAATATTTGGGAAAACCCGCCTCCGGTGATTTGTTTATTTTCAACTTGTTTATATTCAGCGATGGCGTACGATGCATTATATATATCTATATATATATATATATATATATATATATATATATATATATATATATATATATATATATATATATATATATATATATATATATATATATATATATATATATATATATATATATATATATATATATATCCGCAAAGCGTTAAACTTTCGTGGCTAATAACTTTGTATTTAAACATTTTAACAAAAAAGTGCCTGACAAACCTTGTTCAGCGTCTCATAATCTATCAACGTGAGTTTTTTCAGACCTGCAGATGCTAATCGGGTAACATAATACATAATACATACATTATTGCGCTTTTATGTTGGGAACCAGCCCTTGTACATAATACATACATCATTGCGCTTTTATGTTGGAAACCAGCCCTTGTACATAATACATACATCATTGCGCTTTTAAGTTTGGAACCAGCACTTGACGCACGCTTCGCGCGCGAACGTGTGAGTTTTTACATATTTGTCGCACTCAAACCGCACTCTAAGCACAAAAACAACACCAATGCGCTAATATAGTAATAACTTTACGCACGCTTCAAAAGCGAAGCGTGTGACTAAAATAGTTAGTAGCAGATAATTTTTCACTTGGACACGTTTTGGAATGGTCTTCTATTTGATTGGATGATTTAGGAAAAAATGCCTACGTAAAAAAACCTTTAATGGGCGATTTGGAAAAAACAGCCTACGAAAAAAACCATGTTAATTGGGTGATAGTGAAAAAACCGCCTATGAAAAACACTATTTATTTGATGGTATCGGAAAAACAGCCTACGAAAAAAACAACATTTATTGGGTGATAGTGAAAAAACCGCCTTAGAAATGAACAACATATTTTGGGTGATAGTGAAAAAAAAGCCTAAGAAACAACCCAACTTTTAATGGCTGATAATGAAAAAAACGCCTACAAAAAACCCAATCTTCAATGGCTGATATTGGGAAAACCCGCCGATGTACTACTTCGGTTATTTCTTTATTTTCAACTTGTTTATAATGAGTTATGACGTATGCTTAAATTATGTTCGCAAAGCGTTAAACTTTCGCGGCTAATAACTTTTTATTTAATATATTAATATATTATATATAATGTATTAAAATAAACAATGTCGTTGATAATAATTTCATTAAATATATCCACAAAGCGTCGAACTTTCCAATAATAGGAATAATATTAGCAAATTAGTTAATTTTCGTAAATAATATTATTAATAATTAAAATAAGAGGAATAATAATTGCAAAATAGTAAAATGTCGTTAATAATAATTTCATTAAATGTATCCGCAAAGCGTCGAACTTTCCAATAATCGGAATAATATTAGCAAAATAGTTAATCTTCGTTAATAATAATAATTAAAATAAGAGGAATAATAATTGCAAAATAGTAAAATGTCGTTAATAATAATTTACAGCTTGTTTAAAATTGGAAAAAACCCGTCGACTACTACTTCGGTGATTTATTTATTTTCAACTTGTTTATATTGAAAGATGACGTACGATGCATTATATATATCCGCAAAGCGTTAAACTTTCGCGGCTAATAACTTTTTATTTAAAACATTTTAACAAAAAATTGCCCTAACAAACCTTGTTCAGCGTCTCATAATCTATCAACGTGAGTTTTTTCAGACCTGCAGATGCTAATCGGGTGACATAATACATACTTAATACATATTACATCATTGCGCTTTTATAGTAGGGAACCAGCACTTGACGCACGCTTCGCGCGCGAAGCGTGTGAGTTTTTACTTGGAAACGTTTTGGAATGGCCTTCACTTTAAATGGATAAATTTGAAAAAACCGCCTACGAAAAAAACAACCTTTAATGGCTGATATTGAAAAAACCGCCTATTTATTTCCAACTTGTTTATAATGTGTGATGACGTAATCTGGAGATTATAGGAAAAACATGCCTTCGGTGATTTGTTTATTTTCAACTTGTTTATATTGTTTGATGACGTAATCTCAAAATTGGGAAAAACCGCCGGCCTTCTAGTTCGGTGATTTATTTATTTTCAACTTGTTTATATTGAAAAATGACGTACTATGCATTATATATATCCACAAAGCGTTAAACTTTCGCGGCTAATAACTTTTTATTTAAACATTTTAACAAAACGTGCCTTAACAAACCGTGTTCAGCGTCTCATAATCTATCAACGTGAGTTTTTTCAGACCTGCAGATGGTAATTGGGTGACATACATAATACATAATACATCATTGCGCTTTTGTGTTGGGACCAGCACCTGACGCACGCTTCGCGCGCGAAGCGTGGGAATTTTTTCAGCTAGTCGCAGACGATTTTTCACTTTGAAATGTTTAAGAATGGTCTTCTCTTTGAATGGCTAAATTTAAAAAAACCGCCTACGAAAAAAACAACCGCAAATGGCTGATATTGAAAAAACCGCCTACGAAAAAAACAACCTTAAATGGCTGATATTGAAAAAATCGCTTACGAAAATAAACAACCTTTAATGGCTGATATTTAAAAAAATCCTACGAAAAAAACAATTTTTATTGGGCGATATTGGTAAAAAATCCAACGAAAAAACCCAACCTTTAATGGCTGATAATGAAAAAAACTGCCTACAAAAAAACCCAACCTTCATTGGCTGATATTAGTAAAACCCGCCGATGTACTACTTCGGTGATATATTTATTTTAAATTATTGTTTAATGTTTAATTTAATTTAATTAAAATGTCGTTCGCGCGCGAAAGTTGTGAGTTTTGACATATTAATAGTAAAGGTAGTCGAACTCAAATCGTACTCAAAGCTCATAAGCAACACCAATGCGCTATTATAGTAATAACTTTACGCACGATTCGCAAGCGTACGAAAAACCGCCTACGAAAAAAAACCTATATTGTATGTTTTTAAAAATAACCGCTTACGAAAAACACAATATTCATTGGATGGTAATGAAATAACAACCTACGAAAAAACAAACTGTAACGGCTAATATCGAAAAAAATACTACGAAAAAAAACATCTTTTATTGCGAGATATTGGAAAAAAATCCTACGAAAAAACTCAACCTTTAATGGCTGATAATGAAAAAAACCGCCTACAAAAAAACCCCACCTTCAATGGCTGATATTGGGAAAACCCGCCGATGTACTACTTCGGTGATTTATTTATTTTCAACTTGTTTATATTGAGTTATGACGTATGCTCAAAATATTTCCGCAAAGCGTCGAACTTTCCAATAATAGAAATAATTTTGGCAAATTAGTTAATTTTCGTAAATAATATTATTAATAATTAAAATAAGAGGAATAATAATTGCAAAATAGTAAAATGTCGTTAATATTAATTTCACTTAATATAACCGCAAAGCGCCGAACTTTCCAATAATAGGAATAATATTAGCAAAATAGTTAATCTTTGTTAATAATAATATTATTAATAATTAAAATAAGAGGAATAATAATTACAGAATAGAAAAATGTCGTTAATAATAATTTCATTAAATATATCCGCAAAGCGTCAAACTTTCCAATAATAGGAATAATATTAGCAAAATAGTTAATCTTTGTTAATAATAATATTATTAATAATTAAAATAAGAGGAATAATAATTGCAAAATAGTAAATTACTACTTCGGTGATTTCTTTATTTTCAACTTGTTTATATTTAGTGATGACGTACGATGCATTATATATATCCGCAAATCGTTAAACTTTCGCGGCTAATAACTTTTTATTTAAACATTTTTAACATAAAGTGGCTTAACAAATTGTGTTCAGCTTCTCATAATCTATCAACGTGAGTTTTTTCAAACCTGCAGATGCCAATCGGGTGACATACATATTACATCATTGCGCTTTTATAGTAGGGACCAGCAGTTGACGCACGCTTCGCGCGCGAAGCGTGTGAGTTTTTACATATTAATAGTAAAGGTAGTCGCAATCAAATCGCACTTTAAGCTCAAAAACAACACCTATGCGCTATTATAGTAATAACTTTACGCACGCTTCGCAAGCGAAGCGTGTGACTATTATAGCCAGTTGCATATGAACACGTTTTATAAAATAGTAAATTGTCGTTAATACTAATAATTTACAACTTGTTTAAAATTGGGAAAAACCCGCCGACTACTACTTCGGTGATTTATTTATTTTCAACTTGTTTATATTGAGTTATGGCGTATTCCAATATAATAGGAATATTATTAGAAAATTAGTTAATTTTCGTAATTAATAATATTATTAATAATTAAAATAAGAGGAATAATAATAACAAAATAGAAAAATGTCGTTAATAATAATTTCATTAAATATTTCCGCAAAGCGTCGAATTTTCCAATAATAGAAATAATATTAGCAAAATAGTTAATCTTCGTTATTAATAATAATTAAAATAAGAGGAATAATAATTGCAAAATAGTAAATTGTCGTTAATAATAATTTACATAAATAAAAAACCCGCCGACTACTACTTCGGTGATTTATTTATTTTCAACTTGTCTATATTTAGCGATGACGAACGATGCTATATTTATCCGCAAAGCGTTAGACTTTCGCGGCTAATAACTTTTTATTTAAACAATTTAACAAAAAAGTGCCCTAACAAACCTTGTTCAGCGTCTCATAATCTATCAACGTGAGTTTTTTCAGACCTGTAGATGCTAATCGGGTGACATATTACATCATTGCGCTTTTATAGTAGGGAACCAGCACTTGACTTGATGCGAAGCGTGCGATTTTTCAGCTAGTCGCAGATAATTTTTCACTTGGAAACGTTTTGGAATGGTCTTCTCTTTGAATTGCTAAATTTGAAAAACCGCCTACGAATTAAACAACCTTTAATATACATGATTGCGCTTTTATGTTAGGAATTGAGGCACGCTTCGCGCGCGAAGCGTGTGAGGTTTTACATATTAATAGTAAATGTAGTAAAACAACACCAATGCGCTATTATAATAATAACTTTACGCAAGCTTCGCAGGCGAAGCGAGTGACTATTTTAGCCAGTAGCAAATGATTTTTCACTTGAACACGTTTTGGAATGGTCCTCTCTTTGAATGAATGATTTAGGAAAATCTGCCTTCGAAAAAAACCTTTAATGGGTGATAATAGAAAAAACAGCCTACAAAAAAAACATTTATTGTGTGATAGTGAAATAACCGCCTACGAGAAAAACCTATATTGGATGTTTTTGGAAATAACATCCTACGAAAAACACAATAATTATTGAAAGGTATCGGAAAAAACAGCCTACGAAAAAAAACTGTAACGGCTAATATACAAAAGAAAACTCCTACGAAAAAAACCTTTTACCTATATATATAAAAGAACATGTCCTGACTGACTGACTGACTGACTGACTGATGACTGACTGATAATCAACGCCGAGCTCAAACGCCTCATCCTAGGAACGTGAAATTTGGAACTTATATTACTTTTATAGAAAGGATTTTTGAAAATTTTGCTCCTGAAGGGACAAAACTGGAAAACAAACTTTTTTCTAAAACAATGTATATCTCGAAAACCAAAAATGAGGAGATTTTGAAATTTGGTATATAGATTCTTTTTGAAAAATAAAAAGATACGTGTTTCACCATTTTTTGAAAATTCGGTTTCCCGGACCTCAAATGTGGGATGGAAAATTGGGTTATTTGGTTTTTAAAGTAGCTTCTACTCAAAAACTGTTAATGCTACAGGAGTAAAAATTAGTATTTAGTTTCTACTCCAAAAATAATGAAATACGTGTTTTAGCATTTTTTGAAAATTTGGTTTCCAGGACTTCAAATGTGGGGTGGAAAATAGGGCTAATTGTCTTTTATAGTAACTGCTACTAAAAAACTGTAAATACCACAGATGTAAAAATTATTATTTAGTTTCTTTTCTAAAAATATAGATATACGTGTTTCACCATTTTTTACAAATATGGTTTCCCGGACCTCAAATGTGGGTTGGAAAATTGGGTTATTTGGTTTTTAAAGTAGCTTCTACTCAAAAACTGTTAATGCTACAAAAGTAAAAATTAGTATTTAGTTTCTACTCTAAAAATAATGAAATTGGTGTTTTAGCATTTTTTGAAAATTTGGTTTCCAGGACTTCAAATGTGGGGTGGAAAATAAGATTATTTGGTTTTTAAAGTAACTGCTACTCAACAACTGTAATTGCCACAGATGTAAAAATTAATACTTAGTATCTACTAAAAAAAAAAGATTTACGTGTTTCATCATTTTTTGGGTTTTTTAGTTTTTAAAGTAGCTGCTACTCAAAAACTGTTAATGCTACAGAAGTAAAAATTAGTATTTAGTTTCTACTCCAAAAATAATGAAATACGTGTTTTAGCACTTTTGGAAAATTTGGTTTCCAGGACCACAAATCTGGGGTGGAAATAAGGGTTATTTGATTTCAAAATAACTGCTACTTACAAACTGTAAGTGCTATAAATGTAAAAATTAGTATTTTGAAGTTTTGTGCCGGTTAAAAGTAGCTAAGTCCAGTTTATCATCGGCCGGGCCAAGCCGTTATTTTAGAGTCTTCACACGGGCCATGCCAAACCTTAAATCAAAGTGGGACGGGCCGAGGTTTTTCACCAAGTATATAGATATTTTAGTGATTTTAGGGTCTTTAGTTTGGCCGGGCCAAACCTGAGGTCAAGGTGGGACGGGCCGAAGTTTTTCATCAAGTATATAGAACTTCTAGGCCTCTAAAAATGGGCCGGGCCTAATTCAGACGGGCTGTGCCGGGCCAGGAGTTTGGGTTTTTAAAACTGGCTGGGCTAATTTGTCGACGGGCCGAGCCGAGACCTAAAAAAATGATCTCTACTATGGTTGCACGGTTCAAACTCTCTAATTTCATGCGAGCGAAGCCGCTACGGGCACTGCTAGTACATACATACATACATACATACATACATACATACATACATACATACATACATACATACAAACATACATACATACATACATACATACATACATACATACATACATACATACATACATACATACATACATACATACATACATACATACATACATACATACATACATACATACATACATACATACATACATACATACATACATACATACATACATACATACATACATACATACATAC
Organism: Erpobdella octoculata; assembly: GCA_963978895.1. NCBI lineage: Eukaryota > Metazoa > Annelida > Clitellata > Hirudinida > Erpobdellidae > Erpobdella > Erpobdella octoculata. The sequence goes on along the minus strand of OZ022243.1, from coordinate 24,201,952 downwards.
ATACATACATACATACATACATACATACATACATACATACATACATACATACATACATACATACATACATACATACATACATACAAACATTCATTTTTATATATATATAGATAGAAAATAATGACTACAAACTGAAGTTAGTCAAAATCAGTCTCAAACCAGTTAAAGCAATTGTAAAAAAACTCATCGAATTTGGAAAAATTGTAGGACCCTCCAATTTTGGCCTAGGGGGGACCCTGTCCCCAGTGGCGTCTACTACTGTATACTCAAGAGGCAGCTGCTTCATATAAATCAAAACTGGGGGGAAATTTTAATTTTTACTCAAAACTGGGGGGGAACTTTATTCCCTGGGAAATTTTATTTTAGGACCGGCTATATAATTGACAGTAGGTATTTACTATTACCAAAGAGATATAATAGCTGGAGGGAGAACGAAGTAAAATTATGCGACTTTTCACGGAACCGTCTATGTTGTAACTTAATTTTCAATAAAATACCGCGTAATCATCATAATTTAGAGTTATCCAATCACACGCCGTTTTTTAAAAAAACTATCCAATGATGTTATTTCAATAGCGTCATAAGCAACCAAAGCATGATTAAAAGTTAATATGTTGTTGTTATTGGTTTTTAAGCGACGATTTGTAAATGTCTATATTTGAATTGCGTTTGTTATCATCTGAAATCATTAGTCCGTCTCAAATTCAAAACATTTGTAACACAGCAACTTCGGCCTGAAACACTACGTACAAACGGATCTGGAGAACCGAGTAATAACGAGGATTGTGAAAATGATGACAAATGTGATGTTTCTGATGATGATCAAACTTCTAACAATTGGATTGACTATAGTTTCGTTAAACCATTGCGAGCTCTAGAAGAACTGTCGTTGTTTCCTAATTTACTTTGTTTTGTAAAAATATTGACAACAATAGCGGTAACAAGTTGCAGTGCTGAGCGTGCAATGAGTCGGGTGAAAATTATAAAAAATCGATTACGAAGCACAATGATCGATGATTGGTTTTCATCTCTAACAGTTTTAGCGAGCGAGAGAGTCATACTAGAGTCATTGCAAACAAAAGACATTATTGATCGATTTGCTATGTGTTCGACCAAACTGCAGAGGTTGTTAATGACCTAAAAGGATGAGACTTAAATTTAAGTTTCTCGACAGTACACAGTATCGGTAACTAAAACTATCATAATTACCTATTATTTTATATTTAATTACTAGAAGTATTCTAATGCTACAGTACATATTGAGGATATTATTACTTTATCAGAGTAATATTTTATATTTTTACTATGTTAATTGACAGTGCTCATGCCTCACTTCTGAAAGTGGGAGTATGCAGAGCACATACTAAAATAACTTAAGTCGAGTTCTTAGACAACAACATGCCCCAAAATGCATCATTTCTTTTTGGCTAGTTGAGAAAATTTGTATGAGGAGAAGCACACCAAGAAACCTTCCCAAACCCTTCCAATTTGGCTTAATTGTTCATGACTAGCAAGTTTGGCGCGTTGCGCCTCACATCTTGGCGATACGCGCTTTGAACAAAGCGCTTCGCCGTACCAAAAATATTTTTCCCAAAACTGGGGGGGAAGTTGCTTCATGAGGCTTGGGGGGGATAGACGCCCCTGCCTGTCCCCCTAGTTGCGCACCTCAACAAGGAGATCAAGCGGGGAAGGAACTGGGGACAAGAGAGGGAGAAAAAAAGAGAGAAAAGGCGGGAAAGAAAAACGATAGAAACTAGAAACCCTCTGAAACGCTAAACACTCGCACGTAAGAAACTCACTACAGATGGCCGCCAAGCAAGTAGTACGCAACAAAATCGCCCAGCTTTGGTTACGATAGCGCATTAAAGGGTTTACAAGAAATTGTGTAACTTAAAAGTTCTGTGTCTTTCTTGTAGATTTTTACATCAAATAGCTTGTAAAAAAAAAGTAATAGAACAATGTTTTGTGGGTGCTAGACAATTCGTCGCAGGACAATTCGTCACGGACAATTCGTTGCAGAAAAACGGACAATTGTTAATTAATAGTTACTATATTTATTATACATTGTTTGTTCTTCAAAATAATACTTAAAAATAATTTCGAGAAAAGCTAAAAATCCTTATGACAGTTCTTTTGGCCACCTGTCTCTGCATCATTTACTCGTGACAAACCCCCTCTCCCTTGGTGCGTACGTAATATATGAATGGCCCCTTAAGTATTATTAAATGTTGATCGATTAGAATATTATAATATTAAATAAACCTTTTATAGGAAAAAGATAGTAATTTAACACAAACACATGTTTGCAAGAATTCATTTCTATTAAATTAATTTATTTCTATAAAAGTAATGTTATGGCTGCATCCCCGCAAATAATCAATTGATGAACGATTTTTATAATACATCACAACAGTACGCAATCGACAATCCAATCTCGATTTTTCTTTTTCCTCAGAGGAAAACTTTCATCTGCAAGCATACGCTCAACCTACATTTTGTTGATGTTTTGTTCTTTTTGTAGTTTTACTACTAACTTCGATAGTGTTGGACATGCAAGTTGAACAACCTGTGAAAATGCATTGTGCCATATTTCAACAGCGTTGTTAGTACCAAGAATGTCATCACGAACAGCTTGGTAGCAGTCCCAGATCTATATATATATATATATATATATATATATATATATATATATATATATATATATATATATATATATATATATATATATATATATATATATATATATATATATATATATATATATATATATATATATATATATATATATATATATATATATATATATATATATATATATATATATATATATATATATATATAAATGAATGTTTGTATATATGTATGTATGTATATATATATATATATATATATGTATGTTATTTATGCATTGCTACACCATTCATCCGATCGTAATGAAATTTTCACACAACCTTGAGAGTCAAGGGGAATCAAATATAGAGAACAAAATTTGATATCCGTCACAAAATGAGCGTTAAAGGTTTTTAAAAAATTTTTGTAAAAGTACTTACTACAATTGCTCCCCCAAAAAATTCACCCACTTTTCGACCACCTAGAGCTGTAAAACTTTCAGGAAAACTTTATTCTGGATGACAATACATGAATTTAATGTTTCCGACATGAATTAAGCCTTAATTCAATTAAAATTAATCAAATAAAATTAATTCCTGTTATCTAGCGACTGTAATAAGTCGCCAGAGGTCCAAAATAATTAAACAGTACGGATGTTTATTTATAAGTTGCCAAATGCCCAAAATAATTAACAAGATTGAGCGTAACGGTTTTTTTAGATTCAAAAATTGTAGTTCGTTGACTCAGATAAAGAGACAAATAAAAGCATTTGAAAAATTTTTTTTTATCTTTACTTCTTAAACTTTTAGCACATTAGTATAGGAGCGTTGTTAAAAAAAATATATTTTATACTTTATATTATTTAAACTTGTGTTAATATTTTTTTTTATAATAGTTTCATAGATATCTATGAATAGTTTATAGTCCTTTACACCAGGTGTTTTAAGACTGAAATGGATGTATGTAGGAAACACCTAAGTACTTCCTGTCGTGGATCATAATTTGTTCTTTTTAACTTTTTCCTCCTCCTTTCTCCAGGCTTGGGACTGGCTTGCAAATGCAAAGCGGAGTTGTGTTAATATTTGTGAACCTGGCCCGTTATATAGATTCAAAATCCCAAGCCAGGTCCTATTTATTTTCATTACCACAAAAACCCATGCTTCTTGTTGAGCCGTCTAAACATATTTAGAAAAAGGATGTGTCATTTTCAACTTTTTTCCTGGACCTGCCGGTGAAAGTCTAAATATTTTTTTAGACATTATTTGAATCATATTTTGCATTGAATTGGTTTGAAAAAGGCCATAAATTCTTAATTATCTGCCAATTATCAGAACTATTGATGGTCGAGAGGTGAATTTAGTAAAGATAGAGCCTCAGGATACAGAAACAAAAACTTTAAGTTAAAAAGTAAATTTTTTTAATTTTTTTTTAAAACTGAGAAGGACCCAGGTCCCCCTAGATCCGCCACTGACCGTGAGGGAGTATTCGCAGCTACTTTTCAAAAAACTTCTTCAAAATCTTCTCCAAAAACTTTTTAGCTATTTGTTTTCTAAATAATTTTTTTCGCTAAATCCAATTATGCTAATTATTCCCCTGTGTACAGGGGCGTCATTGGATTTAGCGAAAGACCATAACAAAAGTTTAATAACTTCTGCTAATTGTGCTAGCATGACAGTGCTAATTTAATGATTTTTACAATATTTTATAGCTTATTTTCAATGAGAGCACATAGGGATTGAATTTTAGATACAAAATTCTATTGAACCACGGTACCATTAAAGTACACTTACAAAATGAAAAAAATCATTGTGGTGATTCTTTCCCAAAGTTGATACTTTTCGGTTTTCGTAATATCGAGTCGGTGTCGGTTTCAATTAATTTCGGTTGAACCACATATAGAATCTAGATTCAACATTTCTTTATAACAACCTTAATTTACTTTTAAAAAATACCCTGCGAGATCTTTTAGATCTAAAATAATTTGTTAGTCAAATATAAAATAGATGATGGAGTTACTTGAATACGAAAAAGAAATTTTTGCTGAAAGTTTCACGAAGGATGGGTTGTTAATCATGTCCAAGTGAGTTCTGTTGATTATAATTACGAGGATCTATTGACAGTGCGCGCACTGTACTGTAAAATAACGCGATCGGCTATTGACTATGCGGTAAAGCACGGTCGCTGCTATTGACCCGACGGTTCGTCATAGTAGCAATCGGGAAAATTGCTACTGTACCGACAGTCATACGGCGGGTATGTCTACCTAAAATTAAACCCTAACCTAACCCTTTTAGAAAATATGTACATCTTTATTAATTAATAGAAGAATCAATTGTTTTGACAAAACCGACGGGACAACAGCACTTTTACCTCTTATTGCCCCGGCTACCGGCTGGGTAATAGTTATAACGGTAAAGCACGGTTGCCCCTTTTGCCTTGGCGGTCCGCGGTGGCAACAAGCGGTACAATTGCTAATGCGTGTGAAGTTAGCCTCGATGCTGACAATGCTAATTATAAAAAAAATAAATTGCGTGTACTGGGGCTGTGCTGTACGTTGTTGGACGGGGTTTAAAAATGGAATCGAGTGGTATATTTTTGTTTTCTTCGGTTCAACAAATAAAAAAGTTAGAAGCCAAAAACGACGATTTTCTGACGAAAATTGCATTTTATTTTTATTTTTAATTAGCACTGCCTGCCTCGAGGCTAACTTCACATTTGCTCCAAATTCCATATGTGTAAAAAAACAAAGAATTTCATGCTTTCAATGTTGTTCAATTAAAAATATAATTTTATAAAAAAAAGTTTAGCAAAAAAATATTCTAAAACATATTTTCATCTTAAAATTTTTCAGTACATACAATCATAACTACATCCAATTGCTTTGAAAATATTTTGTCAGATCTCGTATCAACACAAAACCCGACTCCTTTTTATTCAATTCGTACACTCATTCAACAGAATTTTTCCTGCAACTCGTGAAGTTAGCGCTGTTAAATCCCACCAAAATTCCCAGGAAAACAATTTCATGATTTGACCGAGAAGAACCAAAGTTAAGACATAACTATTCACTAGTATCACATTGTTGATGCCAATCCACTATTTATTGACTTGTTAGCACTATATATATATATATATATATATATATATATATATATATATATATATATATATATATATATATATATATATATTTAGTATATATATATATATATATATATATATATATATATATATATATATATATATATATATATATATATATATATATATATATATATATTTAGTATATATATATATATATATATATATATATATATATATATATATATATATATATATATATATATATATATATATATATTTAGTATATATATATATATATATATATATATATATATATATATATATATATATATATATATTTAGTATATATATATATATATATATATAAAGCAGCCAGAGTCAAGCGCGAGGTCTGGGCTAAATACATCGCATCGGGGCGCGACTCTGCAGTTATTCTACGAGAATCTCATCGAGAGGCTTGCAAGCGTGTAGCTAAAACAGTCAAGTCGGCAATTCTCATGTATGAGGAACAACTAGTCAGCGCTTCCAAATCCAATCTAAAACTTCTTCATTCACATGTCCGTAGCAAGCAGTTTGTCAAAGACGACATCAACTCTATTCAGACAGCCGACGGCACCATAACTGCGGACCGTGAAAAAATCTGTTCTTCCCTCAATGACTATTTTCAATCTGTTTTTGTCATCGAACCTGAGGGTTACATGCCTGCTTTTACAGATCGCACCGAATCAATCTGCGATGTAAATGAAAGTTGTTTTTCTGCAGCTATTCTTCAAAAAAGACTCCACAGCTTAGACAAAACTAAATCAATGGGTCTTGACGGTTTGCACCCACGCGTTCTCAGCAATTGCGCAGCTGCCTTTGCCACACCCCTGGCTCTCATCTACAAGCGCTCCTTCATGTCCGGAGTTATACCGGACACGTGGAGAAAATCAAATGTTTCCCCTATCTTCAGAAAAGGCAGCAAGCTCAAGCCTTCTAACTACAGGCCTGTCTCTCTCACTCCTGTGCCCTGTAAAGTAATGGAAGGCATTCTACATGAACACATCATGCAGCACTGCGTCGTCAACGGCTTAATCAGCAAACATCAACATGGTTTTCTCAAGAAAAAAAGCTGCTTGACAAATCTACTTGAAACTCGCGACATACTCACTGAAGCTGTTCATTGCGGCTATGTGGCTGACGTAGTATATACAGATTTTGCCAAAGCATTCGACAGAGTACCTCACAAACGCCTACTGCATAAACTAAAAGCTTACGGCATCCGTGGTATGCTACTCACTTGGATCGAAGCGTGGCTGAATGATAGGAAGCAGCGCGTTTTGATTGAAGGCTGCGAGTCCGAGTGGAAGAATGTGACAAGTGGCGTTCCTCAAGGCTCTGTTCTTGGTCCACTACTTTTTGTGTTATATATTAACGACTTACCGGACACTATCACACACCAAATCATCGGCATCATCAAGTCAGCTTCCGACATTTTATCTCTCCAGGCTGACATTGACCGTGCAGTTGAGTGGTCATTCACTTGGCTAATGCACTTCAATGTCGAGAAATGCAAAATCATGCATGTCGGTCGCTCACACAGAATAACCCACCAATACTCTATGAGACATATTGACGGCACGCGGCGACCACTCGAAGTCACAAAAGTCGAACGTGATCTTGGTGTTCTCGTCTCAGATGATCTAAAGGTCCGAGCACAGGTCGAAAAAGCAGCGTCATCAGCCAATCATATGCTCAGCCGACTCAGAAAAGCTTTCCGCAGCCGCAGCCTCATACTGTGGCGTACACTTTACCTCTCCTACGTCCGCCCACATCTTGAATTTGCTGTTCAATCTTGGTCGCCTTATCAAAAGGGTGATATTAACCTTCTTGAGCAGGTCCAACGTCGGGCAAAAAAAATCATTGCAACACTAAAACATCAGCCCTATGAACATCGTCTGCAACAGCTTAGGATCACAACGCTACAATACCGCCGTTCGAGAGGTGACCTGATCGAGCAGTTCAAAATCGCCCACAACATCGACGACGTCAGCTTTTCCGTTCCGCAAACTCGAGCAGCCGGCCACACGGCATACCACCTGCGTGGCCACAACTGCAAATTAGAACGCCAGTATGTCAGAGGTTGCGAAGAGCGATACAATTTTTTCACAAACCGGATTGTCGCTCCATGGAATGCGCTTACGCAATACACAATTGACGCCCCGACAGTATACGCTTTCAAGGACCGCATCTCTTAGGAGTCGCGAGTCCTCCAGCTTCTGTCAGTATAGAGGAGCCTGATGTAGCTCCTCTTCATCAAAAATATAACTTTCAGACATTAATTTTTTTATGGCTTGATTCTATAGACTTTTTTTTTTTTATATATTTTTGGTTCTGATAATAAACAAAACTCAAAACTCAATACTAAATAAAATTAAACAAATCGAGTTTACTTATTTTTCTTATTGTGCAGGGGCCTTGGAATTGAAAGAATCCTATTTTCAATTTTGAGACTTTACTGTGAACCAACACATTTAGTCCTTGTGCTAAATACAACTCCACATGAAGAAGTATGCTTTTTGAGAAGCTGTTTAATATGTTTTTGATGTTAGAATGTTAAAAAAATCAAGCTTAAATAACTTAATGCATCTTTTTCCAGATTATCTTTCATTTAACCCGTTTAGGTCCAAAACTTTATTAATTAGATTTTTATTATTTTTGTTGTTATTTCCAAGTTACTTGCTTATGTTTTAACAGATTTATTTTTAATTATTTTTTATTTGAAAGAAAACTTTGAAAATTCACTATGCTCGTTTTTCGAACGGTGATCGTATAGACTACTGAAAACGGCAACATGTTTAAAAGTCAATTTTTTTTTGTTCTCAACGCAAACAATTATAATATAAATTTTAAGTTATAAACAGAAAAGCTAAAAACACATTCAATAAATCAGTCAAGCAGTTCATGATAGTCGTTTCAGAACCGGAGTGTGTGGAAAGCACCAAAACTATTCCGATGAAGTCGTTTGCCGCACTTGGCCCACATGTACGGTGTTTTGCCACAATTTTCCAGCTTGTAGCGACCTACTGTTTTCACCTTTTCCAGATCGTGACCATGGCCAGTTGCTGAATCTTCCCTATCATTTTGTTTCTTCAACCGTGCATGAATTCATTTCATCGATATAAAACAACCTAAACATCCTATATGGGGTTTTTCAAACAAAGCACCATTGTGGTGTTTCAAACTCGTTATAGACTGTTTTAAAAGTGGCTATTTAAATGACTCTTTTTGGTCCAAGTGCATTTCAACCATTAATCTTTGAGACAGCTGAGAGTCGATCTTTTGCTCAATTTAACATGTCAGCCTTCCAAGCTGATCTCCTTGCTTCCGAACTCTACCAGCTTACTTTCTCTCAAAAAATCAAAGCAGCAGATAAACTTTTCTCCCTATACGATTCCACCATGGAGGAATTACTTAATAGACATGCTCCTCTTAGAAAAATAACAAAACGTAAAATAACTGGCTGCTCTTGGTTTGATAGTGAATGCCTGATCTCCAAACGTTCTACCCGTCGTCTCGAACGACAATCTACCAGAGATCCTCTTAACGTCATAAAGAAGCAGCGTTGGCGATCTCAGATTAAAAGCCAGAGGAGACTCTTTCAATTCAAGTGCTCTAGTTACCTTAAACAGCGCATCGAAAACGTTCAAGGTGATGGTCGAACTCTCTGGAGATCACTACATTCGCTCCTCACTCCAACTTCAGAAACCTCATCATGGATTTCCCCCGATAATCTACTTGACCTTTTTGGAAATAAGATTGTTGACATGCGTGACTCGACCAAGAACTTCTACCCACCCGATTTCGCAATCAATGCACCGTTTCCTCCTGGTTTTGATGCTTTTGAAAAGGTGTCTCCTGATGATGTGACTAAACTTCTCATCGATTCTACAACAAAGCAGTGTGAGCTTGATTCCGCCCCTGTGCATCTACTAAAAACCATGCGCCTCACTTTTGCTCCAATTCTTGCAATGTTAATAAACTCCTCACTTTCTTAGTCTAATTTCCCTGAACCTCACAAACGTGCCATCATTCGCCCACTACTAAAAAAACCTGGCCTTGATTCCTCTGACCTTGCCAACTACCGCCCTATTTCTACCTTATCGTTTGTTTCTAAACTAGTGGAACGAGTGGTCCACCGTCAACTTTCTAACTATGTTGAAATACAAAAACTACTTCCTCCTACTCAATCTGGATTCAGACGTTATCACTCCACAGAAACAGCTGTGGTTAAAGTTTATATTTTTGCTTTGAATTCTGTTCGAACGTACGCTTTATATGGTCCGAACGGTGTTAGTGACCTACGGGTCCTTCTGTTGGAGAAATAAATAAATAACGACATTGTCCTTGATTCCGGATTCATAACCGCTCTCTTAATGCTTGACTTTAGTGATGCTTTTGACTGTGTCGATCATGCCATTCTTTTTTCAATCCTTGAATTACAGTTTTGTATAACTTCTGCCGCTCTTCAGTGGTTAATCTCTTTTCTCTCTAATCGTTCTCATAAAGTTCGTCTTGGTGAGCAAATCGTCCTTAAAACCCCTTACTACTGTACTCCATGCGGCCGCTCGGCTTGTCAAAGATCTCGGTCCCCGAGACCACATCACCCCAACTTTACGTCAACTTCATTGGCTACCTATCCCTGCTAGAATAAATTTTAAAATATGCCTCTTAATGTTTAACATATTCACTGGATCTTCTCCCTCCTATCTGTCATCTCTCGTTTCGCCATGCTCGTCGCTCCCTGCAAGGCGGCGTCTTTGTTCTACTAGCAGGGACGACTTCGTCTCTGTCCGGTCTCGTCTCCAATTTGGAAACAGAGCTTTTGCCATCTCTGGCCCAACTTACTGGAACAGCTTGCCTGTACATTTTCGCCAATCTAATGACGCTACTCAATTTAAAACTAGATTAAAAACCTATCTCTTTAGTAAGTTCTTTGACTAGGAGATATGGTCGAACTGCGCGCTTTTGCGAAAGACTTGTTTTTTATAAGGGCGCGTTATAAATTTTACTTTGTATTGTTGTTGTTGTAATCGTTTTTGGCGTTTTGGTTGCCGCGGCATTGAAATGACCATATTTGCGACCTACATTTCTTCACCCAAAGAACCGACACCATCTCATCATTAGTATAATTAAATAATTAACTTCTACCTTCCCGGATACATTACAAAGAATAACATTTCCTTCTTCAATTGCTTGTTCATCAGTCACGTGTTATGATGGGCCGGGCGGAAGAATGACAAGTATGTCAACCTCAATGCTATCATCATCATCAAGAATTAGTTCCATAGCTTCTTTCAACGTGAAAAAACGTTCTGTTTGACGCCTTTCATTTTTAAACTTTACAAACATTTCATTCGAAGAATGAAATTTGCAAAAACACTATCACCAATTCAACCACTGCACAACTATAAGCTGAATAAACTAGTTTTGACATGTTCAGATTGTGGGTTAGTGTAAACACAATTAAATTTAATTAACGTTATTGTTTACTTTTGAGTACTTGCTCTTTGGATATTTCAAGCTTTTGTTATGATAACTCTCATGAAATTAGCATAATAAATTTTTAAAGTAATATCGGTCGAAAACCTTGTTAAGTAAAAGTGTGTAATAAAATGCAATTTTATAAACAATTTTTTTTTTATAAAATTTAAAACGTATTTAATGCAACGGATGAATTTGATGATTTTTAATAAATTGGTTAATATCAGGTTCAAATTTACTTTAAAACAGTTTTAAATCTCCATGTTTATTTGTATCCAAATTATATCTTTTCTTTGTTAACAGCATTGTTACAGCAATAAATCCACGTTAGCAAAAATACAGAGATGGAAATGCAAGCAAAAATCTTTGAAAAATTGACCAAAATCCAGGGTTTATTTTTAATTTAATTTTAATTTAATTGTTTTTTGTCAATTCAATGAGTTCTTCTTCCGGCTGAGATGATTCTGCTATGTGGACGTTTTAAAAAGGATCCAATACCCAAGTCGGTATTTCCAAAATTAAAATGTCCTGAAATCTTTCTTTAAAATCACTGTAGAGATTTTCCAAATGTTGTCAATAAACGAGCCAGCCATCATTGATAAAGGACGTTGCTGATGAAAAAAAAATTGTGAAACTCATGCTTGCCAATATGTTTCTTGTGAAAAAGTAGTTTAGATACAAATGCAGAAACTATATTTTTTGTTTTAATCAAGTTTATGTCAGCACCATGAAGTTGGAGATTAATACCATTAAACAATTTCTACAAGTTTGTCAAGTATGCAATATCAATCTTTGATGCAATTAGGTTGTCATGCAATTTTTTATCTTTGTTTTCTATGAACTGCAGAATCAAATAAATTGTAAAACCGAGTCAGGCAATTACCTTTGGATAGCCAACAAACTGTTGTGTGAAACAGCAAACTTTTGAAATCTTCATTAGCAACACAAAGCTGACTAAATAGTCTGTTGTTTAAAGAGTTGCTTTGGATTTTATTGACCACGTTGATGACATACTGCAGTTATTGGAGCTGTCGTTTGCTCAAATTTCTGCGACTAACTGTTGTTGATGAATGAATCAATGCACAGCAGTCACCTGTGGAACTATATTTTTCAAGAAGCTTTTGTGAAGTCCTGTCATAGATGGAGTGCTTCTGTAGCGGCAGATATAATATTGTTAAAAGGAATATTTTTTATCACAAAATTTTTCCAATGTGTTAAATATAGTTTCTGTTTTTGTATCTGTTTCTAATTTTTTGGCAAATAATAGCTCTTGGCATACTTTCTCATCTTTAATAAACCTCACATATGAGGTTATGTATCTATGTATGTCCTTTATACATGGCTTCACCATTCATCCGATCGTAATGAAATTTTCACACAACCTTGAAAGTCAATAGAGGAATGTTTTTGTGGAAAAAAAAATCGGTCACAAAATGAGCAGAGCGGGAGAGCGAACGGGAACTGGAGAAGAATGGGTGGGAACTGGAAAGCAAGCGGGAAAGGAAAAATGACTGGGAGCTGGAAAGCGACCGGGGACAGAAAAGCAAACGGGAAAGCGAACGGAAGCGGGAGAGCAAGCAGGGAAGAAGACTAGAGCGAGAGAGAAAAATGATAGTAAAACCTCTAAAAACCCTGGCAACGCCGGGTATCCCGCTAGTAATATCATAAAACTACAAAAATCATAATTAAAAATATTCAAAACAAACTAAAGTTGAATGTGAAGCTAAGTTTCCTTTGAGAATTTATTTTCATACATACAAGGAGTAAAACATTCAAATTAAAAATAGAAAAATATATATTAAAATTATTAAAAAGTTGCTTTAACTGACCATAGATGGACACAAATCTATTTTTTTGTCGTTAAAATTTTACTAACTTTACTAAATAACTTTAGTTAAACTATTAGTTGCAACTAATGTAGAAAAAGTTTCAACTAAACTAAAAAAGTATTTAAACTTTTTTTAACTTCTTCCCAACTTTTTTTTACAAATTTTGGCTTATATACTTGTTAATATAAATTTCACCTACTTTAAACACATTTATAGGTTAATTAAACAAAAATAAAATTTAAGAAACAAAAATTATTAAAAATAAAGCAAAGAAGCATATGATAATGACGAGAAAAAGGTTCATCGTCATAGTGACTACAAACATCTTTTGTTTAATATTAACCGGAATAATATTCTTACGGTATGATGTTGCTATAAAATTTATTAGCTATTTTAAAAGTATATTTTTAATTTTTAAAATTAACTTTCACTTGTTAAATTTTAAACTTCACAGCTGGTCTTGCTTGCTTGAATGCTTGCAAACCTTGAAAGTGAAAACTAACTTCCCATCATCCAATTGAGCTGAAATTTGAAATATAGGCTCACTCCTCATGTCAATGCATTCTATTAAAGTTTAAAAAATTTTTGAAAAAAAAAACTTTTTGAAATGAAAAATAATAATTATCTCTATTTTTTAAAACTACAACAAATCAAATACAATTAAACAAATGTTAACCTATATAAATGAAAAAAATGTCATTTTAAAAGAAATTTTTTTGAAATAAATGTAAAGCCAGCATATCCAGAATTATAAGGGATTTGTGAAAAACCTGGGTTTTTTATGGCTTACTTGTTTATTTCAAATATCATTATTAAAGACTAGAAATAGCCCGTCAAAAATGACAAATTTTTTCAAGTCTCATTATATATTATTTTTCAATTGCAGTGCCACCTCTTTTGATCATTAGGACTGACAGTGTTCAATTACATAATAACTTTTATTACACGCTTGCGCGCACTAATTTTATCAACTGCTGACCACCACATTATGCGAAATTGCTAACATACATACATACATACAGACATAGGAAATTATGCATGTAGATTAAGGAGACTCAAAGTTTTACATTTGTATTTTCAAACTTCATATAAAAGTCCATACTTGCATTTTTAAACAGACTCAACTATTTGAATAAAAAATACATCGGTCTTATATCCTGATAACTTTTCAGCAAAATTGGCTTGTGATTTCAATCTTGATTGCAGAAACATCAGCATATCAATGGTTTCATTAGCCATTCTGCATCTTCGACCAGTCCAACACGTGATCATCAGCACTAAAAAGTCTTTCAACAACAACAATACTTGGAAAAGTTGCACTGCTTTTCTTAAATGCTTTCAGGAGAAAGCACTACAACCTCATTGTGATCTCTATCAATTTCTTGCAGGCAATCGCCAACATTAACACGGATTACGGTGTCAATCGTATCATGTTTGTCACTCCAGATTGATGAGGAAATTGATTTGAACAAACTGAACGCTCTAGAGAAATTAGCTGCATTGTTTGTCACAACACTTTAATTTAAATCATGTAAGACATTTTAAATTCTTCAAAGATTAAAGCTAACATTTTGTAGATCACAATATCTGTATGATAAGCTTTAATTTTTAAAGTTTAATAAACCTTTGACAAGCAAAGCAAGAAGCTATAAAACCATGTGGAGGGTTATGTGCTCAATATAATGATGTATAACTCTGTCTGTACTCACACTTTATTCTGTACTAACTGCTAATATATTGACTATTTACAACACCACTACACTGGCACATTCAAGAGTTGAGAGGAAGTAACGGTAAAAACTATAGTAAGGTGTAAACCCAAAAACTGACAAATAAAGTCTCATTGGGCTTTTTAAATTTAGAAGGAAGCTAAGAAATTTTAGTTAATCACTTTTAGTTAGCAACTAAAAAAAGTAGTTAAACTAACATTTTAACTAAACTTTTTTGACTTAAACTTTGTTTTTAACTAAAAAAATGTTTAACTAATAATTGTTAACATTTTAGTTAACCTTTTGCCCATCACTGTAACTGAAATCATAAAGTTTAAAAAGTTGCAAAAACTTTTATCTACTTTTTAGCAGTGCTGTTTATCACTCAAAAATTACATTGCAAATATTGTAGCAAAATTTATTAACCTTAAACTTTTAAGCAGCACCTACATTAATTTCATTTGTTGGATTTGAAGATGTTCGTTTTTATTGCTTTACTATAAAACTCTTCCTCTTTTTGTCCCTTAGCTTGCAGAAACCGGGAGCGTACAGACCACCCAATAATTTGTATTTCATTATAAAACTATATTTAAAATATATCAGAATTTTTACATTAATCAGTTTACATTTATTATAACTTCTTCCATTGTTTTCTCTTTTCCTTGAAAACATTTGTAACTTTTCTTTTTGGGTAATTACTACCAGTAAAAAGTAGCATTAAATATCAATTCTCTTTTACAAAACTTCTTTAAAATGTTTCATTTTGATACTTTAACACTGCATATATTTGGTTTATATTTTGTGAATTTTATAGGAAATAGCAAAATTAATTCACTTTTCTAAAGTGAAAGATTATCTTTTTGTGCATAAAATTAATAACTTTAAATATTATCTTCTAAACAAAGGAATATTTTCGAAGCCTTTTAAGTAAAATCAACAATTCGGTTCTACCAAAAAGTGTTAATGCAGACACCAGCATCAACGAAAGGTTTGTTTTATTTTTATAAAAAAATTCAATTAAGCTATAAAATATAGTTTTTCTATTTAAATTTTTTTTAACGTTCTCACCCTAATCCAATTGACTCAGGCAAAAGATGTATCTTGAAGGAGGTGTACTATTTGTAACTACGAGAATATTAGTGGTTGACATGTTGGTTGAGAGAATTCCAATTTCTCATATCACTGGAATTGTAGTATACAGAGCAAACAGGTAACAGCTATATGGTTATTTTTTTATTATATTTATTTTATTGTTTTTATTGATTATAATCATGTTAGTATAACATTCAATTTGATATTTATCAAAATCAAGTTGATATTTTAACAAGATATTCGCATTTTCGTTTGATATGTATGACAATACTTGCATAATAATGATGCTTGTTATTAAACGTTAGTGCTTATGCTACCTAATTAATATTTTCATAGAATCTTATTATATTAGTTAGTTTAAATGTCTCAATTATATATTTCTAAACAGATTAATAGATTCATGCCACGAGGCTTTCATACTAAGACTCTACAGACAGAAGAATAAGGTTGATGACTATTTCCTATTTTATTTTATTTTTCAATCTTTCTTTTTATTTCACATCGTATATGTGTATATACTAAGATGTGTGTGGTGGTGGTAGTTAGATCTATTGACAAGTTTTTACCTCTTAACTGATCAAGCTGAAATTTTTCTCACTAATGTATATCGCCGTACATTCAAATCTATTAAATTTGCAATGAATTTGAATCATTGGTTGGCTTTTTATAACCAAAAAAGATTAGTTTTGAGAATTCCCATTGACATCGTGCAATGTTGATAGATTTTGTTCATGATTTGGTCGCTTGAAATCGCCATTCAAATTTTGTAGATAAAAACACATCTCTCTCCTTCTTCTCCTGGCTTAATTCCTTCTTTTCGAACCAAAGCTTTCTCTACCTTGTTTCAATTTACCTTGGCGGCTCATTGAAGTCATTTTTAGTCGCAAGAAATGCTGACAAGCGAATAAGCTTTGAAGGCCAATATAATAAAATAATATGTTGACTTATAAATCGAAATATTTAAACCTATGAAATTTCCAAAAAAAAATCGGATTTTCTTCTGGTAATTGCTATTAACTCAATGAGGTTTGTAAAAAATATTATTTTTTCCGGTGGGTTGGTTTGCTTAGTTCGGTGGTAAGTATTCCTGCTTGCAGTGCAGCATACAGTGCTTCAATTCCTGACTTGGTAATTTAAAATTAATTTATACAAATTTAGCTGGTTGATTTATATTTTATAAGATATCTATACATATAAAAATGAATGTTTGTATGTATGTATGTCCTTTATGCATTGCTACACCATTCATCCGATCGTAATGAAATTTTCACACAACCTTGAGAGTCAAGGGGAATCAAATATAGAGAAAAAAAATTTAAAATCCGTCACAAAATGAACGTAGCGGAGCGGGTGAGTGAGCGGGAACTATATATATATATATATATATATATATATATATTCGGGGGTGAGTAATAAAATTCAAAATCGGTAATTGTGTAATAAAATTCAAATTTAGGTTACGTAACAACGTTTGAAAGCTTCAAGCAAAATTTAGCCAAATCTATTTTATGTTTTATGGGCTAAAAGAAGTTAGGAAAGAATGAGAAAGAGAAAATGAGCGCGTGCGAGAACGGGAATGAGAGAGCAAGCAGGAACGAGAACGGGAGAGCAAGCGGGAATGGGAGAGCAAACGGGAGCAGAAAAGCGATCGGAAGCGGGAAAGCGGCCAGGAACGGAAAAGCGACCGAGAACGGGAAAGCAACCGGAGAAGGAAACCTGAGCGAGAGAGACAAACATTAGAAAAACCTCTAAAAACCCCGGGCAACGCCGGGCACTCCGCTAGTTATAAATATAATATGATTATATATTGTTGATTTATTTTTTTTCAACTTGCAGAAAACCAAAATTTTCATCAATAGAAACAAGATCCGACAAACTAATACTATTTTCATTTCTATAAAAAACTTAACTAACTCTATGCACTATATCTTATAGATACAAAAGTTAAAATAAAAAATTTTATAAAAGTTTTCCAGGGAAGATATTTGTACATAAGGAAGATTTTTTTAAACAATAGAATTAAAATTTAAGAAATCCGTATGTATATCTTTATTGAAAAGATCTTTATAAACAATTTTTTGAATTTTTTGATTTCTTATTTTAATAATATGTCAATAATAATTTTATTTTTATTACTTTGTTTAAATATTAAGGTATTGATTTGTTTAGTGATCAAAATGGAACTGTTTAATATAAAGGACTGTTCAGTTTATGCCTTGTTTGTGTATGTATGTGTATGTAGGTCTGTTTGTATTTTTTAATTCACCTTTCGTCGCCAACAGACAGGCTTCATAAAGGCACTATCAGAAAATGCGACAGCCTTCACTAAAGGATTTTGTCAGATTGAGAGAACCATGAAGAATCTTTACCTGGGCAATCTCTACCTCTGGCCCAGGTTCAGGGCATCAGTAGTTGATTGTTTTGAAAAAAATAAAGTAAGTTGTTTTGGCCATATGTATAGAATAGGTATATCGGATGAGTAGTTGTAGTAGTAGTAGTAGTAGTAGTAGTAGTAGTAGTAGTAGTAGTAGAGAATTAGTAGTAGTAGAGTATTTGTAACATGCACTCTAGTGTTATGAAACCTCAGAGCCTTGTGCAATGAGTCTTATTGGTTTGGTTTCAGTACTTCTATTTGTCTAAATATATCACTACCAACAGTATTTAGTTCGCATTATGCTGTAGTTTTCTGTTGAAACTTGTCGATGATTTCAGAAGTTATGATTATGAATGTTACTATAATTATTGTAGTTGCGCGCTTTTGCGAAAGACTTGTTTTTTATAAGGGCACGTTTTAAATTTTAATTTGTATTGTATTGTATTATATTGTGTTAGTAATAATGATGAACAGGTTGACGTTGTTGAGTTGCACGTTCCCATGACAAGATTAATGATGGAATGTCAAGCATGCTTACTAGACCTCATTGACTCCTGCCTTAAGGAAATAAAGAGATGTCACACCATTGTATGTAATTGCTTATGATTATTACCATAATGCTCTTTTTCTATCTTCAATATATTCTTCTATAAATAATTTAATAGCTAGATACAGAAGAGCTAACTGTGGAGTTTGCACTGACAAAGAGCTTTGACAAAGTACTTAGGCTGCAACTGGATCCCGTCTGGCACCAATTGAGCCACAAAACAAGACAGATTGTATCTGATCTCAGACTTATGAGGACTTTGCTTGGGTTAGTTGTTAGAATTGTTTTTTTGGTATTGTATTGATCATCGATCTAATTTTGTTTATCAGTTTCATGTTTTCCAGTTTGTTTTCAACATACTGTTAAAGTATTTTAATTATTTGCTTAAATTAGTTCATTTCATCATCTTGATTTCAGGGACCTGATCCAATATGATTCAGTCAATTTCTGCAGCCAAATTGATACCTTAAGGTTAATGCTCTTTACGTTTTTGTATTTGAGTAAATAGTAAATGTTGGTTTTAAAAATTTTAATGTTACATTTTGTTTACTTCATAGGTTTACTAACATGTTTATAAAGACATTTTTGGTTTTAAAATCTGTTGAAAATTTGTTTCTTTTTGCCCTTCTGGAAGATTTATTTCTATTCCATCGTTACTTTTTTCTCTATTCTTTTCATTTTTAGGACTAACATGAAACATTTTAACTCTAATGTCGGTTGGCTATTCACGGAGTCTGCTGATCGTCTGCTAACGGTATGTAAATATCTCTCTTGTTTGTCAAAACAGTCAGTTTGTTTTCATTTTTGTTCTGTTTTCTATTTGATAAGCTTTTCTTGCACTGTGATCATTTTGGGTTTGCAATATCTTCATCATTGAAGATATCATCACTGTTGTCCTTGCCACCATTGCCACAATTATAACCATTATCTTTCTGAATGAAATGAGAGCTTTTAAATCTTTAAGGTCGCTTAAATCCATTAGTGGATTTTACCTTCTTTCTGAAACTGACAATTGTAACTGTGACGGTAATCTCTGTGGGGTAGTTGATTCTTGGGCCAGCTGCTGCAAACTATTCTTGTCACTTTTGAGAGATCTAGCCAGAACAAAGAAAAGAGATTATTAAAGTCTTTTTTTACAAAGATCATTGTGCTTAGTGTCACAAAGGATGGGAGTGCTGTAGTCATAGTTGTGTTTTTGTTGTTACAAGCTTTGCCAGGTGCATTGAAGAAAGACTACAAAAAAACAATGAATTAGAAATTTGGTAGCCTGGATGGAGTGGAGTTGCAGTAGTCAGCACCTGAATGAAAAACAAACAGAAAATGTTACAAGTGTTTTGGTTGTGAACATGGGAAGGGATGATTCTGATTTTGTGCAGCTGCATGAATTACATGCTTATCTTAAGACCAACCTCAGTGCACATTGTTGAGTCAGAATCCAATAAAAACCAAGGTCTTGTACAGAAAACTACAGTAACATCTAATCGCTTACCAAAGACGCCGCAACAGCTGTGTACTGGTGGTTTCAACATTGAGCGACGAGCCCGAATAAGTACAATCATAATCATCTCTATTACAATTATCATTTCTATTAAAGTCATCATCATCTCTATTACAATCATCATTTCTATTACAATTGTAATCATCATGTCTATTGCAATTGCAATCATCATTTCTATTACAATCATTATCTCTGTTACAATCATCATCACTATTACAATTACATTTCTATTACAATCATCATCATTAATACAATGAATACAAATCCAGTACTCTAGAGAGCGCATCGGCCTTTCTAAGAACAATAGTTCATCTTCCATTTCTGTGGAAATGAGTCCAAAATGGCAAGCACTTAGAGAGGTTCTCCAGGAGATTGAACAACAATCTGATGACTTTCTGACGCAAGAGAAGTCACTTCCCGAAGCAAGGGTCAGAGTTCTAGTTCTTGGACTCGATGGGAAGACTTGCAAGCAGTTATCTCAGGTTGAAGATGTTATTATCAATTAATATGTGCTTATAACTGAACATATTATCTTTATAATATTAAATGTTTTGATAGTATTTGTTATTTTGATAGTATCTTTCGGATGCTGAGGTTTTTGCTGAGAGATTGAAGGAGAACTACAAGTCATCCAAAATTATTCAAGAGCCTCAGGTTGGTTATATTTTTTATTATAATATTATGTCAAATTGTTATTCTTTTATATCATCATCATCATAACCATGTCTCATTTCAGGGTCAACATGGAAGGCCACCATATAAAAAATGGAAGTTTACTGAAAAAGTGAGTTCATCGTCACCAGCATTTGTTATTATAACTGCTGTTATGTTCTAAGATAGAGCTGAATGTTTTCCCCATATGAAATCCATTCGAAAATTCCGGTTCTAAGCTACCTGCCACTTCTAACCGAGCACATCCATTTTCATCTTTACTCATTTCATCCAAGTTTTCCTATATCTGCCATTCCCTTTCATTCCTTCAAGTTTCGATCTGAAGAATTAAATATATATATATATAATAAATATAGAATGAATGGAAAGCTTTAATTTATGAGTTTTGATCATTTTTTAAATGTTTATTATTTTACCATCCTGCCATTAGACTGGAAGTATCAACAGTGGGGGAAGTTCATCTGCTCATCTGATGGGTGAATCAGAGGATGAGGATGGCCACGTCGGAACAATATTTGGGCAACTAGATGTCAAAGTGCACCCATTGAGGGACAGGGATGACCCAAACGACCTTACTAGGAAGTTGAACGAGTTGAGACCTCATGTTGTCATACTCTATGACACTGAAGTTGCTGCTGTCAGAAATATAGAGGTTTGCTTACATATATAATGTTTTGAATGCGAACATTTGCACAGCAGGGAGTATCTATACGTACGATATCTATGAGTAGTAGTTGTAGTAGTACTAGATTTATATATATATATATATATAGTAGTAATGTACGCCCTGCACACATTCACTATGGTATTGCAGCCAAACATCCAGCATAGGATGACAATTCAAAACTTTCTAGGTGGAAAATGTTAAAAACATTTTAAACTAATTAGAAAACATTTAATAAAAATAATTGTAGATACAAATAATTTTTTTAACTATTTTTTTAAGTTTGCATTTATAAAAAACATTTGCAATCTGTGCAAGTGCCTAACTAGTTGTGCGAGCTTTTAGAACCTTCTTATTTCCGTTTAGTTTTAGGTCCAGCTGGATGATCTTCACCGATGCTGTTTTGAATGCAAACGTTTGCACGACAGGGTGTATCTATACTTACGATATCTATGAGTAGTAGTACTATTGTGTTCTTATCAAAATCTTAGTCATCATCACACTAGCATCATAAACAGTATAATTATTTAATAAATTCTTACCAATGGGTACTTTCGTTACGTTCACAGGTATATAAAGCTGCTGACTCAGAGTGTACCCTGGCCAGAGTGTACTTCCTGATGTACAAGGGTTCTGCTGAGGAGCAGCAGTACTTGACAGTACTGAGAAGAGAAAAAGAATCATTTGAAAGTCTTATCAAGCAAAAAGCTGTTAGTGTTTTATGGGCTTTACTACCGTGTTTCCTTGAATATATGACCTACCTATAGAAATATAATATATGCCAACTTCGCCTAAGACAAGCGATTTGGATTTGTACAGAGAGTCTTCACACTCAATGGTGCAATGCTTTAACAATTAGGCTACTAAAAACTCCTGAGTGCAATCTGATTCACACACACACACACACACAAGGTACATATATTATATTTCTAGGTAGGTCTTATATTCGAGGAAACACGGTACATTATAATAATTCTAATTTATTTATAATTAATGTTAATTTCTTACTATTTTAATTAATCTTTTTATTTTAATGATATATACATGTTGAACAATTTATCCATACTAGTAGTATTAATTTGATAACAAACAGACTATGGTCATACCGCAAGAGAGGGAGGGAAAGCACGAAGAAGTCGAAGAGCCCAGCCCTGCACCGACCAATGAGAACACAAGAAAGGGCTGGCAGGCTTCCACAGACAATGCTGTCATTCCACGGGTGCATATTTGTTTTAATATTTTGTATTTCAATCAAATTTATTTATAAGAGAAACTTGATTGTATTTTCTGGAAGAGGTTGGGGTTAAAGATAAGAAAAACTTTTGTTTTCTTTTAACTTTTCAGGTTGTTGTAGATATGAGAGAATTCAGGAGTGAACTGCCCTCTCTCCTACATAAGAGAGGTATCATGATTGACCCCATAACCCTAGAGGTAGAAGGTCTTAAGATGTCTTGTATTGCTGCTACATTAATGTTATTTATGTCTCAGTTGTTTCTCTTAGCACTGGAGTGTTTCTGTAATGTTTGATCTATATATCCGATTATTCATATTTGTCTTCTTATCATTTATATATCTCCAATCATCCTGTCTATCTTTTCAGCCACCCTTCTGTCTCACTAACCAACCACCATCTATCTTACTGGTTATTCATTTATTTTTAAAACCATTTATTTGTTTCTTTAATCATCAATCTGTCTATCTACTCAATTCTTTATCCATTTTCTAGGTGGGTGATTACATTTTGACCCCAGATATCTGTGTGGAGAGGAAAAGCGTGTCAGACTTGATTGGCTCACTTAATAATGGCCGTCTGTACAACCAATGCCTAGCCATGTGCAGAACATACAAAAGACCAGTTCTTCTGATTGAATTCAATCCAAACAAGCCGTTCGTCCTACAGGTTCGGCATAGGGACTGAGGGAGTTATTGAGTGATGCAAGTGCATTGTTTTTTAGATTAGCTTTTTACACACTTTTACTTAACTTGACTTCTCTGTCTGTTTATCTGTCTGTCGTCAAATTTTGCAATCGATTTTAAACTAACTTCCCGATGAGCTAGAGACTTCAAAATTTAAACATACCTTCGAACTAATTAATAATGCAATGTATCAAATTTTCGGATTGATTGCACAAAATTTAATTAAATAATTATTTGTGATATTTTCGTCAAACTATTTATTGTCTATGCTAATATGTTTGTTGTTTGTGTAGGAAAAAAATATAAAAGTGTGTTTTTAAAAAACTTTGTTTTTGCTTCACTTGTTTGTTATTAGTCAGACACTCAATGGGCAGCTGGATCGCTGTTGTTAATGACTCTTTTGTTGTTTTATTTTTTATGTTTATGCTTATTGTTGCTAATATATCAAGAGTTTCAGCTTAATGAAGGTTAGGGATTATGTGAGGTAGGGTTTTCAACTCTTTTTGTGGCTCAAAGCCAATCAACATTTTGAATATTATTTGAAATTATGTAGAATTTTAAGATTCAACATCTCATGTGTAAACAGTGTCCAATTAAAATGATTTTTAATAGAGTTTTTAATTTTCTTCTTCATCACTTAGGACAGGTACGCCCCATCTAATGAGATCAACTCGGGTGACGTCACATCAAGACTGGCCCTACTGACTCTCCACTTCCCCAAGTTGAGGATCCTGTGGTGTCAGAGTCCTCATGCCACTGCTGAGTTATTTGAAGAACTAAAGGCTAGTAATTGTTTATTGAGATAGCTAATTAGCTGGAATTTTTTGTCTATCCTTTAAAGGATGTGGGCCCATCTCACCAAAAACAAAAGGGAAGGACTTTATAAAATACTGATTAATAGGGATGTCACAGGTTCGACTTTTTACGGTTTTGGTTTCTGAATTTTTTGGGTTTCAGGTATCCCATCAAACGGGTTCGGATTTTCAATTTTTCAAACATCAGGTTCGGGTTTTCGATTTTCAAGATTTGGGGTTTGAGTTTCAAAATTAAAAACTCGGGTTTGGATTGCTAGTAGTACTACTTTCAAATTTTTGGAAATGCATCTGGGAGTGATTTTGTGCTAATATATGTTTAATGATCGACTTAATGGATCTAGCGAAATACTTTTTTCATTACAATAATAAACAGAATGAAGTGCTACAATAAATGCCTATGTTGTTCAGTCCTGTCTATAATTTTATGTTATCTTTCTTAAATTCTGTTAAAAAGTGAACTGTTTTCTGGAATTGCTCTAACATTACATATAAATGTCCCAATTTTATCATAACGTATTTTGTGGCTATAACATAAAATACATGATTCTTAAGTGTTGTTTGAGTTTGGAGTGCTAAAATTTAGACACGAGCTCGAATAGTTCGGTTTTGTTCCCATCTCTAGTGCACTTTATAGAATTGTACATGTCACATGAAATATATTATACAGAAATAGCTCAAATCTGATAGCTTTACATGGGCTAAAATATCATAAACAAAAGAAAAGGGATATAAATGTCCACTCTGAAAAAAAAATTTTTTAACAAGCGAATCATACATTCAACATCTAGTAATTCAAATTAACTAATGTTTATTTTTCTCATTGGCATCTCGACATTGACAAATGGGTGAATAATGGGGAGGGTAAGCCTCTCATGGGAAGATAGTAGTAGAGTAAGAGAGCCCTATTTTATAATTGAATGGCAGTTAAAATTATTTTTATTCATTTCTTTTATTTTTGATTGTTTTTTAATTTCCAAAGGTCGGGAGAGAACAACCCAAAGCTGAAGAAGCTGCCATGGTGACCAGTGCTTCAGAAGAAAGAAGTGAGGACCAGTCAGAACACTTGGACAAATACAACTCCACCCCCCAAGTACAGTGGCACATATTTTTTTGACTGCTTATGTATTTTTTAAATATTTTTAATATTCCTAAATAGTGTTTTTAAAAATAACTTAACTTCAAATGTATTATTTCATTTTACATTTTCACTAACAGGACATGCTGGCCAAAATGCCTGGCGTCAACACTAAGAACATTTATCTGCTTATGAACAAGATTGAGAACTTGTCCCAGTTGGCACAGCTTACTCTAGAGCAGTTGACAGATATTATGGGTAACAGTCAAAATGCTGCTTTGTTGTTTGAGTTTCTAAATGCCACAGGTGTCTCCAGCGAATCATCAACAAAAGGTCAAGGTGATGCCCAGTCTAATCGCAAAGGACCTAAACAAAGGTTTTCTCTCAATAAATTTGGCAAGAAGACATAATACGCATTAGTGAAAATTAGTGGACTGGGTTACATAGTAACGTTATGGCCATAAATTGATCTTTAATTAGGA
The DNA here is from genome assembly GCA_963978895.1 of Erpobdella octoculata. Taxonomy (NCBI): domain Eukaryota; kingdom Metazoa; phylum Annelida; class Clitellata; order Hirudinida; family Erpobdellidae; genus Erpobdella; species Erpobdella octoculata. Next base: position 24,176,061 of record OZ022243.1, on the reverse strand, counting down.
CCGTTTCACTAGTTTATGATGAAAGCAAACAACTTTTGTATCCATGTTTTTTGTGTTGAAATATTTTATGTTCATCCAATTCAAATGTTTGAAAAATAATTCCAATACAAATTTGAAGAAAAAAAAACTTTCTATCGCTTTTTTCATTTCACTACGATCGGTGTAACATTTATACATACAAACAAACATGAAGCCATAAACAGACACTATGAAAAAGTGCTGAAGGCCTGATGTGTGTCTTTTGGTTATACTTGGACAGAGCATCCACAAACATGACTGACATTCTTGATATACCCTTTAGAATACTTTCTCTTAATTTCTGTTGAAGAAAGTCAGTGTAATGAAATATATTTTTAAGATATTCTATCATACATTTAAACTATAAAGACATAAAAATCAGTTTAACTGATAATAGTATTGAACCTAGTGATGTTTCACCCAAACTCATCCTTTAAATGAATAGCTCCTTTATTCATATGTGAAATTTGTATTAATTTTCTCAAATGGGAGACCTCATCAACCAAAATTAGATAACTCAATGACTCTCTAACAGTACAAATTGATCCAATCCAACTCGGATAATTAATCAATACACTTATACATCTGTCACTAATACAATAAATTTATTTTAAATATATATCATTTTGTGCAACTATCGAGAAATTTTATTGCTGACAAGGATGAACAAGGGCGGATCAAGCCGACTTTAAAGGGAGGACCAAGCATACATAGCTCTCCAATGTCTACTTTGAAACAAAATATGGTTGTTTTATTTCTGATATTTTTAGGTGTAGAAACTGTATTATAGCTCTTGGCTGTATGAAATTTGAAATCAACAAAAACAAATTTGTTGTGGATGAATCTAGCTTTCATAAAATGATAAATCAATTAGAAGATTCAGTTTCACTGAAATTTTGTATCAAGGAGTTTTGTGCATTGTTTTAGTAGCAGTGAGCACTTTTTAACAATTCTCAAGTGCTGTGCTCTACAAAATGTCCTCAAATTTAGAGAAAACTTTCAGGCTCTGATGTTGAAAGACTGTCAAGTTTATAAATGCCAGGACAGGCAGCTTCCAAAGAGGCATAGAGTGAAACAGACATCTTGAGAAAACTAAAGCATTTAAAATTGTATTTACTGAATTGCTGACCTCATTGGCATAACAAGATCAGCCAGCAATAAAATGTAAATATGCTTTGTGCTTGAGTCAAAACAGAACCTGCTATCCATCACAACTACTCTTATTCTTTTTCTTAATGTGAGTTTTTAGTTCACTGCCTAGTAGTCCATGTCAACGGAAAACTTAGCATGTAAAATCATTCTCTCGGCAGTGCATGTAAAAGAACAGTCTTTGAACAGCTCTGGATAGGGCGCTATATAAACTATTGAACATTTACATTTCCTAACTTTTTTAGCATTTCTTTCTTTCAACTCGCTGAAATAGGTTGGCCCCTGCAATTTGACAAAAGGGTGGACCTAGCCATGGTTGGCCGCAATAAAAAGCAGCCTCAACTTTAAAAAAATTATAAATGTGCAAATGCCAAACTTTCTTTTGATTAAAATGTTTGCACTGTTTTCTTTTAATTATCAAAATGTGTAAATTTATCCAAATTTGAGTTTTAGCTGTCTAGAACTGTCCACAATAACATTTATCAGCCAATTCTATCCGCAACACGTCAGACACTCAATTTAGTTCTTTTATTTATAGATCAGGCTTTTCAGCACTACACATGTATCACTTTTAAAATGGTTTATCATTACCAGAATTAGCAAAATATAAATGGATCTGACCAATTCTCAACCTTTTGCTCTAGTCACACTTCACCTCAGTTGATAAAAAAAAGATTGTTTTATTTAAGCAACTTTATTAAACACAACTCAAACCAGTCCAAAAAATAAACAATGTTTAAAACTGGATCATCTGGCCCTGTAAATAAAGATAAAATCATTTCAATATTGTAAAAGAACAAAACCATAAAAAAATAAAAAAAGTATTACTAACCTTCTTTTTCTTGTCTCCGCCCAATTCGAAGTGCTTGCATCTCTTGATTGCCAACTGTTTCCTGAACTTGCACTCAGTACATTCCATTTTCAAAACTATCTTTTTAGTTGTCTTAGCCTAACAAAGCAGATCACAAAATTAGGTTACAGCTTGTGTGCCATCAAAGTTCTACAGTACAAAATTTTACCTTTTTGTGAAAAATAGGCTTGGTCTGACCACCATAACCTGATTGTTTTCTGTCGTAACGCCTTTTACCTGCATATTTGAAATATTATTTCACAATTCCATCTAGATTTAGATTTAGGAAACAACCTATTAGCTCTAAACATGATTATTCTTCAACACACTCAAACTGATCTAGTAATTAATTGAATCATACAACTCATATTAGAAATATTTTTCTATCATTATATTTGGATATGCAGTTTAGGACACAATGAACTATTAGTTCCAAATACGATATTCTTTAACACACACTGAACGGATAAGAACCTGATTAATCCCACCCATGATGGCGTGTTGCAAAGACAAAATATTACAAACCTTGAGCGAAAAGAGAATCCTTGCCCTTCTTGTACTGAGTAACCTTATGAAGGGTATGCTTCCTGCATTTTTTGCCTTTACAGAAGGTCTTGCGGGCTTTTGGTACGTTGACCTGCAGATGAGGAATTCCATTATAAACCAATAAACAGATTGTTATAACCGTTTATCCAAAACGAACTTGATTAAAATTTAATGTTATAAAAACTAGAATTATGTCGATGTTATTTTAAGATATAATTGTACAGCACAACGTGACCAACCATCTTTCTTAAGGAAATCAGAAAAAGGAAGTAAACAACTATCTTTGGCTCGAATAGCTCGGATTTAGTTTCAGTATTCTAAACAGATTATTTACACTCGATTTTTTAAATGTATAGTTTCAAATTAAATTTTTTTTAAATATTAAAATCATAACATTAAATTAATTTACTTTACTTAACAAAATAACAGAATAATTTTTTTAATAAATCAGTCCTATGGGTTTCTATAATTCTTAGGTGTTCTGTCCCGAAACTACTATTTTCCTAATTAGAGTTTTAAGGAGCGCTCGTTCATGATAACCAGATTTACCGGTCTTCTTAAAAATATCTCTAACCAGTTTTCGATTAACTTGAGTTTTAGGTAACGGCACTCGCCACTGCATATGCCGTTTGATAATTCAATTCATTAATTTATAAAGCGCTTTGTTACATGGCGTTCTAAAAACGCTGAGCTACTAAAATACCAAAAAGTAAAGTTTCAGCCAATGACGGAAAGAAATGAGACGAAGACGAACCTAAGTGAGAAAAGGTGGAAGAGAATTCCAGAGAACGTGAACATAGTTAAAAAAAAGCGTTTGGCAAAAGAGTGCTTTAGTGCTTTGTAGAGAAAGTAAATAGTAATTAACAGTGAAAGATCTTAAGCCTAACATATGGGACGGATTTACAGGGCACCCGCGACCCGCGGCCCCGTTCCGACTGCCAATACAAACTTTTTAATATTCACAATACGTGGACCTCTTGATATAGCTTTATGCATTTTTCCTTTTGTCATATAAAATTGTTTGTATAAGCGGGAAGGTCGCATAATGCATTTTCTTCAGGAAAACATAAAATTTAGCAAAGAGTAATCAGAGGTTTTCCCAATTAGTGGTTCATTCATCTTGTGCTAAGGTTTTCGGTGTCCGGGGACATGGTCTAATAAATGCGCTCCTAGAAATTCCCACCTAATAAACGGGAGACAGTAGTGTCATCTCAGTCAAACCTTGGGAGGCAATTTTTGTTTAAACCCGCAGATTCCAAAATTTTATCTTCGTAATACTATACTTTTTTACTTTTTTCCCAAAATATAAAATAGTTAATAACGGGAGTGGGGGTTGTCGTAGACACCTTTTCCAAAAAAATCAGAATCCGGTACATTTTTTCTTTCCAAAAAAACTGATGACGGGAGAAGGAGGTAAGTTGTATTAGCTAGTTGCGTATTTATGGGGACTAACGTCAATCAATAAACTGAAATTATACAGTGCATACTACCTATTCGCTAACGCATGGGGCTTCCCTTAGTTTCCAAAATCCTGTATCTAGTTTTGATAGCTACTTTTCTATAGAAAAACCAAACCCTTAAAACTATGCACTTTTTTCCTAAGACGCTGATGGCCGGGAGAGGGTAGTCACAGTTACATTTTAAAAAACTAGTTATTTTTTTCCAAAAATATTTTTTTTGGAAAATCCTTGTGGGAGGAAACTGCTCTCCCCGGAAATGACGCCCTTGGCAAAGATAATCGGAGGTACTTTTCCCGCTAAAACATCACAGGGGAGTCACTACACGGTCATAAAAGCCCCACTCAAAACCCATTTCTATCTTTTAGGAGCCCAAAACTATTTCAAGGGAGCCCACACCAAAGTCAGAAAAAAATGTTTCCCTACCCTCCACAAATGACGTTTTTGCGTTTATGGTGCCTACTTTGGTGGTTACTACACCCCGGTTCACAGTCAAGGAGCCCTAGGGTAAGAGGGGCCCCCAACATTCAAGCCCCCAGATTCGGGCAAAAAAGCCTTAAATCGAGCAAAACGGGCTGAAAATTTAATGTGAAAAATTTCGAAAAAAGTGTGAAATTTATAAAAAAATTCAATTTTTTTTTAAAAATTTACCTACGGACTAATCTATCTTTTTGAGTTCAGTTGATCTGTTTTTAATGTTATCCAAACCATTTTTCAGCAGGGAACGCATTCAGGGTCATCCCAATCTACCTTTTCTGTTTCAACTTTTAGCTGGTCAAAGGAACAGGTAATTGCTCAAAGTTTGATTCTGCTTAATTTATAAATTTTTAATCTTATTCAAAACCATTTTTTATCAGAGAATGCCTTCAGGATCAACCCAGCCTGTCCTGCATCTGCCAATGCTGATTGAGTAAGATGGGCGTCCACTGAAGCATCGTCGACTAATATTCACAGCACGAGTGAAGCTTTATGAAAAACTGTTTACAAAGGATAGAGACAACCAGGCGCGGCGCTGGGCGGGGGGTCCAGGGGTCCGGACCCCCCAGCTCCGACAGGTGCCACCCGTGAGATTTTTACAAATCCAAAGACTTTTTTTTTACTAGGGGGGGGGGCATTTGAATCTCATTGGGTTAATCACTGTATGTTTAACTAGTCTGAGACTGAGTTTGACTATCTTTAGTTTGCATTCTTTCTTTTCTTTCATTACTATATTATTAAAGATACCAAAAATGACTGCAGACTAAAAATTGTCAAAAAATATTTTTCGCCTGCGGCGGTCTTTCTTCTTTTTACCAATGCTTTTATTACCTCGTCGTCTCTGTTTCTCTGTCTGTTTCAAATCTTGCAATCAATTTTTGTGTCACTTCCTGATGATAGATTTTTTTCAAACTTTGCATACATGCTCAAAATAGAAGACAATGCAATATTCAATTATTAGTTTTACAATAAGTCAATTAATTTAGTTAATTTTCTTGAGGGTTTTATCGAGGGGTTTCTTGAGGGTTTTCTTGAGGGTTTTCTTGACCACAAAACGCTAACCGACTGGCAGACTATTTTACCAAGTTAACACGAACCACACTCACTGACCGCGATTCTCAAGCGTGTACGAAATTTTCATGAAAATAGTTGAGATATTTAAATTCGATGCTTTTTGATGATATTTTTATTATTATTACCAATGCTTTTATTAACTCGTCGTCTCTGTTTCTCTGTCTGTCTGTTTGTTTCTCTGTCTGTTTCAAATCTTGCAATCAATTTTGAGTCACTTCCTGATGATAGATTTTTTTCAAATTTTGCATACATGCTCAAAATAGAAGAATTCAATTATTAGTTTTACAATAAGTCAAGTAATTTAGTTAATTTTAATTAATTTCGATATTTCGATATAATTAAGATATTTCGACTTTAATATAAAATAAAAGAGTAAAATAAGAAAAAATTAATTGCAAAATTTGTGTTTTAATTACATATAAGAGCATTGGTTTTAAAAATTCGTTTTTAATTTACTTGTTTTCAAACTATGTTTTTGCTGCATGAAGTTTAACTATATTATAGTAGTTTTTCTTAAACATTCTGTATAGCTTGATGATGATTCAATGTTTTTTGATGATAGTTCACTGTTTTTTCGTTTACAGTTAAGTACTTTATGGTATTATTGAATAATAATTTAATTAGCTTTGTTCGTTTATTGAACTTTTATTTCGTTTTAGTTGAACAAATTTTAATTTTTGAAAAAACTAGTAATAACAACCTAAATTTTTCCATTTATATTTGAACTTTGCTTCGCCAGTAACAAACCTGGATAAACTAGAAAAAACAGGACTAAATTGTGATCTGCTAGTGTAAATACTTCATTATTTATTTCTTACATAGTTCTATTTCAGTTTTTAACAAAATGAGCAAAGGATATATATATATCTATATATATAAAAATGAATGTTTGTATATATATTAACTAGCAGTGCCCGTAGCGGCTTCGCTCGCATGAAATTAGAGAGTTTGAACCGTGCATCCATAGTAGAGATCAATTTTTTAGGTCTCAACTCGGCCCGTCGACAACTTAGCCCAGCCCGTTTTAAAAACCTAAACTCCTGGCCCGGAACAGCCCGTTTGAATTAGGCCCGGCCCATTCTTACAGGCCTAGAAGTTCTATATACTTGGTGAAAAACCTCGGCCCGTCCCACTTTGATTTAAGGTTTGGCCTGGCCCGTGTGAAGACTCTAAAACAACGGCTTGGCCCAACCGGTGATAAACTGGACTAAGCTACTTTTAACCGGCACAAAACTTCAAAATACTAATTTTTACATTTGTAGCACTTACAGTTTTTGAGTAGCAGTTATTTTGAAATCAAATAACCCTTATTTCCACCCCACATTTGAGGTCCTGGAAACCAAATTTTTAAAAAATTTTGAAACACTTATATCATTATTTTTTGAGTAAATACTAAATACTAATTTTGACATCTGTAGCATTCACAGTTTTTGAGTAGCAGTTACTTTAAAAACCAAAGAAACCTTTTTCCACCCCACATTTGAGATCATGAAAACCAAAATTTCATATATCCTTATTTTTAGAGTAGAAACTAAATACTAATTTTTACTTTTGTAGCATTTACAGTTTTTGAGTAGCAGTTACTTTAAAAACCAAGTAATCCTATTGTCCAGCCCAAATTTAAGGTCCTGGAAACCAAATTTATAAATAAAATGGTGAAACACGTATATCTTTATTTTTAGAATAGAAACTAAAAACTAATTTTTAAATCTGTGGTATTTACAGTTTTTGAGTAGCAGTTACTTTAAAAAACAAATAACCCTATTTTCCACCCCACATTTGAAGTCCTGGAAACCAAATTTTCAAAAAATGCTAAAACACGTATTTCATTATTTTTGGAGTAGAAACTAAATACTAATTTTTACTCCTGTAGCATTAACGGTTTTTGAGTAGAAGCTACTTTAAAAATTAAATAACCCAATTTTCTAACCCACATTTGAGGTCCGGGAAACCGAATTTTCAAAAAATGGTGAAACACGTATCTTTTTATTTTTCAAAAAGAATCTATATACCAAATTTCAAAATCTCCTCATTTGTGGTTTTCGAGATATACATTCTTTTAGAAAAAAGTTTGTTTTCCAGTTTTTTCCACTCAGGAGCAAAATTTTCAAACATCCTTTCTTAGCGGATGTTTACGCTATAAAAGTAATATAAGTTCCAAATTTCACGTTCCTAGGATGAGGCGTTTGAGCTCGGCGTTGATTATCAGTCAGTCATCTGTCAGTCAGTCAGTCAGTCAGTCAGTCAGTCAGTCAGTCAGGACATGTTCTTTTATATATATAGATGTCCTTTAGGCATTGCTACACCATTCATCCGATCGTAATGAAATTTTCACACAACCTTGAGAGTCAATGAAAATAAAAAATAAAAATTTTTTTTTTGAAATCCGTAACAAAATGAGCGGAGCGGAGCGGGTGAGCGAGCGGGAACTATATATATATGTATGTGCGTATGTATGTGTGTATGTATGTATGTGTATGTGCATGTATGTGTGTCTGTGTGTGTGTTTATGTATGTACTAGCGGAGATACCCGGCGTTGCCCAGGTTTTTTGAGGTTTTTCTAATGTTTGTCTCTTTCTCTCCCGTTTCCTTTCCCACCTGCTTTCCCACTCCTGTTAGCTTTTCCGTTTTTGGTCGTTTTCCCACTGCCGGTCGCTTTCCCGCTCCCGGTCGCTTTCCCGCTCCCGGTCGCTTTCCCGCTCCCGGTCGTTTTCCCGTCCCGGTCGCTGCCCCGTTCCCGCTCACGTTTGCTCTCCGATTCCCGCTCACGCTTGCTTTTCTGTTCCCGCTCGCTGTCCGTTCCGGGTGCTTTCCCGTTTCTATAATAGACAAACTAACCCACAAACATTCATATATATATATATATATAGTCTTAGCAAATCTATTTTGCGTTTTATAGGCTAACAGAAGTTATGAAAGAATGTAAAAGAGAAAATGAGCGGGAACGGAAACGGGAACGGGAGAGCTACCGTGACCGGGAATGGGAGAGCAAGCATGACCGGGAACGGGAGAGCAAGCGTGAGCGGGAACGGGAAAGCGACCGGAAACGGAAAAGCGACCGGGAACGGGAAAGCGACCGGGAACGGGAAAGCGACCGAGAACGGGAAAGCGACCGGGAACGGGAAAGCGACCGGGAACGGGAAAGCGACCGGGAACGGGAAAGCGACCGGGAACGCGGAAAGCGACCGGGAACGCGGAAAGCGACCGGGAACGAGGAAAGCGACTGGAATCGGGAGAGCAAGCTTGGAAGGAAACGCGAGCAAGAGAGAAAATCGATAACAAAACTTCTGAGCGGGAAAGCGACCGGGAGCTGGAAAACGACAGAGAGCGGAAAAGCGACCGGGAACGCGACGAAAACGGGAAAGTGGAGAAGGGAACGGGAGCGAGAGAGACAAACATTAGAAAAACCTCTAAAAACCCCGGGCAACGCCGGGTAACCCCGCTAGTATATATATATATATATATATATATATATATATATATATATATATATATATATATATATATATATAAAAGAACATGTCCTGACTGACTGACTGACTGACTGACTGACTGATAATCAACGCCGAGCTCAAACGCCTCATCCTAGGAACGTGAAATTTGGAACTTATATTAATTTTATTGCGTAAGCATCCGCTAAAAAAGGATTTTTAAAAATTTAGCTCCTGAGGGGAAAAAACTGGAAAACAATTTTTTTTCTAAAACAATGTATATCTCGAAAACCAAAAATAGGGAGATTTTGAAATTTGGTACATGGATTCTTCTTGAAAAATAAAAAGATACGTGTTTCACCATTTTTTGAAAATTCGGTTTCCCGGACCTCAAATGTGGGTTGGAAAATTGGGTTATTTGGTTTTTAAAGTAGCTGCTACTCAAAAACTGTAAATACCACAGATTAAAAAATCAGTATTTAGTTTCTATTCTAAAAATAAAAATATACGTGTTTTACCATTTTTTTAAATTTGGTTTCCAGGACCTCAACTGTGGGGTGGAAAATTAGGTTATTTGGTTTTTAATGTAACTCCTACTCGAAAACTGTAGGTGCTGCAGGAGTAAAAATTAGTATTTGGTTTCTACTCCAGAAATAATTATATACGTGTTTTACTATTTTTTGAAAATTTGGTTTCCAGGATTTCAAATATGGGGTGAAAAATAGGGTTACTTGGTTTTTAAAGTAACTGCTACTCAAAAACTGTAAATGCTAAAAAAGTGAAATTAGTATTTAATTTCTACTCTAAAAATAATGATATACGTGTTTCACAATTTTTCGAAAATTTGGTTTCCAGGACCTCAAATGTGAAGTGGAAAAAGGGTTATTTGATTTTAAAATAACTGCTACTCGAAAAACTGTAAGTGTTACAGATGTGAAAATTAGTATTTTGAGGTTTTGTGCCGGTTAAAAGTAGATGAGTTCAGTTTATCACCGGACGGACGGGCCAAGCCGTTATTTTAGGGTCTTCATACGGCCCTGCCCAAACCTTAAATCAAGGTGGGACGGGCAAAAATATTTAACCAAGTTTATAGACATTTTAGTGATTTTAAGGTGTTCAGATGGACCGGGCTAAACCTGAAGTCAAGGTGGACGGGCCGAAGTTTTTCATCAAGTTTATAGAACTTCTAGGCCTGTAAAAACGGGCCGGGCCCATATTAGACGGGCCGTGTCGGGCCAGGAATTTCGGTTTTTGAAACGGGCTGGGCCAAGTTGTCGACGGGCCAAGACCTAAAAAATTAATTTGTGCAGTACTCTACTATGTTCAAATTCTACGGTTCAAATTCTCTAATTTCATGCGAGCGAAGCCGCTACGGGCAAAGCTAGTATATATATATATATATATATATATATACATATGTATGTATGTATTATGTATGTATATACGTAATACTATGTATGTATCTTGTATATATATATATATATATATATATATATATATATATATATATATATATATATATATATATATATATATATATATATATATACTGCAACTTGTCCTTGGACATTTTGGACCCCCCCAGGACAAAATTCCTGGCGCCGCCCCTGGTGACAACATTCGACTTCGCTGGATAGTCAAAGATGATGCAGCAGCCCCTGCTTTACGCACTGGGTCGAAGCTCAGCATTGGTGATGGTGACATTCGGTCAGATGTTGGAAATAGAATCATCGATCAAAGAGCTCAACTTGGAGAGATTAGACGGCACTTTACTGACTCGGCTTGAGAAGTGGCAGAGCTTCTTGGTTCTTTTCTTTGATGAAGGAAGATTTGATTTTTATGACATTTTATTTTTCTTTAATATACTGATCTATTTGGTGTTGTGTTCCTTAATAAAAAAAATTGCTATGGTGTAGCAATCTAAAATTAAAACACATTTTTTGAAGTTGCTTTATATGGCTCGAAGTTTGTGACAATGACTGGTAACTATGAGTAGCTACACTGGATTAGAGTTTTTATTTATAGCAAGAAATTCAAAGTTTATTTTACCATGGTTTATTTATAACTACACTATTTTAAGTAATATTCACTAACAATTGTTTTTCCATAACTTCGTTTACTTTTATCAGCACATCTCTAGTAGGAAGGAATATCAATTGCTTCTTTTTAACAAATATTTATTTATTTATTAAACAAATATTTTAAAAAAATAATTAAGTTTATTTGTTATATTTGTATTGATTTTATTTAGTACTAGCGGGGCACCCGGCGTTGCACGGGATTCTTAGAGCTTTTTCTAATGTTTGTATCACTCGCTCCCGTTTCTTTCCCCGTTTTTTCTCGCGCTCTTAGTCGTTTTCCCGCTCCCGACCGCTTTTCCCGATCCCGGCCGCTTTCCAGCTCCCGGTTGCTTTCCGGCTCCCGGCAGTTTTTTCGCTCTTGTTCGCTTTCCCGCTTCAAATCGCTTTCCCGATCCGGACGCTTTCCCGCTCTTGGTCGCTTTACCTTTCCCGCTCGCTATTTTGCTCTCAGTTGCTCTTTTGTTCCCTCTTGCTTTCCCATTCCCGTCTCCGCTCATTTTCTAATTTCCGTATCCGCTCGCTCCCCCGCTCCGCTCATTTTGTGACGGATTTCAAACTTTTTTCTCTATATTTGATTCCCCTCGACACTCAAGGTTGTAAGAAAATTTCATTACGATCGGATGAATGGTCTATATATATAAAAATGAATGTTTGTATATATGTATGTATGTATGTATGTATGTACTAGCAGTGCCCGTAGCGGCTTCGCTCGCATGAAATTAGAGAGTTTGAACCGTGCATCCATAGTAGAGATCATTTTTTTAGGTCTCGGCTCGGCCCGTCGACAAATTAGCCCAGCCCGTTTTAAAAACCCAAACTCCTGGCCCGGCACAGCCCGTCTGAATAAGCCCGGCCCATTTTTACAGGCCTAGAAGTTCTATATACTTGATGAAAAACTTCGGCCCGTCCCACCTTGACCTCAGGTTTGGCCCGGCCAAACTGAAGACCCTAAAATCACTAAAATATCTATATACTTAGTGAAAAGCCTCGGCCCGTCCCACTTTGATTTAAGGTTTGGCCTCGCCCGTGTGAAGACTCTAAAATAACGGCTTGGCCCGGCCGATGATAAACTGGACTTAGCTACTTTTAACCGGCACAAAACTTCAAAAAACTAATTTTTACATTTGTAGCATTTACAGTTTGTGAGTAGCAGTTATTTTGAAATCAAATAACCTTTATTTCCACCCCACATTTGAGGTCCTGGAAACCAAATTTTCAAAAAATGTTAAAACACGTATTTCATTATTTTTGAAGTAGAAACTAAATACTAATTTTTACTTCTGTAGCATTAACAGTTTTTGAGTAGCAGCTACTTTAAATACCAAATAACCCAAAAAATGATGAAACACGTATATCTTTTTTTTTGAGTAGATACTAAGTATTAATTTTTACATCTGTGGCAATTACAGTTGTTGAGTAGCAGTTACTTTAAAAACCAAATAACCCTATTTTCCACCCCACATTTGAAGTCCTGGAAACCAAATTTTCAATAAATTGTGAAACCCGTATATCATTATTTTTAGAGTAGAAACTAAATACTAATTTTTACTTTTGTAACATTAACAGTTTTTGAGTATAAGCTACTTTAAAAACCAAATAACCCAATTTTCCAACCCACATTTGAGGTCCGGGAAACCAAATTTGTTAAAAATGGTGAAGCACGTATATCTTTATTTTTAGAAAAGAAACTAAATAATAATGTTTACATCTGTGGTATTTACTGTTTTTGAGTAGCAGTTACTATAAAAAACAATTAGCCCTATTTTCCACCCCACATTTGAAGTCCTGAAAACCAAATTTTCAAAAAATGCTAAAACACGTGTTTTATTATTTTTGGAGTAGAAACTAAATACTAATTTTTACTCCTGTAGCAGTAACAGTTTTTGAGTAGAAGCTACTTTAAAAACCAAATAACCCAATTTTCCAACCCACATTTGAGGTCCGGGAAACCAAATTTTCAAAAAATGGTGAAACACGTATCTTTTTATTTTTCAAAAAGAATCTATATACCAAATTTCAAAATCTCCTCATTTTTGGTTTTCGAGATATACATTGTTTTAGAAAAAAGTTTGTTTTCCAGTTTTTTCCCCTCAGGAGCAAAATTTTCAAAAATCCTTTCTTAGCGGATGTTTACGCACGCTATAAAACTAATATAAGTTCCAAATTTCACGTTCCTAGGATGAGGCGTTTGAGCTCGGCGTTGAATATCAGTCAGTCATCTGTCAGTCAGTCAGTCAGTCAGTCAGTCAGTCAGTCAGTCAGTCAGTCAGTCAGGACATGTTCTTTTATATATATAGATATAGGTATGTTATTTATGCATTGCTACACCATTCATCCGATCGTAATGAAATTTTCACACAATCTTGAGAGTCAAGGGGAAACAAATATAGAAAAAAAATTTTGAAATCCGTCACAAAATGAGCGGAGCGGAGCGGGTGAGCGAGCGGGAACTATATATATATGTATGTGCGTATGTATGTGTGTATGTATGTATGTGTGTGTGCATGTATGTGTGTGTGCATGTGTGTGTCTGTGTTTATGTATGTATGTATGTATGTATGTATGTATGTATGTATGTATGTATGTATGTATGTATGTATGTATGTATGTATGTATGTATGTATGTATGTATGTATGTATGTATGTATGTATGTATGTATGTATGTATGTATGTATGTATGTATGTATGTATGTATGTATGTATGTATGTATGTATGTATGTATGTATGTATGTATGTATGTATGTATGTATGTATGTATGTATGTATGTATGTATGTATGTATGTATGTATGTATGTATGTATGTATGTATGTATGTATGTATGTATGTATGTATGTATGTATGTATGTATGTATGTATGTATGTATGTTAGTATGTATGTATGTATGTATGTATGTACTAGCAGTGCCCGTTGCGGCTTTGCTCGCATGAAATTAGAGAGTTTGAACCGTGCATCCATAGTAGAGATCATTTTTTTAGGTCTTGGCTCGGCCCGTCGACAAATTAGCCCAGCCCGTTTTAAAAACCCAAACTCCTGGACCGGCACAGCCCGTCTGAATTAGGCCCGGCCCATTTTTACAGGCCTAGAAGTTCTATATACTTGATGAAAAACTTCGGCCCGTCCCACCTTGACCTCAGGTTTGGCCCGGCCAAACTGAAGACCCTAAAATCATTAAAATATCTATATACTTAGTGAAAAGCCTCGGCCCGTCCCACTTTGATTTAAGGTTTGGCCTGGCCCGTGTGAAGACTCTAAAATAACGGCTTGGCCCGGCCGATGATAAACTTGATGAAAAACTTCGGCCCGTCCACCTTGACTTCAGGTTTAGCCCGGTCCATCTGAACACCTTAAAATCACTAAAATGTCTATAAACTTGGTTAAATATTTTTGCCCGTCCCACCTTGATTTAAGGTTTGGGCAGGGCCGTATGAAGACTCTAAAATAACGGCTTGGCCCGTCCGTCCGGTGATAAACTGAACTCATCTACTTTTAACCGGCACAAAACTTCAAAATACTAATTTTTACATTTGTAGCACTTACAGTTTGTGAGTAGCAGTTATTTTGAAATCAAATAACCCTTATTTCCACCCCACAATTGAGGTCCTGGAAACCAAATTTTCAAAAAATGCTAAAACACGTATTTCATTATTTTTGGAGTAGAAACTAAATACTAATTTTTACTTCTGTAGCATTAACTGTTTTTGAGTAACATCTACTTTAAAAACCAAATAACCCAAAAAATGATGAAACACGTATATCTTTTTTTTTTTGAGTAGATACTAAGTATTAATTTTTACATCTGTGGCAATTACAGTTGTTGAGTAGCAGTTACTTTAAAAACCAAATAACCCTATTTTCCACCCCACATTTGAAGTCCTGGAAACCAAATTTTCAATAAATTGTGAAACCCGTATATCATTATTTTTATAGTAGAAACTAAATACTAATTTTTACTTTTGTAACATTAATAGTTTTTGAGTAGAAGCTACTTTAAAAACCAAATAACCCAATTTTCCAACCCACATTTGAGGTCCGGGAAACCAAATTTGTAAAAAATGGTGAAGCACGTATATCTTTATTTTTAGAAAAGAAACTAAATAATAATTTTTACATCTGTGGTATTTACTGTTTTTGAGTAGCAGTTACTATAAAAGACAATTAGCCCTATTTTCCACCCCACATTTGAATTCCTGGAAACTAAATTTTCAAAAAATGCTAAAACACGTGTTTTATTATTTTTGGAGTAGAAACTAAATACTAATTTTTACTCCTGTAGCAGTAACAGTTTTTGAGTAGAAGCTACTTTAAAAACCAAATAACCCAATTTTCCAACCCACATTTGAGGTCCGGGAAACCGAATTTTCAAAAAATGGTGAAACACGTATCTTTTTATTTTTCAAAAAGAACCTATGTAATAAATTTCAAAATCTCCTCATTTTTGGTTTTCGAGATATACATTGTTTTAGAAAAAAGTTTGTTTTCCAGTTTTTTCCCCTCAGGAGCAAAATTTTCAAAAACCCTTTCTTAGCGGATCTTTACGCTATAAAAGTAATATAAGTTCCAAATTTCACGTTCCTAGGATGAGGCGTTTGAGCTCGGCGTTGATTATCAGTCAGTCATCTGTCAGTCAGTCAGTCAGGACATGTTCTTTTATATATATAGATGTATGTATGTATGTATGTATGTATGTATGTATGTATGTATGTATGTATGTATGTATGTATGTATGTATGTATGTATGTATGTATGTATGTATGTATGTATGTATGTATGTATGTATGTATGTATGTATGTATGTATGTATGTATGTATGTATGTATGTATGTATGTATGTATGTATGTATGTATGTATGTATGTATGTATGTATGTATGTATGTATGTATGTATGTATGTATGTATGTATGTATGTATGTATGTATGTATGTATGTATGTATGTATGTATGTATGTATGTATGTATGTATGTATGTATGTATGTATGTATGTATGTATGTATGTATGTATGTATGTATGTATGTATGTATGTATGTATGTATGTATGTATGTATGTATGTATGTATGTATGTATGTATGTATGTATGTATGTATGTATGTATGTATGTATGTATGTATGTATGTATGTATGTATGTATGTATGTATGTATGTATGTATGTATGTATGTATGTATGTATGTATGTATGTATGTATGTATGTATGTATGTATGTATGTATGTATGTATGTATGTATGTATGTATGTATGTATGTATGTATGTATGTATGTATGTAGATTTCTTGATGCCTGCTGTTATGTTGAGCTAGTGAGCTAGTGTGATCTTGTGTTGTTTTGCTTTGTGGAAATTTTTTTGTATGTATGTATGTATGTATGTATGTATGTATGTATGTATGTATTTATGTATGTATGTATGTATGTATGTATGTATGTATGTATGTATGAATGTATGTATGTGTGTATGTAGAATCGGATCTAGGGGGGAACTGAGAGCGAAAAAATGAGCGGGAAAGCGACAAGGAACGGATAACGACCGGGAGCGGGAGCGCATGTGGGAAGGAAACTGGAGCGAAAAAGGAACGCATTAGGTAAACCTCTAAAAACCCCGGTCAACGCCGGGTGCCCCCGCTAGTCTATATATATAAAAGAACATGTCCTGACTGACTGACTGACTGACCGACCGACCGACCGACCGACCGACCGACCGACCGACCGACCGACCTACCGACCGACCGACCGACCGACCGACCGACTGACTGACTGATAATCAACGCCGAGCTCAAACGCCTCATACACTAGGAACGTGAAATTTGGAACTTATATTACTTTTATTGCGTAAGCATCCACTAAGAAAGGATTTTTGAAAATTTTGCTCCTGAGGGGAAAAAACTAAAAAACAAATTTTTTTCTAAAACAATGTATATCTCGAAAACCAAAAATGAGGAGATTTTGAAATTTGGTATGTGGATTCTTCTTGAAAAATTAAAAGATACGTGTTTCAACATTTTTTGAAAATTTGGTTTCCCGGACCTCAAATGTGGGTTGGAAAATTGAATTATTTGGTTATTAAAGTAGCTGCTACTCAAAAACTGTGAATGCTGCAGGAGTACAAATTAGTATTTAGTTTCTACTCCAAAAATAATGAAATACCTCAAAGTAAAATTTGTAGAATTATTTTACGAAATTAAAAGTTAAAAGTTGTTGATGACTATATGTGTGTTTTCTTATAAGCAGTAATAAATGGCTACAAAAACAAAATTCTCTAATTGTTAAAAATATTTTTTACTATTGTAGGGGGCGATTGCCCACATCGCCCCTTATGTATCCGCCACTGTTATCACCATAATCCCGGCACTGCCCAACTGCCCACATCCAATATACGGATGCTGGACCAGCATTGCTGGTGACGCCATTTAGATTCGAACCGCAGGCCTTTAGACAGACAGTTGAACGCTTTACCGCATTATCACCAGCGCTGAAATTTATCGAAAATTAAAAAATGTTGTTATATTAGGTACCCCCCTAAGTAGCCGCCAAATATATATATTCAAGTCATTTAAAAAATATCAGCCGTAACTTGTTAAATTTTTTATAATGAACTAAAAGTTGACAGCGTGTTTTTCATAAAATCATTAAAACCAACATAGCTTATATTATATTTAGAGATTAAAAACGTACATTCTTCATGATCTTTTTGTTTTTATTGTTAACGTTTCCGTAAACCATATTGAGTTGTTTTTGCTTTGGCCATTTTTGGCCAAATTTGGGAACCGTACGTGCCATTGCCTGCACAGTTGTCATTTGGGGTAACAAATTAGCCCCGAGTGCCAAAAGCAATTTTTATATCTAAGTTTCAATCTTTCTTCTTCAACATACACTGCTCTGTTAAACTACATAGAAACGAATATTCTTATTTCGTTGCTTTCAAACATGGCTTACTAATCATGAGTTGCAATTTCTCACGTAACGTCAACAAATCTGAAGCCAATTTAACGGCGGTGGACGTGTCGAGGTCCGGGAGACAGGTGATAAGGGATAACCGACATTTTTGCGACTTGTATGTCAGGAGAGTCAGTCGATTCAATGGACAAGAAAACTCAGGCATGTGCTCGACAGGCCAACTTGTCCGTTTGTAAAGGTGATCCCAGCTTTACTTTATTTTACAATTACAACTATCAGAATTGTTATCAATCAGTGGATTGTTTACCTATGGCTAGGCAGTTGCAACAAAAATTTCAAGAAAACTTATTCAAATTTAATATTATAAAATGAAATCAAAGAACAAAATAAAAAATTTTGTGACTCCCTGTGGCTATTTATTTCAATTTAAAGTTTTTGTTTCTACACTTATGGGTAAAGTTGTAGTATTGCGTCATGGGCCGATTTCTATGTTTTTAAAGTAAATGATATTTAAAATATAAGTAAAGACTAATTACAACATAAATAATTTAAAAAAAACCAAAAATGATAGCACTTTAGAACATATAAAAATTGCTCCCGAAGCTAATGTAGTTCCCGGCAAAGATCTACTTGTCTATAGCGATAGAAGTGGACAGTTGGAATAAAGAAAATAAAAATTAAACACATTTCAAATAGAAATAGACAATTTAGGAAAAAAATAATAAAAATATTGAAGTTAAAAATTGAAAGATAATAGTTTGTTTTACAAGTACGAGTTTCGTAACCCGCTCCATGTCTAAAACAGTTTCTTTAAATGCGGTGGTTTTGTCAATATGCCTAAAGTCAAATAAAAAAACTTTTTAGAACAATAAATTAGCAGCCGAACAGCAAGAAAAAATAAATTAATATCAAAGTAAAAGTACTTGGTTGTTTTTATTATGGTTTTGACCATATTTCTTGGAGCAGAAATTCTGAGTTTTAGAGGTCATGATGGCTACCAGAATCGTGTGGAGAGCGAGCGAAAAGTGACCAGGAAGAGGAGAGAAAGCGATTGGGAGCAAGAAAGCGACCGGGAGCGGGAAATCCACCGGGTGCAGGAAAGCCACAGGGAGCGGGAAGGCTACCGAGAGCGTAAGAGCAAGTGAGGAAGGAAACGGGAGCGAGATAAAAAAGATAGAAAAAAGAGCAATTTTTGTTGGAAAACCGTAGTTTTTGGCTTATAACTTTTTACAACGTTTTTATTTTTATTTGTTGAACCGAAGATAAACCAACTGTACTATTAGATTCCATTTTCAGAACTCCATCCAACTATATATAGCACACCCCCACTGCAAACAGTTTTTTTTAATTTGGCCAGAAATATTGCTAACTTCACACGCATAACTGAACTATATATGTATCATAGTAAAATATATCCTGCGACAAAATGGTTTTCACTGCGACTTGGCTGGTATTCAAGCTAGCCGATGCTTAGCAAAATTTAATAACTAAAGTACTGAAAATGCACTATTTAGCGAGTTAACTGGGCCAAATAACTTTTTTTGTAGAGTGTTTTGTGGAAGTTTTAAGTTCATGTTTTATGGTAGATTGTTTGATGTAAATAAACAGATTTATCTGTGATAATTGCTTGTAATAAACTGATTTTTAATGCATTTTTGGAAACTTGTCTCTAAAAAGGCAGCTTAATGTAACACTTTGGTAGGCTGGTGAGAAAAAAAATCGAAAACTAGACAACGTAAAGAGCTCAGGTTTTTTGTATTAGATTTGTGCCATAAAGTTATTCTGGGGATGATTTTTTTTATATTTTTTTAGCTGTTATTATTTGTTTCTTAGGTACGAAAGAAGCATTTGCCTCTCCGCTAATGTTTAATGCGAATAATAATAAATTTAAAATATCAGTATTAGTCAATTAAATTATAAAACTTACATAATTGAAAAAAAAAGCCGATAGTGACTATTAAAAAAAGATATTTGAGATACAGTTAGCTTTTAGCCGTATGTTAACAACAATGTATGGAAGCACCAAGAAATATTTTTTTAAATATGTTTTTTAAATTGTAAAATTTAAATGGTAAAGCTTATTAATCTATTTTTAAATTGTAAGCATTTATGAATTTATAAAATAAAATGGGAATTTATGCTTTTTAATGCAATAGTCAAAAATGCCCTGAAGTCCCTTCAATATAAAACGAAGACTTTTGTAATTTTTGTTATGTTTAAATTTGACAGATGTTGCATCGAGCTCATATAAGAATGGAGGTCAAGACTGGAAAAAAGGAAACAATGGAAAATTTCAGTCAAATGATGGATTCAAAAAGTATAATCAGCCAAAAACAACAGGATTTGATAGCAAGAGAACAAGACAGAAAGGAAATATAAATAACTGTAAAAAGGATGAAGTAAGTTGAAGAGTTTGATTAAAAAGTTGTTGTAGTTGGGCTAAATTTATTGATTTTTTTAAAAGCAGGTTTTGGAATTACAGTCACATAACCTCAGTTCAGATGGTTATACGGTTGAAACGTTAGAAAATGATTTTCAAAAGAAATTTAAGGGTTCAAAAAGCTTCCATTTCATGACGAGCTACCATTATGAAGGGCGTCAAAAAAGAACAGGAAACACTTCTCATATTAGTAAACATAGAGCAAATCACTCTTGGTCAAATAAAGCATTTAATAAAGAAAGATTCCTACAAGCAAAGTATGTGATTATCAGCAACGTAATTTATTTGGGCTCATTTTTTGCTGTTTACCTATTATTGAAAAAGTGTTCCAGTTTGTAATTATAATTGTTGTTATTTTTATTATTATAAATATTTAAATACTAATGTCTTATTCTGTAAAATCTGTAGTTGCCAGTTTGTGGTGAAAGTGGATGGTGAATATGCATTGCAAGGTATCGATCCAGATGCATTAGCTGACTGGGATCAAGTTTTGCAAGTGGTTTGTTTTGTTTTTCTAGTATTTGTATTTAAAGTCTTAAGTCAACATAAATAAAGTCCAATTTACCATTAACAGAGACTTTTTGTTCATGAAGTACCCTTCTGTCCCATTTGCTTGTTTCCACCAAAAGCTGGTATGTTTTTGTTGCTGTTGATATTTCTATGAATATTATATATATATACCGGGAAGGCGACCGAGAGCGTAAGAGCAAGTGAGGAAGGAAACGGGAGCGAGATAAAAAAGATAGAAAAAAGAGCAATTTTTGTTGGAAAACCGTAGTTTTTGGCTTATAACTTTTTACAACGTTTTTATTTTTATTTGTTGAACCGAAGATAAACCAACTGTACTATTAGATTCCATTTTCAGAACTCCATCCAACTATATATAGCACACCCCCACTGCAAACAGTTTTTTTTAATTTGGCCAGAAATATTGCTAACTTCACACGCATAACTGAACTATATATGTATCATAGTAAAATATATCCTGCGACAAAATGGTTTTCACTGCGACTTGGCTGGTATTCAAGCTAGCCGATGCTTAGCAAAATTTAATAACTAAAGTACTGAAAATGCACTATTTAGCGAGTTAACTGGGCCAAATAACTTTTTTTGTAGAGTGTTTTGTGGAAGTTTTAAGTTCATGTTTTATGGTAGATTGTTTGATGTAAATAAACAGATTTATCTGTGATAATTGCTTGTAATAAACTGATTTTTAATGCATTTTTGGAAACTTGTCTCTAAAAAGGCAGAATGTTGACGATATATTTGTTTCAGTTGATAACTTAGAAGAACTATTTAAACTGAGAGATGCATTTGTAAAAAATTCTAAACTACAATTTACTTATGAACTTGCTAATAATAAACATCAAATTCCTTTTTTGGATACTTTAGTTACTCGAAATGTATCAAAACTATCTTGCCAGGTCTATACTAAACCCACAAACACAGGCAATTGTCTTAATTATAATAGCGATTGCCCTGAAAGATATAAACTAAATGTTATTAATAATTATATAAATAGGGCCTATAAATTTTCAGAAACATGGTCTGAATTTCACAATGAAATTCTACAAGTGAAACAACTTTTGATAAATAATAATTATTCTAATTCTATTGTTGATGCAACTATAAATAAATTTATGTCACGTATTACTGATAAAAAACATGTTTCAAAACCTAATACCAATAACTCATCAAATTCTTGTATAATTCCATTATATTATGCTAATCAGATGTCTAATAATTATAAAATAGATGAAAAAGTGTTGAAAAACATTGTGTATGATAATATTAAGGTTGTAAATAAAGATAATACACTCAAGTTACACATCTATTATAATAATGGAAAAACTCATAATCTTTTAATTAAAAATAGTATAAATAATGTTTCTAGCCCTGTAGCACAAACCAACCTAGTGTACCAATTTTCGTGTCCGTTTCCACATGGTCAGGTGGAAAATTACATTGGTCATACTAGAACTACTCTGTCTCGTAGATTGACTATGCATTGTCAAAGTGGTGCCATATACCAACATATGTCAACACAACATTCAATCAAACCATCACATAAATTTCTAATTGATAACACCAGTATACTAATGAAAGAAAATCAACCCATTAAGTTAAAATTAAAAGAAGCTTTAGCTATTAATAAATGTAAGCCTTTAATTAATAAACAATGGTATTCTTTTGATTTAACTCTTAAACTTTTTGGTTCTCTAAATAGTAATAAAACTAATAAAAATAATAATAATAATAATAATAATAAATGTTTTAACTCATTTACAACTTCTGTTAAAAATATGCATGTTAATAGTGCCAATGTTTCTTCAGGTATTTCTTCGTTGAATGAATGTTTTGTACCAGACGTTTGTGTTTCAAAGGTTATAGATAATGTATGTGATTCTTCTTCCAGTCACGTCCTTGAAGTTGACCGTAATTCCGTTGTTAAAGGCTTTACTAACTGATCTTAATTATTTAGTTATTACTGTTATTATTATAATTATTTTAATTTAAATATTTTTTATGTTGTTACATTTGTATATAATGAATTTAAATTTTATTTTAATTGTATTTTAATTCCTTTCAATTAGTTGTATCTTTTACCATTTAGTCACTGCATTTTATTTTAAAAAGTTAAACGGCTCTGATGATGGCAAAAAATTGCCGAAATAGATCTATTAGCCTATAAGATTATGGAGTTTGTGTTTGGGAATAAATTATTTTTAAACCGATTTAGAGTATTGGAAAAAATTAAAAATAAAATCGATTCAGCCAAGTGCGCCACTTTTTTCAATCGAGTTTGCCTAAAAGAACATATAGCGCCGAAGTATTCAAAAAATATATATATATATATATATATATATATATATATATATATATATATATATATATATATATATATATATATATATATATATACACACACACATACACACACGTACTACAAACTTGGTTCCAATTAAAATATTTCCTATGTATATAAATGATTATTTAACTCATTTACAAAGCAAAGCATGGTTGTCAAAATAATATATATATACTAGCGGAGATACCCGGCGTTGCCCGGGTTTTTTAGAGGTTTTTCTAATGTTTGTCTCTTTCTCTCCCGTTTCTTTTCCCACCTGCTTTCCCACTCCTGTTCGCTTTCCCGTTTTCGGTCGTTTTCCCGCTGCCGGTCGCTTTCCCGCTGCCGGTCGCTTTCCCGCTGCCGGTCGCTTTCCCGCTGCCGGTCGCTTTCCCGCTCCCGGTCACTTTCCCTCTCTCGGTCGCTTTCCCGCACCCGGTCGTTTTCCCGGTCGCTGTCCCGTTCCCGCTCACGTTTGCTCTCCCATTCCCGCTCACGCTTGCTTTTCCGTTCCCGCTCGCTGTCCGTTCCGGGTCGCTTTCCCGTTTCTATAATAGACAAACTAACCCACAAACATTCATATATATATATATATATATATATATATATATATATTGCGAATAAACTGGAATCAATAGCTTTTCGTTTAGGTGGCATAATTAATTCGATAGAAAGATTTGAAATTTGAAATTGTATTTTTTCAGCCAATTTTCAATATATGACGATGTTTTAAAGGAAATAGTTTTGTACTTTATAGATAGATATATATATATATATATATATATATGTGTGTGTGTGTGTGTAGTTCCCGCTCGCTCACCCGCTCCGCTCCGCTCATTTTGTGACGGATTTCAAAAAATTTTTTTTTATTTTTGATTCCCCTTGACTCTCAAGGTTGTGTGAAAATTTCATTACGATCAGATGAATGGTGTAGCAATGCATAAAGGCCATTAACATACAAACATTCATTTTTATATATATAGATATATATATATATATATATACACACATACACACACGTACTTCAAACTTGTACTACAAACTTGGTTCCAATTAAAATATTTCCTATGTATATAAATGATTATTTAACTCATTTACAAAGCATGGTTGTCAAAATAAACGTTTATTGCAACAGTGGGAATAAAAAAAGTGATACTCAAGTTATCGATCATTTGGTGTCACAATTCCAAGAATAGATTATTGACGTTTTCTTGCATCTATTAGCCAGCATAGCATTGTCGGCTCTCAGCATGTGTTTGAAACAGAAGAAAACGCGAGGCCGTGTTTTGTTTCCAATCTCAAGAGTTAGTAGTGCAATTTCGAAAAAAATTTCCATTTGGAAAATAAACGGAAAAACTAGTCACCTTGAAGAGTTCATATTTTTTGCATTAGGCTGCAATGTATTCCATAGTCAACTAGCTTAATTGCTCTAAAATGATGATAAAAATAATCAACTTGAATAATAGGTCATTAAAAAATTTTATCATCAGTATAATTAAACTTAACAAATTTATGATTTTGCCAAAAATGTGCTAAGATATACACGAGAATTTTTGTATTTTTCAAACATGTCTTAGAAACATTATGAAATCACACTGATAACAAAAACAAATATGTGAGCAGTTAGAACATGAAAAATAATCACTTTAATCACAAGTTACAATTTCTTGGCTTAGTAAATCTACCATCAATAAAATTTGAACTCAAAGAGAAGAGCAGGTGTTAAGAGGATCAGACCATCAAATAATCAACATCATGAAGACACTCTATATAAATGGTTTGTCCAAATTAGATGACAAAGCATCTCAGTCAGTGGACCACTAGTTGGAAAAAAGACCAAAATACTGCACTTTTTCATCCACAC
Organism: Erpobdella octoculata; assembly: GCA_963978895.1. Lineage (NCBI taxonomy): Eukaryota > Metazoa > Annelida > Clitellata > Hirudinida > Erpobdellidae > Erpobdella > Erpobdella octoculata. Next base: position 24,150,932 of record OZ022243.1, on the reverse strand, counting down.
TGTCTGACGTTACATGTGCAATAACAATTTGTTTTTCCATAGTAACTTGTTGATTTTTTTTTCATACCCTGGATATAATGGACATTGGATATAATGTTTCCATTTCTTAGTTACAGTGAAGTTGAAGTACGTTACAGTGTGATTATACTGTATATAAATTATATAATAGTAAAACAATAAAATATTTAGATAACTTTAGTTTAATCAATATATGTTCATCGTAATATTATAGCATCTGTCGATGGGATGGGCAAACCTCTATTAATATATAAAACAGGATATAATGTAAAAACAAATAATGACTGTGCAGGATATAATATAAGAAATAAATAATGGTTATTCAGAATATAATGTAAAAAACAAATAATGGTTACCCAGGATATAACGTAAGAAACAAATAATGGTTTATGCAGGATATCATGTAAGAAATAATTAATGAATTTTGCATGATATAATTTTATAGTCTAAAATTTATTTATAGCAAAAATAACCCGGTGTGGTCATGTGTATTGTTGGCCCTGCATACTTCATTATTTGTCGGTTGCTGCTGAATGTGAAACGTCACAAGCCAAGTGTCCAATATGCTGTGAAAATATTCTTGAAAAAGACCTCAGAAGGTTAAATTGATCTCATTTAATATTTTGTAGGCTTAATTTAAAAATTTTTTTAATTTTAAATTTAAAATTTTTTTCTATCGCATTTAAAGTGTATCAGCAACAGAGGTAACAAAGTATGAACCTGGAATGCAAATAACAATGAAGCTAATGAAGAAAATAAAAGGTCATGTATTGGCTGCTCCTAAGTTGCTGTGGCAGGCTGAATCTGGTCATTTGAAATCAGTGAGAGGTCAGCCATATATTAACAAATGTTCAGTTGTATCATACATACATACATACATACATACATACATACATATTAAAGTGTTGCATGGGCTGATTTTTTGCAACCCTGACAGTTTCATTGGCAAAATTTCCAGGCCTGGTCCGTTTTTACAGTCCTAAAATCCCTGCTTGAAGACCCTAAAATTGAGGCACAGCCAGTGCAGTACTTTAATACAACAATGACATACATACATCTACATTTCTGACATATAGGTTATTATTTATAACTTATTTCAGATGAAGAATATTCTAGATATGCAAAGTTATTAATCGCTGATGATGATTATGTTAATTCATTGCTATCAGTGGAACATGCAGAACTCTTGGAACTTCTGCAAGATGATAAGCTTGATGTTAGTAACTGCATTCTGCTTTAAATAAAATTTATATTCAGTATTTGTTCATATAGATATATATTTCTAAAATAAATGATGAATTCAAATTTATTTTTAAAAGTCACTGGAGTTGTCTTTCATTATGTCTGCATTGCATGCTTTGGAGGTGAGCTTTTAAGACTTGATATTGTAGAGTATTCTAGTATATTTTATTATGTGTATAATTAGTAGTATGTGTTATTATTATATCACTTGTTTTAAAGAATGAATTCATTTAAATTTATCTTTGTGGTAATTTCTAAATTTCAGCTAATAGAACAACTTATTTTTATTGTTGTTATTCTCTGTTGCTAATTAGACTGAATTACACTTTAAATGATTTTATTAGAATTCGAGGGAGAAATTTGAAGAAAACAAGAAATTATTTGATCCGGCTGCCCCTGTCTGTGAAAGCACAAAAGATAAAATTAAAACTTTTAATGATGATGATGATGATTTTGGTGCTGTTGGGTCTGTGGCAAGAAATATGAAGACAGAATGTTATCAAGCGCAGTCTACAAACGTTGCCACTACTAAATGTTATGCTTCTGCTTTTGATGATGAAGAAGTTTTAGTTGATGACTTCTGCAGTCATCAAAATGAGGATGTTATGTCAGATAGTATCCATGGCGCATTAATCAGCTATGAAAACGAACCAATGGAAAATTTGCAGCATCTTCAGCTAACATCAGATAGCCAGAACAAACAAAGTCCTGCAAGAACTGTTTCAAAAGAAAAAAATGCTCAATATTTTTATCAAGGTTTGTTGATCTATCAATCCTGACAAATTGAATATGGTTATTGTTTGTATACTTGGGTCTCATGTAATATGAAAGTGATTATTGGTGGTTCGTAATTTTAGCTGTACAAATTGTGGCTCAGGTAATACTAATGTAATTTTTGCCATACAATTTGAAGCTCTTGTAATATGAATGTTATTATATCTGTAGAATTTGGGGCTCGTGTAATACGAATGTGATTATAGCTGAACAATTTGTGAAAAATAAAATTATTTTAAATTTTGCTTTTGTTTTATTTTACCTTTAGTCTGATTTAAGCTGTTAGGTAGGTTGTCATAATTAAGTATAAAATATTGGTTTCAATTAATCTGATTTATTTGATAAAACAGCTGCGGATGGTCAGCACATGTATCTTCATAACATAAACGTTCGATGCTTGAAGGCTGAATATCTCTCTTTGGATCTTTGCCCGAATGAAATTGTTGCAAAAGTGGTTGAAGTTGAGGAACATACGATGGATGAGGTAAAAAAATAAATTTCAATGACATTAATTCATTTGATGATATCATTTTTGCTTGTTCATTTTATAGGAGAATAGAAAGCGCATGTCTTATCTCAGCCATCTCCCCACAACTTGCCAGTTCAAAATAGTTGAACTTGACCTCCTACCCCCTCTAGTGTCAAAGGAATCTTTAAATCTTGTGGAAGATTTGATTAAGTTGAGAAGAAGTGGAAGACAGAAACGAGAGAAAAGAGATAGGTGCAATGCTGCTAAAATTCAAGAAATGGAAAACAGAAGAATGGGATTTGGTAATCATGTTTATATGTTGATTATCACCTAATGTTTGCACTTTTTAATGCTTTAAATAAAGCAAATGTAATTATACTATGCCAGATCCGAATGCTAAAATTGTGAGATCTGATTATTCAAAGTATCGGAAGTTTCAAAAAGAAGATATAAACTTTAGTGGGACTCAACACTTTCCTGAAATGAATCATTTTTCAAATTCTCTTTTCTCGAATTTTGTAACTGGACTCTCTGAAAGTAAGTTTTGTTCTAATATATTTCTGTTTTGTATGTTAGCTTAGCCAGGTTTCTTGCCTGAAATTTTAACCAAACTTAGGATTCCTTTTTCATTATTTATTTTATTTTGATAGTCACAAATTATTTCGGTTGTTCTTACCGTTAACATATTAACAGCTATAAGCTTGTCTTGTATTTGATTGGATTGTTTCTCAGTTTCATTTCAATTAAATAAACAGGTACCGCAGAGGATTCCAATGAGAGGAGCATTGATGATGTTGGATCGGGCTTGTCTTTCGCACAGGTTGAATTATCAAATGTTGTCATCATAATGTATCAGATGTTGTATTAATTAAACTTGATTATTGTAGAAATAATTTATATTTGTAGATGTTGAAGAATGGCGTAGCAAAACCGGTGGTTGTCTCAAGCTCAAAACAAACGAGTGAAAGGAGTGCTTCTGGCTCAAAACTCATAGCTAAAAAAGAAGATTCTGACGAAGAGCAAAGTGAAATCCCTGAATTCAAAACATCTTGGGATTTTGACCTTACTAAGCAACTTGAAGACATTAAGCTTGCATCCAAGAATGAAGATAATGGTAAGTTTTTCAGGTGTATCATTTGCAATATATAAATATAAATATTTAATGTTTATGTTGCAGTTAAAGAAAAGAAAAAGAAGAGCAAGCAAAGAATTCTTTTGTTTGCAACAGGTGGTGTTGGACCGAGAAGTAAATGAGTGTTTGATGAGGATGGCACCTGGAAATGTTAGATGTGCCAGAAATTTTTAGTTATAAAAAAAGAACAAGTTCACTCAAAACAAAAAATATATATAAATTGGATATTGAATGAGTAAGACTTTGTGCATGGCTGCAAACATTTTTATTGTTTCTCCCCTTTGAATCCTTTTAATCTTAACATGCCTTGGTTTCTGCCCCCCTAGTGAATGTTCTAATTAGCTGAATTACTCTGTTTCTGATTTATCATTTGAACAAATAAAGATGTTTACAGGTTGTTTGTTATATGAACTTTAGTAGGAGGCTATCATTTATATGTTTTCTTATCAAACACAAAACTTACTTAATAAGCTTAATAAGAATAAGCTTAAGTTTAATACAGTGCTTCCAGACAGGTGTGCCGTGACGCCAAATAAGTGTTTATTTCATATATAAAGCTTAAACGATCGTTCTGAACAATTTACTGGTAATTTCACTTGTTTTCTATGTAAACAAATGCGACAAAACCTTAAGTTTAATACAAAAATTAAAACTCTGTAATATTTCAAGAAATTTACTGGTTTTTAAGGTTAGAGCTGAGCTAGGTTTGACCGAATTCTAGATTGTGATTGAACAACTTCCTTATGTAAGATAGATAGTCACACGGTAACGGGAATTACGGTAATACCGCGGTAACGGTTATCACAAATTAAATTTGACAAGCTTTGTCATTAAACTGAATACAACCGTTAAATAAATAATTTGCGCTCATCAAGTAAATCAATTTTATTAGTTTAATGTCTCTGTTAATAATGCATCTCTTTCCATTGCTACAAGACATCTTTCAACTGCTAAAGAATGTTTTTTCTACGTGGTTGTTGCTACTAAATACCAACTAATAAGACATTTGCGTGTATTGGCTACAGATGGCAATATTATAAAAGACTTGTCACGCTTAAATAAAGTGATGGAGCGCTACATTCTTATATTTCTTATTAATGAAATGCATATAGTTGCAACCAGAGACGTAAATTCAGCATTTTCCAAGGGAGGAGGCAAATTTTTTCTGCCATTGTATAGCTTACTGGCAGGGTTACCTGACGTTGCCCGGGCTTTCTTTTCTTAGTTTTTTTCTCTTTTTTGCCGATGAAACGTAAAATAAATAAAAGATTTTTTTTCCAATTTTTGAAAATGTTCTCATTAATCAATGAAGTCTACCTGCATGACAAATGTTGTTTAGATTGCTCCTGCGGCTTGGATGCAGTGATGCTTTCCCAAAAGGGGGTTCGCATTCGCAGTGAATAATTTCTAACATTTTTTTTTCTAATTTAAATATCCCCATTGAAATATTATTTGGCAGAGTAGAACACTAGAATATTAAACTATCAGGAAAAAACAATTTATCATTCATATTTACATTTTATTTTGTTTACTAATTGGAAAAGACACAAAATCTATCTATATAAAATGACTGTATGTCTGTATGTATGTATGTATGTATGTTCTTTATGCATTGCTACACCATTCATCCGATTGTATAATAAAATGTTTACACAAACTCAAGAGTCAATGGGAGAAAATTATTGTGCAAAATAATTGAAATCGGTAATAAATAGAATTCTGAAATTTTATATATTATTACATATTATTACAAAGTAATAAAATCAATAAAATATTTCTAAATAGCTACTTAATTCCTTCGATTTGGATTTTTCACCCTGGTAACATCTTCCTCAACCAACTTGTTACATCGGGAACTACGTTCCAAGTGTTCGAAGGACAGGGCGCGTTGTAACAATCCACCAGATGAGACACCGGCATAACCAAAGCGTTGTATTAATTAACCACAGCCTACTCCGGTTGAGCTCAACCGCGTTGTAACAATTCACCGCGTGCATACACTGGTGTCCATCACATCCACCAGAGTTAAAGGTTGGTTGAGTGTAGTTGATTGTTATTGTTATTGTTGGTTTAGGGCATGGCACTGAACACGTGTATTCAGTTGATTATGAGGGAGACAAATATATGCTATTATTATTGCAGAAAATGCTGAGTTGGGATCGAAGTAGCTAGAGCAGTGAAGAATTACTTTTTAACACATTTTCGTAGTCGTTGACCGCCCAGAAATTTCCGATGTCAGTCTATTTAATCATTAAATTGTATTGATATTCAAGAGAAATCTATCATTTTTGGCAAGATGAGCTTAAGTAAATTCTATAAATGATTAATAAAAAAATCAAAATAAAGCTATGCTTTCAATATATCACATTTCTATAATAAGCCGCGTTTTGAAGAATGACAGTGGAATTTGGAACTTATTTGTATGGTCCGGCATTTGATTTTGCTTTTGTTAAAAAAGCTTCGAGAGGGTGGGAAATATGTTAAATGTTAAGTTCAATAAAGAAATTTTAAAATGTTCATTCTAATGTTATAAAGTGTTTATTTCCAACTGCAGTTAGTTAGCCACACAGCTCTGTTTACGTGAGCGCCCATCATAGATCAACCAAAGCGTTGTAATAAAAGTAATAATTATTGGAAATTGCGGTGCACCAGTGATTAACCACAGCGTTGACAGCAATGTTGAGCTGGTGAATTGTTACAACGCGCCCGCAACAAATTAAGAGAAAGCATGAGCATAGGAGGCGGGAAACAAATGTTTCTCAACTTTCCGGTGTCCATAATTTTCGGGCGATCAGGGGTATGAGATAAAATCAAGAGCAAAGTTTTGGTAATAGTGACTAGCCCACACATCCAACAATAAAATTAATTGAAAGTAATTTTTTAACAGGGGGTTCGCACGAACCATAGCATTTACATCAGGGGGTTCGCGCGAACCCCCAGAAAAGCACTACTGCTTGGATGTGACAAGAAATTGGGGAGGGCGGGGCAAGTTGACGTACGTTTTAAACAATCTCTCACACAGCCATTATTTACCAGAATTATTGCGAGATTTTTTTTTATAAGTATACTATTTAAGATACTTAGAAACTTTCTCATCAAAAAATGTATTTAAAAGATTTGCCTATTTTAATGAATTTGAGTAAAAGTGCACATCAAGTCAACTCGCTCAAATAGCGGGGCAAGTTGACATTTATTTGAGGATTCAATAATTTCAAATAATTTGAACTCAGTTTTTTTTAAAACAGCTTAATTAAATTATTAACAGTTTAAAAAGCTACAATGATTTTTTTCTTTCAATTCTGCGCTAGTCGTAATTTTAACATTTTATGATGTTTTAGTTATTGAAATCATTTTAATTTTAGTTTTAGATAACTGAAATGATTTTTCTGCAAACCTTAGGCAGATTTTACAAACTAATTTTTTTTAAATATAGCGTATGTAGCGTGTCATCTTGCCCCAGTCATCTTGCCCCTGTACTGACTTCCTTGTCAGTTAAAAATTAACTAAAAATTAATTTATTTAATAAATTTAAAAAATATAACAATTGAATGATTGATAATTATGTATATAAAAAAATAATTATTTAATCTGAAACTTTTTAATAAGCATTTAAATTGATTAAAAACCAGACGTGAATAAAAACTATTAGTTTCCGTAAATTAGTTTTATTTAGATTTCGGTGAAAATAGCGATCGATTACAGTCACAAACAGTTTTATTTATAGTTCACATTGGTTATGTACAGAACTGTAATCTCAGTTTTTCTTAAAATTGCTTAAATATTTGCAAATAAGCTAAAAATCAACTTGCCCCGTTTGTCATTTTGCCCCGCTTTCCCCTACTAGAAATATCCCGTCAAAAATGACGGATTTTTACAAACTTTAACAATCTGTGTGTGTGTGTGTGTGTGTGTGGCTTTCTCTGTACACAAATCTTGCAAGTGAAATTTAACCAGCTGTTTGACTAGCTAGGAAGCTGAAACTTTCAGCATAGCTTTATATTGGATCAACCAATTTGAATGACAATTTAATATATGATTCAATTAAAAAACAACTTAATATGAACATCTTTCTTATTTCTAAATCGAATGTATTTTACATCAAAGTTTGTGTTGCAAAACTCGTTTTTTCCTATACTTGTTTAAAATCTCGTTATATATTATTTTCTGATTGCTATGGCTGACAGTGTACAATTGCGTTAGTAAGAACTTTTATTACACGCCTGCGCGCACTAAGTTTAGTAACTGCTGACTGCTGACCACCGCGTTATGCGCAATTGATAACATACATACATACATACATACATACATACATACATACATACATACATACATACATACATACATACATACATACATACATACATACATACATACATACATACATACATACATACATACATACATACATACATACATACATACATACATACATACATACATACATACATACATACATACATACATACATACATACATACATACATACATACATACATACATACATACATACATACATACATACATACATACATACATACATACATACATACATACATACATACATACATACATACATACATACATACATACATACATACATACATACATACATACATACATACATACATACATACATACATACATACATACATACATACATACATACATACATACATACATACATACATACATACATACATACATACATACATACATACATACATACATACATACATATCTGTAAATTTTTCACCAAACCGAGCTGATGATTGGGGGGAGCAATTGTAGAAATACTTTTCCAAAATTTTTTTGAAAACCTTAAACACTTTTGTCTCCAAAATTAGCTGATGATGGTGGCAAACGATGTGGGTTTTCACATAAATCCGTCACTGGCTACAACTTACTTTTTTCGAGTCCCAGTTGTTTTGGAGAAAAAGTGTATGAAGTTTTTATAAAAGTTTTTAAAAGTATCTACGACTACCCCTTCCCCGGCCATCCGCTATTTTTGGAAGAAAAATACAGCGTTAGAGAAATAAAATTTAGGAATCTATAGGCTTCAAAAAATTTCTGCCCTCCCCTAAGGTTTTGCTGAAATGACGCCCCTGCTGTAGTCATCAGACCAGCTTCCTTAGACTCAAATTAAAATTCATCCCTCGAGCCACCTAAAAAGAGGAAAATGACTAATGGCAACTCAAGTGAATTTTTGGTTGATTTATTTGAAAGTGAAGAAGGTGAAAAAGCTGCCATCAATGAAGTTGATAACTACTGGAACAACGCAGATTGTGAGAAAAACATTTTATTGGTAAAATAGAACGGAACTCTATACTAATTTGTCTTGGGTAGCAAAATCAATTTTATCAATTCCAGCTACAAGCACATCATTCAAAAGATCATTCTCATTTGCAGGAAGAACAATGGATGATAGACGGACACGACTTTATCCAGGTTGTGTCGTCGGTGCTTTATTATTTTTTCATTGTTTAAATAATTAAACTGGTTGAAATTTGTTTTTTAGAAGCCTACATGCAATGAGAGCCTCATCTGCAATATATTTTTCAAAATCGTCATGCCTGTTTTGTTTCAGCAGATGCGTCAACGGTTTAAGGTCGTTGACATCTAAAAACTTATCTGACGTTGGTAGAAGGGCAGACACTGCACAAGTCAAACCTTTAGAAGAACCATCAACAAACTTCTCCATTAACTATCCTAATATACTGCCCAACATGCTAAATTAAGCAGCACGAAGCTGATTCCACTCTGGTGAACACTCTTGCTCATCACTCTGTCCAAGAGTAGACATAACTACGGAATCACGTAGCGTGCTACTCGGTACTTTTGCTCTTTTTGGTAGCTGTTTCCGCTATCTTCTTGAATGTTTCCTTGTTTCTTAGCTCAGCCAAACTAGTAATGTGAATAATGTAAATGTAGAACATTAGGGCGCTACTTCGTATTGTTAATACCACAGCAGCGCCGAGAACTGCTCGTGCATATGGGATCACACAGTGTTACCTGCCACTCGCACGTGTATCCGAAATCGGAATGTACCGAACCCTATTTACATCCCAGTCGTGAAACTGGTACTCATTTAACGACCAGTGAAGGATGAAAGGCTGAGTTGGCCTGAGCAGTGTGAGTGAATTCCTTGCTCAACGGAATTATGCCTCGCCGTGACTGAGATTTGAACCCACGACGGCAGAATGATAGCATAACTGCTTTCATCACTTTGCTACGGCGCCTCGAAACGGAATCAGGTTCCAAGCTGCTGACATATTGCATTCCTTACCTTGCATCATTTTGTACAAATTACTATTATTAACTTTATATTTATATTCAAATTTATCTTTATTTATTTATTTTTATTTAATTTTATTTAATACACTTTTATTTAATTTTATTTAATACATTTATATTTAAATTTAAATTGCGGATCGTAACTTCATCCTCACTTGGCTGGCTTAGATGTAAATAAGGTGAAAAAACCTGTAAAAAATTCTAGTGGGGGGGTTAAATTTTTAGTTGGGGGCTGTATCCCCCCAGCTCCCCGCTAGCTACGGGCCTGGCGGGAAAGCGACCGGGAAAGGGAGAGCAAGCGAAAACGGGAAAGCGACCGGGAGCGGGAAAGCAATCGGGGAAGGAAACGAGATCAAGAGAGAAACACGATAGAAAAACCTTTAAAAACCCCGGGCAACGTCGGGTACCCCGCTAGATAAAAACAATTAGAATGGCCATGTCCTATCAAAGTTTAAAGTAAAATATTAATTTTTATAACCTAAATAAACAATAAAAAAATTAGTTTGAAATTACATAAATTGTTAAAAATTAATTTTTGCTCAATGTTTTGTTTTACCCATAGATATATATCTATGGTTTTTACCTTTGTGTCTTTAAAATAGGAAAATAAATACAGCTGATCAAATGACTTTTAAGCATTATTTAAGAAGGAAATAGCGGGCTGTTGTTTATGAGCAATTTGAGCCATTTTAAGCTTTTATTTTTAGGTTTTTAACCGTTTTTGAGAGTCGAAAATGAGATTCTTTATCGTTGTTATCGTTTTTAGCTGTATTGTTTTTAAAAGGTACAATAGTTTACAATTTGAATAATTTGGAATCGTTATTTTTTGTACTCCGTAGTTGTCGATGTAGGACGCGTAGGCGTAGGTGTAGTTGTAGTAGTGCAGTGTACAGACTGTACAGTGTAGTGACTACGACTACTACATTGTAGTCAATTGATTAATTCTCTTTCAGCACTGATGATTAATTAGTCAAATGTAGCTTAGTAGTGTAATTGGAATTTTGATATAACATTTCTAAATGTCAATTTGAATACAAAATAGCATTAATTTTTCTTTTCTATAACTGAATATTTCAAAAATACTAACTTTTCCATAATTCCTTTTTTGCTGGGATAGATAAGGGCATAGTAAATTAATTATTTCAGAATATCCAGCCGCATTAGTATGAAATTTAAACTCAGTATATTCAAGTATAGTGTCGTGAGTATATTGGGAGATGCCTATTTTTATGCAAAAAATGCTTATAGAGATTTTGGCTCATCAAAGTTTGATGGGATATCAGTAAGTTTTACGTAGAAATATATAATTCAAGCATTAAAAGTTATTTAACAGTCTGACCAGTAGCAGCGATAACAATTGTTCATGGCTGGATTATGTTAACCATCATCTAACTCCAAGCATTTTATAGGGTGCCAGCTTGTACGATATTTTAGTTGCAGTTAAACTGTTATAAAAAAAAACAATTAAGAAGAGAGCAATAAATTAAGGATCTATTCTATCTCTTTCCATGACATTTATTAATCATAATTTCTAGCACTTTCAAATGCATTTTATGATAAAATGCATTTCATACAATTGTTATCTGTTTGGATATATTCAATTAGTTCAGCCATGTTCTTATTATCACTACATTTTTTATATTAGTTAGAATGTAATTAGCTTATTCAGCCATGTTATTACCATTATGTTTTAATAATATTTTAAAATTATTAAGTTTTCAAACGAACTCCCAGTGGGACCATTTCGTATTTTCACTTCAGTGGCCTCAGTCAGTGTGCAATGAACAGGAAGAAGAAGTGAGTAAAAAAAACTGTATACAAATGTTTTAAAATTATTGCCAACATTTTTAGTTTTCTAAATTGTCTTGGAATTATAGGGTAAAGGAAAATGCAGTTTACCTGCTCAAACAAATTTCTGGACCATCCATGGCCTATGGTAAGACTTGAATGTTCTATATAGTAGAGTTTAGAATGCTGCAAGTAACATTTTATCATTTTGAATATGGGAGATAATTCTGGATGTTTTTTCCAGGCCAACTTTTGGAACTTCTGAAGGGCCAAATTTTTGCAGAAAAAGCATGAAGTTCAATGAAAGTTTGGTTGATGTTAGTTGATACATTTTTTGAAAGCATGTGGGAAATTTACCTGCTTGCTTTGTATTTATTTCATGGCATTATTTAATTTTCAAATAGTGTATCTTATTAACTTATTTATTCGTCTGATTTTAGTAAGTGGAATATATAATTCCTTCTGACAGAGTATAGAAGACACACTCAGTATTAATTGGCCTGGTCTTGTTCCTCACGAGTCTAATACAGATTTTTGGTTTGTTGATGTATTTATAAAAACTATTCAAAGTATTCAATTTAAATAAATATATTGCCAATTCAGGAAACATGAATGGGAAAAGCATGGAACATGTGCTATCACCATGGAAGAGCTCAATACAGAATTGAAATATTTCACACAGGTTCTTGCAATCCATAAAAACCTTGACATTACAAGGTAAACTTTTGTTTTTCAATTAATCAATGAATGTAAATATTTATAAAACTATCTACAAAGCTCAGCAAGTTGTTCTTTTAATTGCCCCATGGAGGAACAAATTACTAGTTAATGTTGTGATAACATGGGCAGCAAGTGGGATTTGAACCGTGAATGTGAATATATCACATCAAAGTCGGATGCACTACTGCCAAGGCACATGACTATCCTAGCATCATAATTTTATTTGTTTTGTACATGTCATCAATTTTTTTTATCAACAGTAAGCTGAGTGAAAAAGGATTTTCACCTTCTGATGAAAAAAGTTACAAGGTTGTGTTTTATTGAAATATTGATTACCATGCATTGCTTGTTTTTTCTAATTATATAGCTTTGTTGGTTGTCAGCACATGTTTGAAACAGAAGAAAGTGCAAGCTAGTTTTCATTTAATCTCAAGAGTTCATGGTACATTTTTGAAAACTTTCCTCCCATAGGAAAATAAACTTAAAAACTAGTTCCTTGGAGAGTTTGAGTCTTTTGTATAAGGTTGTGCCAAAAAACAACTCTGGAGGCAATTAGCTTAATTGCTCTAAAATAATTAAAAAATTAATGAATCTAATGGGCATGAATAATAAATTATTAAATAATTTTATAAGTAATATTAAACTTAACTAAACTATGATTTTGCTGAAAATACTAACTAATCTGCCTTGCCAAAAAATGTGCTAATAGGTATATAACACAAGGAATTTTGTATTTTTCAAACTTGTCTTAGAAATGTAAAACAATTGTGCTTAAAACAAAGAAATTGAAACATAATCACAAGTTAAAATTTCTTGGCCACATAGTCTGCGTAAACCTACCTTTGTCAACATCATGAAGACACTCTTTATAATGGTTTGTCCAAGTTAGATCATACTATCATAGAGCACCCTAGTCAGAAAAAAGTGATATATTTTAGACCGTTTTTCTACGCTTTTTGCTGCCTTATCGACGTTACATGTTATATATATATATATATATATATATATATATATATATATATATATATATATATATATATATATATATAATAAACTATGTTTCTAATAAAATGTGGACATTTTTGGTTTATATAAAATTGAATTTTTAATAATTAGCAAATGCAATTCAGTTTATTGTATTATAGTATTCAGATTTGAAAGCTGCTCTGACAGAAGTCATAGGAAAAGAACCAATGATGTCATGCTTTACTGAAAAAGTAGGCTTCATAATTTCTATTGCTCTTATATTGAAAAAAACGTCATAGGTGGCCGGTGCTAACCAAAAGAAAGAAATTATATCTTAGTATATTTATATGCCATCTGTACACCTGTCTATATATATATATTATGGCTGTTAACGATTAATTTAAATTTAATAGTTGACTTTTCAAAAATTAACGATTAATTAATAGTTAATTTCGATTAAATCAAAAAATTAAAATTTATAGTGTAATAAGTTACATTTATTAAACACACTTGTCAAAAATCAAATTAACACTTGGAATGTCTCGTTTATATGTCATCTTTTAACCAACTACGCAAATACACAAGTTTGTTGAGATTATTTGGTCCAAGTGATGAGCGTGTCTTATTGACAAGATAACATGGAACTGATGTAGCTGGTATGCACAAAATGGTCTTGGCAAGAAATAACAATTTCGGATATCGGTGTTCATTAAGTTTCTACCATTGTAGAGGGTCAACAGATTCAGGAACTTTCATCTCCATTTTAAAACGCAGTAATTCATCAGAAGATCTATATATAATTCATCTGTGTCTGAGTAAGACTCCATTTGCTTAATATGCTTTTCTTTGGGTTCACATATAGTTTCATTGTCAATGCCATCACCACCCATTGCAACTGTCTCCATGTGCTCATCGTGAGTATCAACTTCTAGTTGTTGCTCAGACTTCCAGTAAATTTGTAAGTGATGGGTCAATTAATCGTTAAAAAAATTTAATCGTTAAAAATTTTTAACGGTTAATCGAATAATTAATCGTTAAATTTAGCAGCCCTAATATATATATATATATATATATATATATATATATATATATATATATATATATATATATATATATATATATATATATATATATATATATATAGTTAATAATATAATATATATAGTTAATAGTATAATATATATAGTTAATAGTATAATATATATAGTTAATAGTATAATATATATAGTATAATATATAGTTTATATATATTATATATATATATATATAGGATTTATTAAAACTTTGTTTTTATTGATTAATTTTATGGTTTATTTGCTAGAATGGACCACTACAATACCTGATTCAGTTGAAAATATGCCTGGATCTTAACTTCAATTCAATCGACTGCCCTCACAGAAGTTCAGAAAACGCAGATTATGAAGAAATAAAGAAAAATAAATTATTTTCTTTTTTAATGGAAAATAGCAAATTTAATGCTCAAAAAAACTCTCCAAAGCATGTCATCAAAATGGAAATTCCAGATGAATCAATTAAGGACAACAGAAGAAAGTCTGGCCCTGAAGGTGCACCTTGCACTGATGAAAAAGATATAATTTATCCTATTATTCGCCATGCTTAGGCGTGTTTTTTCTGCCTGTGAAACGATAGCAAACTAAATTTGTGTTTTTTAGTTAAGTAAATTGAGATTATTTGTAATGTTTTTTATTGCTCAAAAACTAGCAGTCTAGCTGCTTAAATGAAGAGTTTTTGAATTTCTGGTTATAACCTCATATCTAGAAATGGATATACTCTTAAGCTTCTTTTTTTAATAGCAATCATTTAATTTGTGATAGTTTTCTGCGATTTTTTATCAAAAGAAATTATAAATTTGTTTTTATTAAAATATATCTCAATATGGTTCTTCATGGGATTGATTTTTTATGTTGTTTGTCTTAAAGCAATATGCAGCTCATCTGTTATGTAGTCAACAATATGTCGTTTTGTACTAAATCTGATGAATACAATTTTAATATTTTGTATTGATGCTTAATTTATCTTTGCATATTTTATGACCTTTTCATGTTTGATTTTTATTTGTTTGTGTGGACACAATATTTATAAACTTGTCCATTCTTTTGTCACGAGTGATTTGATTAAAAAAAGCTATATATGAAAATGTAAAAAGCAATATATGTACTTTTTTAATATATATATATCTTTTAATAATCAAACCCCCAGCGATCACACTTGATTTTGTAAACATGTGCATTGTGTTATATAAGTTAATTAGGTTGAAAGATTGATTAAGAACAAGCCTGGGGGCGGACCGTTCCAGGAGGTGAAACTTCTCAGGAAGTAGTCCAGGAGAATTAAAAAAAAGCTGGCATAATTGGAACAAAAGCAGTTTGATATTTTGTTTTGTAGGTATATGAGTTAGCAACAATTAGTTAAAAATCCACCCTTCCAACTCATCGTTTAAAAAAATTACAGACGATTTTCAAAATCGGCCTTAAAATCGGTAAATTAATTGAATATGCCAGCTCTTTTAATCCAATTAGATGAAAATAACTAAAGTTTAAAACTACCTAATACAAAATATACATAAGTTAAAATTTTTCTCGCAACATTATATACGGATACAAATAAACTACTTTATTGTGTCGTTTTTGACTAAATGTGCAAAATAAATTAAGATTAATATGAAAATTGCTTGTTACATACTATTTAATATACACATATTAAAAAGCATACATATAAATCCATAAATAATTTCCAATTTCAACATACAATAAAAAGAACAAACAGAAAAACAACAAAAACACCTAAAAATAACAATTTCTTTATTTCCCGCCCTGTGTCCTTTGTCTGTGTGCCTATATCCCTTTTGTTTGGTTTTTGCAGGAAGAATCATAAACGTATTACAAACAATATATCCAAAAATCAGCTTGATGCGAATTTTGTCTAGGTACAACAAGGAAAAATTTTAATTCTCCTGGACTAAAGGAACTTTCCGTAAACCATTTTATAATTTTCTTTGCATATATTCTTATTCATTATATTTTTATAAATATATTCTTCAAACAATGTAAACATCGTGTTGACATTCATTTAGCGTTAATGCTGACATTTTCAGAGCTCTGCCCTGATTGAAAAGATTTTTTTTCAAGCTCGAGTTTACGACATTTTCAAGTATTTGTCTAAAGTTGAGTAGATACATTTTATTAAGGCACGTGTTGGCTACACAAAACAGTGTAAATAAGCTGATTTGGTTAATTATAAATAGTAGAAATAACGAAAAACTCGAGATCCCTAACGTTCAAATCTAGGCAGCCAGTCTCGGTTGGAACTGAGAATATGGAAGGCTAGCATACGTTTTTTTATATTAAAATTAATAATTAGCTAAATTTCAAAAAATAACTTTAAATGTTATTCACAGTTTCTCAGGCTATGAATTAGATGCAGTACCATTTGGCTATAAATTTTTGGAAAATATATATAAAAATAAGATTATGTGTGTAAATAACTTATGCGTTGCTACACCATTCATCCGATCGTAATGAAATTTTTACACAAGCTTGAGAGTCAATGGAGGAAGGTTTTAGTGAAAAAAAATTAAAATCGGTCACAAAATGAACGGGAGAGTGAGCGGGAACTACCCTGTGAACATTCTATATGGGTCCTATATGGGCTTCCTGGGCTAGGGATAACTTATATGGGTTGTATAAAGTATATGGATCCTATGTGGGGTGCCTGGGCTATGGATAGCCTATATGGGTTGTATATGGGTCCTATATAAGCTAAATGGGCTTTTGCAAAAGCAGAAGGACTATATGGGAAGTATATGGGTCCCACACGGGGTTCATGGGCTAATATTTATATCTGGGCTATAAGTGGGCTGAAACAAGTTTGTTTCAATTTGTTTGTTTTATTAATTTTATCAATAAAAGTTACTTATTCTTTTATTTATTTTTTTAAATAAACATAATTTTCAACCAAATTTTATTATCCACTTTTGTGAAGATTTACATCATTTGACCATATTTGACTGACAAATTACGTTTTCCTATAATTAGTTTGGTGTAGACTCCGGCTTTGAGAGTCGTAGGACCCGGGCTCGATTCCCGGCCCATGCCCATTTTAAGTCTTTATGTTTAGCCCATATAGGACCCACTTGATTCGGTGTGTCACCTGGGCACGGGTCTTATACGGACAGCCCATCTGCGAGTCACTAAGATGCCTATTTGGGACCCATATAGGTCCCAGGTATGAATGTTCACAGGGTATATATATATATACATATACACATACATGCGCTGATACACCATTCATCCGATCGTAATGAAATTTTTACACAAGCTTGAGAGCCAATGGAGGAAGGTTTTATTAAAAAAAAATAAAATCGGTCACAAAATGAGCGGGAACTATATATATATATATATATATATATATATATATATATATATATATATATATATATATATATATATATATATATATATATATATATATATATATATATATATATATATATATATATATATAAGGAAACATAACGTTGATATGTTTTTACGAGCCACATATATCAGAAACTTGGATGGCGTACAATCCACCACGAAATAACGCAAATATAAATGTCTCAACTTCAGACTCGAACCCACGACTGTCGGATCGGCAACACCGCCTTGCATAATGCCAACTACCTTACCATCTGCGCCACTTCCACCGCCAAAAAACAGTGGTTGTTAAGCGCTTTTGTTGGGGTATGTTGAACACAACACTCGACTATGAATGGGTACGAATCAATGCTCGATAGTATATAAGTTGTACGGCGTACAATCCGTCACTAGCTAATTTAATAGCTATCGAGATATATATGTTTTTTAAGATATATATTATAAGGAAACATAACGTTGATATGTTTTTACGAGCCACATATATCAGAAACTTGGATGACGTACAATCCACCACGAAATAACGCAAATATAAATGTCTCAACTTCAGACTCGAACCCACGACTGTCGGATCGGCAACACCGCCTTGCATCATGCCAACTACCTTACCATCTGCGCCACTTCCACCGCCAAATCGTGGTGGATTGTGTTCAACATACCCCAACAAAAGCGCTTAACAACCACTGTTTTTTGGCCGTGGAAGTGGCGCAGATGGTAAGGTAGTTGGCATGATGCAAGGCGGTGTTGCCGATCCGACAGTCGTGGGTTCGAGTCTGAAGTTGAGACATATATATATATATATATATATATATATATATATATATATATATATATATATATATATATATATATATATATATATACACATATACATAAATGAGCAGAAACGGAAAAGCAACTGAGAGCGAGCGGGAAAGGGAAAGCGACCGGGAACGGGAAAGCAAGCAAAAGCGGGAAAGTGACCGAGATCAAAAGAGCAAACGGGAAAGAGAAAGTGACCGGGAGCGAGAAACCGACCGGGAACGGGAGAGCAAGCAGGGAAGGAAACGGGAGCGAGAAAGACAAGTATTAGAAAAATCTCTAAAAACCCCGGTCAACGCCGGGTACCCCACTACCACACTAGCTGATCATGAAAATATTCACCTTTAAATTTCTTTTAATGGTTTTAGCAATAATTTAGTCAAAAATGTTTCGTATTACTTAATAAAAATCTTTGTTGTTTAATTTATTACACACTAACGGAATTACTCGGCGTTGCCCAGGGTTTCTAGAAATTTTTCAAGCATTTTTCTCCCTCTTGCTTCCGTTTCCTTCCTCTCTTGCTTTCCGCTCCGGCTCGTTTTCCTGTTCCTTCAGTTCTTGCGCTTCCTCTCTTTTTCTGGCTTGCTTTCCCGTTCCCGCTCATTCTCCCGTTCCGGCTCCGCTTGATCTTCCGTTCCCGTTCCCGCTCATTCTCCCGTTCATTCTTGCGTTGCTGTTCCCTCTCGCTCTTCCGCTGCAGTTGCGTATAAAATATTATTCTTTTATTGGCTATATAAAAAAACAAGTTAACGCATATAATAAAGAAGCGGATATGTTAATGAAATAACATATCATCAAATATCAAAGCGCAGAAGATCTCCAAACGTCTGACACTGAAACAGTTAGTTTTACAGGTGTATATTAAAAAATCCATGATTTTTATCAACAACTGACCATGCGTGTTACTATTTAGAACTAGTGGTTTTGCCCGTCCCAAGGACGGATGATTTAAACTTACGATGTACTTTGAATACATTTTATAAAAAAACTAGCGGGGTACCCGGCGTTGCCCGGGATTTTTAGAAGATTTACTAATGTTTGTCTCGCTCGCTCACGTTTCCTTCTCCGCTTGCTCTCCCGCTCTCGGTCGTTTTCCCGTTCCCGTCCGCTTTTCCGCTCCCGGCTGCTTTCCTGATCCCGGTCGTTTTCCCGCTCCCGGTCGCTTTCCCGATCCCGGACGCTTTCCCGCTCTTGGTCGCTTTACCTTTTCTGCTCGCTTTTTCGCTCTCAGTTGCTTTTTGTTTTCTCTTGCTTTCCCGTTTCCGCTCATTTTTAAATTTCCATTTCCGCTCGCTCTCCTGCTCCGCTCATTTTGTGTCCGATTTCAATTTTTTTCACTATAGTTTTCTCCCATTGATTTTCTAGGGATGTGCTGAGCGCACACAATTATAGTGAAAAAAATTGAAATCGGACACAAAATGAGCAGAGCGGGAGAGCGAGCGGAAATGGAAATTAGAAAAAGAACGGAAACGGGAAAGCAAGAGAAAACAAAAAAGCAACTGAGAGCGAAAAAGCGAGCAGGAAAGGTAAAGCGACCAAGAGCAAATAGCTACAAGGTTTTTGGAAAAGATTTTAAAGTAGTTTTTTGAAAAGTAGCTGTGTTTAAAGTTTGGAATTTTTTAAGTAGCTATCAAAGTTGGATGCATAATTTTGGAAACCTGGGAAAACGCCTTGCGCTAGCAAATAAGTAGTATGCATTGTATAATTTCAGTTTATTGATTTCATATAAAAACATTACAATATTTGTAAAGACAACTATTTTCTTCACAATGTGTTTTCCATTTCATCAGTGTAAACTGACAAAATGTACTTACAAAACATTGATCAAAGTTGGTACCAGACTAGAGCCCTGTACGGGACGTGTTCGGTGCGGGACTTCATATAAGGCAACCCAGTAACTGCAGTGTCGTAACTAGAATTTTTCTCACCCTGGGCTAAGTCTAAGGAATACACCCTTAGATAATTATATCTGTACATTTTTTCAACAAACAGAGCTGATGATTGGGGGGAGCAATTGTAAAAGTACTTTTCCAAAATTTTTGTGAAAACCTTAAACACTTTTGCCTACAAAATTAGTTGATGAAAGGCATCCGTCACTGGCTACAACTTACTTTTTCTCCAGTCCCAGTTTTTTTGGAGAAAAAGTTTAAGAAGTTTTGATAAATGTTTTGAAAAGTATCTATGACTTCCCACTCCCTGGCTA
This sequence comes from Erpobdella octoculata, assembly GCA_963978895.1. Classification (NCBI taxonomy): domain Eukaryota; kingdom Metazoa; phylum Annelida; class Clitellata; order Hirudinida; family Erpobdellidae; genus Erpobdella; species Erpobdella octoculata. Next base: position 24,130,095 of record OZ022243.1, on the reverse strand, counting down.
TCCGCTATTTTTGGAAGAAAAATACAGCATTAGAAAAATAAAATTTTGGAATCTGTAGGTTTTAAAAAAAGTGTTGCTCCCCCTAACTTAAGGGCGTATCTAGGAATTTCTTAAGGGGGGCCCAAAGTTTTTTCAGTTTTTTTTTAAATTTTGATTGCTGTCATTATAAAGTCCGTTGTAAGATATTTTGAATTTTTTATTTAGTAAAACCAAACCAAAGGAATTAAAGTTAAACTTTTAATCTACTCGCATTTTTTCCTTTTTTTCTTTCACTTTCTTTCTGTGTTTTTTCTCTCTGAAGCAATATCAACACAAAACACTTCTTTGTCATCCGACACCTAAAAGCTAAAATTAAGTGAACCATGAAAAACTTTTGCAATTAGGTAAGTTACTGTTTGCAATTTTTTGATGATAATAAGTCTATAAAATAGAAATAAAATAGAAAAAAAATAAAATATAAAATTAAGCTTGACCACATTCTTCTAAAAACTTGATATGTGAAATATGTGTAAATTGAAAATATAAGAAACTTTCGAATCAATATAGAAAAAATTAAGTTTTTATTATAACTTTTTACTTTAAAAAATCGAATATCACTTTCATTAAATAAACTAAAAACTGGTGGTTCATTTCTTTACAGAAAAATTCAAACCTCTGAATCTTTAACTTTACACTACTTAGGCCAATTTTGGGACCTCATTTGTATTTCTTGGGGGCCCAAAACTATGTCAAGGGGCCCACTGAAATCAGAAGGAGAATACCTTCTCTGCTCCCTCTAAATTGACGTCCCTGAACTTACAGCTTTTATTCAGATTACAAATGATTACTGTTTTAAGAACTTGTTGTTGAGCCGTCCAAATTTATTTAGAAAAAGGAAGGTGTCATTTTCAACTTTTTTGCTGGACCTGTCCGTGAAAGTATAAATGTTTTTTGAGATATTATTTGAATTGTATTTTGTATTGAATCGGTTTAAAAAAGGCCCGAAATTCTTAAATATCTGCCAATTATCAAAACTATTGATGGTCGAGAGGTGAATTTAGTAAAGATACAGCTTCAGGATACAGAAACAAAAACTTTAAGCTAAAAAGCAAAATTTTTTTATTTTTTGAAAACTCTAAGGGGGCCCCCTAAATTTGCTAGTGCCCCTAAGATTTTGCTGAAATGACGCCACTGGACAGACATCTGAAATTAGGTATGTTGATGATGAACATTTTTGAAAAATTCACATACATTTGTTCTTGAATAATTCAAATAGCGATGTTCGTCCGTGAGTGTTTCTTCTTGTATTCCACGTCAAATTTTTTTTCAATCACGTGAATAATTTAGTAATTCTTGTATAACTATTAAATCAATAAAGAGTAAATTAAAAAAATTCTGAATACAACGTAAACATCGGCAAATAATAAAACTACAGTTTAGAGTTTTGCAAGTTGTGCCAGTGAAATACAAGAACTGGTCTATGCAGGGGGAATGACGGGATACATGATATCTTTGTCATGGTCACATTCATAGATGGGAATAGGAATGACAAATGAATCAGAGTCCTTGAATTTGTTACTAAACAACATTCCATCCGGCATCTCCATTTTGATGACTTGCTTTGGAGAGTCTGGTTGAGCATTAAACTTGTTTTTCTCTTGCAGAAGATTGATTCTATTATAATTTGAAGTTTTTATCTCTTCATAGTTTTTATTAGATAAATTTTTGCGAGGACAATCAATTGGATTAAATAAAAGATTCAAACATATTTCCAACTGGATCAGGTATTGAAGTGGTTTTTGCTGCCAATTAAATTAAAGTAATTAAAACAAGTAATTCTGATTTAAATTTATTACAAATGTTTTCAATTCTAATGAGTATGCAAAATATAATTTTTATCAAACCTACTTTTACAGAAGAGCACATTACTACCGGTTTTTTTCCTAAAATGTCCGTCAGAGCATTTGTCAGCATATTTAACTGTAATATACAATAATTTTTACGTGGGATAATGAAATAAAAAAACGCTATTTGTCATGTTTTATTTAAATTTAAAATCCTAATTAGAGAGCGACTACCCAAACAAACTCAAAAAACGTCGGACACGGAAACAATGATGTATAAAAATTTTAGAGATGGAGTGGGCATATGAACACACCGCTGGACCCAGCGTGTTTATTTCAGAAGATAAAATATTTATAATAATAATAATAATAATAATAACATGGATAATTTATATAGTGCAGTCCAATGAAAAGTCATCACAAGAGCGCTGTACAAAACGTCAAAACCCTTGGATGAACACAAGAAAAAAAAGATTGTTTAGTTGTATGACTTAATGAACAGATTAGTTTTAAAAGCTTTTTTAAAAGTCTCAGCAGACCAAGATAAACGAATATTTATAGGAAGACAGTTCCATGCTTTAGTAGGGTGAATGTTAAATGTATATATATATATATATATATATATATATATATATATATATATATATATATATATATATATATATATATATATATATATATATATATATATATATATATATATATATATATATATATATATATATATATATATATATATATATATATATATATATATATATATATATATATATATATATATACATTTAACATTCACCCTACTAAAGCATGGAACTGTCTTCCTATAAATATTCGTTTATCTTGGTCTGCTGAGACTTTTAAAAAAGCTTTTAAAACTAATCTGTTCATTAAGTCATACAACTAAACAATCTTTTTGCCCGGGCTTTTTAGAGATTTTTCTATCGTTTTTCCCTCACGCTCCCGTTTCTTATCCCGCTTGCTCTCACGCTCCCGATCGCTTTCCCACTTTTCGACCACCTAGAGCTCTAAAACGTTCAGGAAAGCCTTATTCTGTATGACAATACATGAATTTAATGTTTCCGACATGAAATAGGCCTTAAATCAAATAAAATTAATCAAATTAATGAAAAGGACATAATTGCACCTTTTTGTTTTTTGTTTTTCCATAACTTTTTAAAATAATTTAAAAAAAATATTCTAAATAGCCTACAACCTATCCTCAGACCTACCAAATGTACAGTAATTTTTTTTTATAAAAATCGATTCAGCCGTTTCGGAGGAGTTTGAAGTCAAACACTATGACACGAGATTTATATATATATATATATATATATACTTGCTGACCCAGCAAACGTTGTTTTGCCTCATAAATTATTTTGGTTTTTTTTATTAAAAGTCTAATGTAAAAAATTATGAATATTTAAAAAAAGCAATCGTGTGTACAATGCCCGGGGTGTTTGAAAGTTTTTCTAACGTTCTTCTCTTTTGCTCCCGTTTCCTTCCCCGCTTGCTCTCCCGTTTCCGCTTGCTTTCCCGTTCAGCATGTATAATGAGAATAAGATATACATATTAAGAAATATATAAATTTTATATCTACGGCTTATAATTTTCTATCAAAGCTGATAAACCTCAGAAGACTTTATGAACTAAGAAAGACATAAAAAAATATAGAGTTGAGTGATTACATAACTTCAATCAACCAGTCTTAATTACAGCTACTAAGACACAAGTTTTTTTGATTAAGTGTGTATTTCTTCTAATAAATAAAGGACCATTTACAAAGAACCTGAATATTATAATAACTGGTGTCAGAAGCAGGATACTTTTGGAAATGGGTTTAATTACTTTGGAAGAATTGAAGTGCTCAGATTTAAAATGGCAGCTTCTTCTGAGGGGTTATCTACTGTTGGCAAAAAGAACGAACTAAAAGAAAGGCTGCAACGATTTCTCGAAGGTGAAGGAAAAGACCCTGATACTTTTAAGTTTGAAATCAAAACCCCAATGGAATTGATGACATTGATGAGAGAGGAAAGCATAGCAGCACAGGAGGATAACAGAGCAGCGCAACGAAGAATTGAAGAGCTAATTATTGACGATCGGCTTCGTTTATCAGAAGTTGAAAACAGAGTCAGTAACCTGGAGAAGCTGGTAAGAGAGAACGTCGGAGAAATCGAAACAAGATTGAACAATATGGTCAAACAAGTACAGAATGGTTGCCAAGTCCACGAAAGAATTCATTCCGTTGAACAAGACAAGACCCTGGTTTTTGATGGCACTGTGTCATGGTCCGTCTACAAAACTCAATTTGAAATTGCTGCCAGGAAAAATAACTGGTTAACCAGCCAGCAGAAAGCTGAAAATCTGGTGTTTTCTTTGAGGGGAGAAGCTTTACAGCTTCTCGAGTTTATTGCAGATAGAGATGATTACGATGCAATCGTGAAGGTTCTCGAGAGCAGATTCGGTAATCAACACGCGCCAGAAATTTTTCGAGCTCAACTCAAGAGTCGACGCCAGAAACCCGAAGAAAGCTTGCAACAGCTGGAAGCGGATATAGAACGACTCGCCAATCTGGGATACCCCTTGTGCCCTCGAAATGTCTTCAATGCAATTATTGCGGATGGATTCATAGCGGCCTTGAAGAACTCCGAAACCCAAAAAGCTCTTAGGGTCGCCCGAGTAGCTGGTCCCAGTGAGGCTTTGACATTTGCCTTGAATTATGAAGCCTCTGAAGAATTATCTGATAGGTTTCATCGGGTAGGAAAGGTGGGAATCGAAGAAAATGACCTGGATGATCAAGTCAGAAAAATTATGGATGAAAGGCCTAGCTGGAAAAAGAATAACAACTCACCGCGTTGCTGGAATTGCGATGGGCTGGGACATCTACAGAGGGACTGTAGATTCCAGATGTTTAGACACGGGCAACAAAAAGCACGATGATGTCAGACAAGAAAGACTTATAGTGGCCCGTTCCAACAAACAAAATCCAGACTCTGTTACAACAAACGATATTTTACCTTATAAAGTGGTACCAATTTCTATTTTGAAAAAACGGACAAGTATATTTGTGGAGGGCAGACTGGGAATAAAAAACTGTGAATTTATCATTGATACTGGAGCTTCTTGTTCAATTATAGGCCTTGTTAGCAAAAAGAGAAGTTTTGCAAATTGGACATGACAATCGTCTCAAGACTGCAACTGGGGAGCTTGTCCCAGTAGTTGGTAAAATTCAAACTAAAATTAGGCTGGGAAATAGAACCTTTCAGCATCAGTTTTTGGTTGCCGACATAGAAGAAGAGTGTCTACTTGGGCTTGACTTTATGAAAACACATGGTTTTGCATTGGACTTAAAAATAGGAACGTTTAGACAGGGGGATTTGGAAATACCTGTTTATCATAAAGGCGAAATGATTTTGGTGAAACGAGTATTGGTAACAAAGAGCATCGTTGTACCTGCTCAGTCGGAATCTTTGGTTTGGGCAAGAATAGAAAGCGATAAAAACTCAAGAGTTGTTGGGTTCATCGAGCCCCTGAACGGAGTTGAAAAACATGGATTAATGATCGGAAAAACACTGGTACGAACGAAGTCAGGAAGCAACGTGCCAGTCAAAGTTATGAATGTGACAGAATGCGACAAGCGACTAACAAAAGGTGACGAAATTGCGGTATGCAGCCCAATCGACCACATATTAGCATGTAACATGGTGATTGGTAGAAATAATAATAAAAAAAGAATGAAGTACTTGCAAATTCAGGCACTGCTTGAAGCCGCTAAAACTACACTAAAAGCAATGGACTATGACAAAGCGGAAAAGTTGATTGAAGAGTATTGTGATATAATAGCTATTGACAAAGAAGACAGTGGAAAAACAAAGATCGTTGAACACCGAATTCTAACTGGTAATACAGAGCCCATTCGTCAACTGCCACAAAGGCTTCCACTGGCAAAGCGAGAGGAAGCTAGAAAGATGCTGGAAAAGATGAAAAAACAAAGATTTATTGAACCATCCAATAGTCCATGGAGTTCACCGGTAGTACTTGTTAAGAAAAAAGATAACTCGCTACGTTTTTGTGTCGACTACAGAATGTTAAACGAGGTCACACAAAGATAGTTACCCTCTGCCCAGAATCGATGACACCATCGATATACTTGCGGGATCTCGAATGTTTTCTACTTTAGATCTTAAGAGCTGATATTGGCAGGTGGGAATACAACTCCAGGATCGCGAAAAAACTGCCTTTTCAACAGGTAAAAGATTGTGGCAATTTACAGTGATGCCATTTGGCTTGTGCAACGCACCCGCAACTTTCGAGCGACTTATGGAGTATGTGCTACAAGGATTGAATTGGAGAACGTGTCTTGTTAATTTGGACGACATTATTTTTGTTGAAAAAACGTTTGAAGAGCATCTACACAATCTTGGAAAAGTTTTCCAAAGGATCCGGGATGCTGGTATGAAGTTAAACCCGGCAAAGTGTGCACTTTTCAAAAGCAAGGTGAAATATCTTGGTCATATAGTTTCAGCCGAAAGGGTAGGAACCGATCCTGAGAAAATTGAAGCGGTTAAGCATTAAATTGTTGACGGCAATGAAAAGGTTATAGCTTATTATAGCAAAACTTTGTCGTAACCGGAGCGCAATTATTGCGTCACCGGCGTGAGTTATTAGCAATTGTTGATTCTATTAAGCACTTTCACAAGTATTTATATAATCAAAAGTTTTTGTTGAGAACGGATCACGCTGCTTTGAAATGGCTTTTAAATTTTAAAAATCCAGAAGAACAAGTGGCTAGGTGGATCAAACGTTTACAATCATATGAGGTTGAAATTCAGCATCGGAAGGGTGAACAGCACAAAAATGCTGACGCACTGTCACGGCAATCTTGCAATGATGAATGTAAGTATTGCATTCGCATGGAGGCGAAGGAAATAAATAATCAGTGTTTTCAGGTACGGTTTAAAATTGACGACACTTGGTCAGATGAAGTGATTTGAGAGAACAATTAAAAGATCATGATATAGGGCCGATTTTGAGATGGATGGAAGAAGGGAAGAAACCTGACTGGCAAGAGATTTCAGAATTGAGTCCTGCTACTAAATCGTATTGGGCACAATGAGACTTTCTAAGGGTTATGAACGGATCTCTAAAAAGAATTTGGGAAAGCAGTGATGGTTCCACCCATGTTTTGCAATTAATTATTCCAAAAGTAAAAGTGCCAGAAGTACTCCAACAAATGCACTCCGGAGTATCAGGGGAACATCTAGGGATGAATAAAACGTTGGACAAGATCCGCCAAAGATTTTATTGGGTATACTGTAAATGGATATAGAGGAATGGTGTCAAAAATGTGATACCTGTGCCGCTAGTAAGGAGCACACGCTAAAACAAAAGGCCATTTACAACAGTACAATGTAGGTTCCCCTTTTGAAAGAATTGCTATAGATTTAGCAGGTCCATTTCCCGTGTCAAAATCTGGCAATAAGTACATTCTTGTGGTCATAGATTATTTTACAAAATGGGCAGAGGTTTTTACTATACCTAATCAAGAAGCAGTAGATTATTTTACAAAATGGGCAGAAGTTTTTTCTGTACCTAATCAAGAAGCAGTGACAGTTGCCAACGTTTTTGTTGATGGCTGGGTTAGTCGCTATAGAGTACCAATGGAGCTCCATTCAGATCAGGGCAGGAACTTTGATTCACAATTGTTTAGAGAAATGTGCCGTGTTTTAGGCATACATAAAACACCACAACTCCCCTTAATCCTCTACGTACAGAAATTCCACCAACGTCTGAAGCAGCCATGATTCAGATTCAAATTATTGAGGCCAAAAAACTTGCCGACCCATTTAAAGTGCAAAAATTCTTTGACACTTTATTGGGTCGAAAAGTAAAAATAAAAGCCCGAGAGTCAAGGTTATGTGTGCTTGTCCTTTCGGCAAAAGAAAAAGAAAATGTCTTCTCTTTGTCCAAAGTAGAAAACTACCCAGTTAAGGTATTCAAGACAAGACACGAACCTGTTTCAAAGGCTGTCATTACAGGGGTTCCCTGGAACTGACAACCGAAGACATCAAGACATCGACCGGGAGTACAACTGCGTATCGAATTACAAAATAGATAAAAAAAGTAGTGAGCACAACAACGGCTGTAATCCTTACATACCCCAAAGGCGAAGCACCGGAAAGAGTTAGATTAGACTACTTAGTTTTTCGTACACGCCCCTATGTACAAGAACCAATTCGTTGTTTCAAATGCAACGGTTTTGGTCACAAAGCAAAGGACACATCAAAAAAGAACGTTCTGAAAAGAAAACGCCTGTCACACAAACTCATATTAAGGAAAAACAAGCTATTACTAAAAACAAAGAAAAAGAGAAGAAAGCATCAAAAGATTAAAAAACATGATGAACCAATGAGCTTGCCAACGATACAGGGGCATGTCGAGGAGATTCAGGAAATAACAAAGGACATACCACAAATGCCCTTGGAAGCTGTAATGAAAGCCATTATAAAAATGTTCAATAACATTCTTAAATACAATGGCTTTCAGGCTTACCTTGGAAATATGGAGGTTTCCGAATCTTAAAATTTGAATCCTCTAGAAAACGGGATAAACCAGTTTAAAAAACAAAACATGGACAACAACCTTACCATTTTACAGTGGAACTGTCAGTGTATTCGAGCGAGAGTCAACAAACTAAATATTTTTCTTGGAAAAATGGAAAAAATTCCCGACAACATTGCCCTGCAGGAAACATGGCTGAAAGAGGGCAATAACTTTAGTATTTCAGGCTATAATATTGTCAGGCTGGATAGAGGTCTCCATCAAGGAGGAGGGGTCGCAACACTCCTCCGAGAAAGCATCTCATACACCTCGCAAACCATAGAAGAAAACGAATATGAGTCACTACTTGTGACCATTTCTTCTGAAAAGGGATCAAGCATCACCATTATCAATGCATACGTTCCACCAAATGCCAATCATCAAATACTGCTATCTACACTGGAAAAGTCATTCATTTATACGAACTCAATTGTATTAGGTGACTTCAATGCATACTCTGTTGTTTTCGGTGCTGAAACTTCAGATAATAGAGAAACATTAATTGAGAAATGGTTAGATAAGTATGGCCTTGTTGTCCTTTTTTCCGGATCAGGTACCCACCTGACTCCCAGCGGAAGGACAACTCCTATAGATTTAGCAATGTGTTCTCCTTCTTTATCTCAAAAAGCCTTGTGTAGGGCGTTAGATGAAAATCTGAGCAGTGACCACTACCCGGTTTTGATCACACTAAATAGAAAGGTCAATTACGAGGTTAACAACATAAAGGTATGGAACCTGGAGAAAGCCGATTGGTACAAATACCAACGGCTTTCAGCAGGAGAGTTAAATGAACTCCAAATTTTCACAAAATGTTGACGAAGCAACAAACATGTTAACGCAAGGTCTGAACAAAGCCAAAATGGAAGACCTGATCGGACTTAGGCCAGTACCATGGTGAAATGATGAATGTGAAAGCGCAATTAAAGCAAGAAACAAAGTCTTATACTCACTTCGGAAAGAATATACTACGACTGGTTTTGAACGGTATCGAGAACTCAAACAAATCGCACAGAAGATAGTGAGGACAGCAAAAGAGAACCATTGGCGAACATTCTGTAGCTCTCTTAACTAACAATCTAGTCAGACTACCATGTGGAAAGCGGTGAAAAATATGGTCCAGCGCTGAAACTGAATAAAGATAAAACCGTTTTTTCTGACAAAGACAAAGCGAATGCGTTAGCAACTGCTATCGCAAAACACTCATCAGACAAAAATCTTGACCTAAGAATGAGGCTCTGAAAAGAGAAATTACCTTTACCATCATTTCTTGCGAAAACGACCCACATGAGTTAAACACAGAAATTTCCTTAAAAGAATTTACGGAAGCTCTGATGCAGAGTGCAAACGGCAAATCTCCAGGTCCAGACAATCTCTGCTATAAGATGCTAAGACAAATTGACGAGATAGGTCTCAATAAGCTCTTGGATCTTATGAACTTTTCTTGGTCAAAAGGAAAGGTAGCAAAACTATGGAAGCAATCCATAATTGTTCCGCTACTAAAACCAAGAAAAAATTCTGCAGATACCAACTCATATCGACCCATTTCTCTAACATCTTCATTGTGCAAGGTTACTGAAAGAATTATTGCAAATCGGTTAAGGTTCTACCTGGAGCAAAATAATCTCTTAAACCGTGAACAATCAGGCTTTAGAAAAAAAGAAGATGCACAGATTACATCCTTAGACTACAAAACGATATTAAACGCTTGATGTGGAATAAGGGTAGGACATTGGCGGTCTTTTTGGACTTAGAAAAGGCCTTCGATCTAATGTGGCGAGAGGGGCTTTTGTTAAAACTTAAAAAGCTTGGTGTCAGAGGAAGGATTTTAAAATGGATCCATAGCTTCTTGAACAATCGGGAGGCAATGGTTCGTGTGCGATCCACCTTTTCAGATCTGGTATTGTTGGAAAACGGAACCCAACAGGGTTCTGTCCTGAGCCCCCTTTTGTTCATTGTTATGATGAGCGACATCCCTTGTCAAGAAATCCATGGAATTCGGACATCTATATTTGCGGACGATGTACGAATATGGATTTCAGGAAAAGACCCACATACTATGCGAAACTGCTTACAGACTCGATTAAACGAAATCCAAACATTTTTCCTCGATTGGGGATTCAAACTATCAACCGAGAAATCGGTAGCAGTCTGTTTTACAAAATACAATGAATTTTGAAGAAATTCCCTACCTATTTGTATGGATGACAAAAAAATCAGTTGGAAAAGCGAAGTTACATTTTTCGGTATAATATTTGACTCAAAATTAACCTGGAAAAAACACATTGATAAGATCGTTGATCGTTGCAAGAAAAGATTAAATATCATGCGATGCCTGACAGGACAAAGCTGGGGATGCGGCAAAGAAACACTGATGCTTTTCTACCGATGCGCCATACGATCAGTGATGGAGTTTGGCTGCAAAACATTCGACAGTGCATCAGAACCTCAAAAACAAAGACTTGAGAAAATCCAATATAGGGGCTTAAAAACAGCTTGCGGGGCAATGGTTTGAACCAGTTTGGCCGCTCTACAAATTGAATGCGGAGATCCTCCACTCGATATACGACGAAAGATGTTAATTACAAACCTTGCCACTAAAACCAAGATCATTCCAAACCATCCGGTAAAAGACGTCTTTGTATCTCCCAGAGGACAAGAAGGGGTTAAATGGCGATGGTTCTTTCACAGTAAAGTGAAAGAAGCTGAACAACCAGCAGCCAAAAGAACAGCGGCATTGAACAAAATAGTTGACAAATTCAACCCAGTCCCCTTAAAACTCCTTCTTTAACTCTACCATGGAAACTTATTCCACCTGTTTTTAACGAAGGGCTGGTGGGGTTAAAGAAGGATGATCCGTCAATTCTCCAAAGAGCTAAGGAACTGATTGCTACATATACGATTCGACACATATGTACACAGATGCATCTAAGATAGAAACTGTAGCAGCTGTGGAAATTTATAACCCGGAAAAAGATATGAAAATGGCTAAGAGAGTCACGAATGACGTTAGTATTTATACGGCTGAGTTAACGGCTATAAATGTGGCTTGGAGTGGATGGCAAACCAGACGGTCCACATAAAATAGCCCTATTAACGGATTCATATAGCTCTATGCTTTCATTGAAAAATTCCGCAAATGCTCAAAAATCTGCTCTTGTGGCATCAGTCCTAACACTAGCATCCAACCTCTCAAAAGAAGGGAAGAAAATTACCCTGATTTGGGTACCTAGCCACGTGGGCATACGTAGAAATGAAATGGCAGATTGTCTTGCCAAAGAAGCTACCAAACATCCCGAAATAGAGATTGAGGTTATGCCAGAGATATTTGACATAAAAAACAATACCTAGAGAGCTTTTGAACGAATGGCAGACCAGATGGGACTCTGCTCAAGAAAGTCGACACTACTGGTCTCTCGAAAAAGAGTCTCCAATAAAATTAAATTCAAGGCAACAACAGAAAAAGGAAGTCATCATTTCCCGACTCCGACTTGGAAAGTGTCTGCTGAAACAAAATTTGAAGAGATTGAATCTTTATGAGACAGGTTTGTGCGAAGCCTGCGGAACAGAGGAAACAATCGAGCACTGGTTGCTGCCAGTGGCGTGCCTAGGGTCTTCTGCGCCCGGGGACAAAACACAAAATCTGCGCCCCCCTACATAAAATCTGTCGAACTACATAAAATATAATAACTGTCGTACTCAGTATTTGCATGTAGACTACAGTCTCTGGCGCCTATATACATGCATTTCAGGGTATTTAAATTTCTATATGCATATTGAGCTGAGTTTTAAACAAAATTTATTTTTCTTGCTTTTACTGCAGCAAACTGGTTAATTATATCATCAAAATCAATCTGTTCAAGAACTTTCCTCTCCACACTCATTAGGGCCAGATCGCTAAGTCTATCTTGTCCCATGGATGCTCGAAGGTAGGAAAGAATTATTTTTAATTTACTGAAGGATCGCTCACAGCTGGCAATCGAGACAGCTATGGTAAGAAGGATTTGTAGAGCAACACGCAAATTTGGAAAAACATCTTCTCCGTAACTAACAATGAACGACAAGAGTTCTGTAGGAGTCTTTGGTGCAGTATCCTGGCGGGTCTCAAGGAGCATTCTGCAGTCACATACTTCATTTAATAACTCAATTCCTTCAACATCCGAGTCATAAAAATTTCCAAATTCAATACAATGATGACGGAGACTGTCAAGATCTTTGTCATTCAAAAGTTTGTCTACATCAAGTAAGAATCCGAATTTGAAGTTCAGATCTTTGAGACGAGTAAACCTTGTTGTCATCTCCTGTTGAAGTCGATCTAAAATGCTCTTCATGATCCGAACAATTTCTTCTTCTGCCGAAAGTCCTGCATCTCGGGCAAGTTCTCCAGGCATCCTTCTCCGTCGCCTGATTCTACTTTCTACAGCAACACCCCATAGCTCACATCTTTCCTTTGCTTTTAGCACTGAATCATGGCATATGTCTTCAAAAAACATTCCAGTAGTTTGCTGGACTTACTAGCTTCTCTTATTTCATCTGCCTTTCTTTTTCTTCGCTGAGCTCCACTAGGCCTTTTTTCAAACATATCTGGAATTAAGAAAACTTTGTATATAAGATACAATATTAATAAATAGAAAATAATAATCATTGCTACTCACTTTGTTTATTTGTTTTCCTTCAAAACAGAAATGCAAAATCCAAACAACTTTTCTTTTTGATGATTGATTAGTAGTTCATTAACATAGTTGGTATGGTATATAATAACCATAGATATCTATGATAATATATATATCTATGATAATAACAAAGAATAGCCAAAATGAACGTCTTGTTCAAAAAGTTTGTGAACTTTTGAAAAGATCCTCAACAAATTTAAATTTTTTTTAATTATTTAAAAAATTTGGTCACTGATATTGCGCCCCCTCCAGCCTTGCGCCCGGGGACAACTGTCCCCCCTGCCCCCCCTCCTAGGTACGCCACTGGTTGCTGCACAGCAAAGAAACGACACAACTAGGAATGGAACTTGGGAACTTTTGTAAAAGGGTCCAAAAACCAACTACACTCCAAACCATACTGAACTCGGAAATATGCCACGACATCATCTATAAATGGATACAAAATAATTCTAAAGAACTGTAAATATAGAGAAAAAATAGTTTAGTGTAAATAAGTATTTTTTCATTTTGATTTTGTTTTCGCGTCTTAAAACACATGGTGTAAAAGACTATAAACTATAATAAAAAAATTTTTGAAACAAATCGCTAAATGCGAGCCAGTCCCAAGCCTGGAGAAAGGAGTAGGGAAAAGTATAAAGGATCAAATTCTGATCCACGACAGGAAGTACTTAAGTGCTTCCTAAATACAGCCATTAGAGTCTTAAAACACCTGGTGTAAAAGACTATAAACTATAATTTAAAAAAATTTAAAACAAATTATTAGTATTATTAATTTGTTACTACTATTCCTACTCATGCGTGATTCACAGTGAACAATGCCAGCAAGACGCCAAGGAGCTAATTTGGATCGTAGAACGAATAATGCTAAAAACATCCGAAATAGAAGAACTCAAAGAACAGACGAACAAATCCTACAACATAATTCAAATGTGCGTGTGAACATGGTGCAATTGCGAGAATCGCAATCACAAAAGGCACGAGCTGAACGAAATCAACAACGACAATTGGAACAAAGACAAGCTCGCCGGTTAGTAGTTAACCCGAAAACCTGTCGAAATTGATTTTGAAGTGACGCGCGTGCCCGTGTATTGAATTGATTTTCAAATCTTCAACTAGTTCAGGCTAGTTATATATAAAGTCGCGCGGGTGAAATGTGAAAAATGTCGGTCTAGATAGCTCAGTTGGTAAAGCATTAGACTGATGATCTAAAGGTTGCCGTTGCCGGTTCAATTCCGGGTCTGAGCATAAAATTTGGCGATTTTTTTGAAGTGACGCGCGTGCCCGTGTATTGGGTTGTTTTTCAATTCTTTCCTCGATATATATTCTCTATTATTTCTCTAATATTTTGTGCGCTCTGCACATTTCCATGGTTACGTAATTTTCTTTGTGTCTATGAGCCACACTTTCTTATGGGCTGACCCTGTTCAAGCTAGTTATATAAGTCGCACGCGTGAACCATGAACAGTGCCGGTCTATATAGCTCAGTTGGGGAACGTTAGACTGAAGATCTAAAGGTTCTCGGGTCTGGGATTTTCATTTTTTCTCAGAAAAAGCGTCGGCTGAATTTCATATTGTAATAAACTGTTTCAATTTAAATGTTTTATGGTTTTTTGTTACTAATTATTACTGAAAATGTCGTTAATCCTTGACTTTTGTGGGTGGTAATTTTTCAGAAAACTCCTTACTAATCAGTTTCTCCTTCCGCGCCCCCCTCCGAAAAAATTTCTGGCTGCGCCACTGGCTGGGATGTGTTGCGCATAAGGAAAAGTACAACTACCAAAATTGAAACACCGTCTGAACCATTTAACGGCTTACTTATCGGTACACATCTAGATTCAAACCTGTTTCTGAAGTCCATTCGCACATTCAATTCATGTTTCCAAATGACATCATTCTGAGCAACAGAAATAATTCACAATAATGCAGCAAATGGCCAACAATACAATTCAACATTCAAGATTAAAGGCCAAGTGTATCACTAAGTGGGCTCATTGCTACCAATACCTAACGAGCCACATCAATTTTTACAAATCTACTTCATGGGCGGTGAGGACCATGAACGCGCACTCGCCAATCGTGTAGATGCACGTTTCGACTACAATAACCTCACTTCACCTTATGTCAGCGAGTTGGACGTTCTATTGAACGAGCACAATGAATTATTAAAATTCTTCAAATCACACATGCACAAACAATGACAAATTATTTGGCGACACTCTGTTACTTCTTTCAGGGAATTTCAGACAAACACTTTCCGTCATTCCACGTTCAACTTACGCCGATGAAATCAATGCTTGCTTGAAATCATCGGCACTGTGGGGCTATGTTGAAAAAGTACAGCTAAAAATAAACATGCGTGTTCAAATGCTTCAAGATCCATCTGCCGACGCGTTCTCAAAACAATTGTTAGATATAGATGATGGAAAAGTTGCTGGCTTCATAAAATGGCCAACCAATTTCTGCACAATTGTACATTCGCAAAAATTCTCTCATGGGCAGCATATTTCCCGATTTACACACACAATACATGAATCATGAGTGGTTGGCAGAAAGAGCCATTGTGGCATCAGAAAATATGGATGTCAATGATTTAAATTTCAATATACAACAGTTGTTGCCAGGCGAATTGGTGTCATACAAATCTATCGATACAGTTTTCGATGCCAGCAAAACTGTAAATTATCCAGCAGATTTTTTGAACTCATTGGATTTGCCAGGCATGCCACCGCATCATTTACAACTTAAAGTTGGATCATCGGTTATTCTATTTCGGAATTTGAACCCACCGTGGCTGTGCTATGGCACGCGATTAATAATTAAAAAATTGATGAAAAACATTGGCGAAGCCAGCATTTTGAATGGCAAGTTCTGAGGCAAAAGTGTTTTGCTGCCACGGATCCCAATGATTTCCACAGAAGTGCATATTGAATTCAAACGGTCACATTATGCAAGACTGGGAAGCAAGTCATGGACTTCTTAATATTAAGAAGTCCATTAACAAGTAATGCCTGTTACGCAATTGTAAACAGTGCTTCGAAAACTTTTGCAATGATCATGTATAGGCACTTTTGGCCCGGAAGGTTTTTTGGGCCCCTGAGCCAGGAGATCGGAGAAGGAGTCCAAACCTTCTTAACTTTCGAGGCAAAAAGTTCCTATGTACGACCATCGAAGGTAATTGCGTAATAAAATTCAAATTTTGTTTACGTAACAACGTTTGAAGGCTTCAAGCAACTTTTAGCAAATCTATTTTACGTTTTATGGGCTAAAATAAGTTATGAAAAAGTGGAAAAGAAAAAATGAGCGCGAGCGGGAACGGAAACGGGAGAGCAAGCGGGGAAGGAAACGGAACAAGAGAGAAAAATGATAAAAAACCTCTGAAAACCCCGAGCAACGCCGGGTAACCCCGCTAGTATATAAATAAATAGAATATTAATTTAAATTTAACGGTGGCCTTACGACTACCTAGTAATTATAATGCGATGCGCCTGGTTGAGGGCGATGGATGGGGAAAAGAACAATATGGTAGAAAAAATAAAATGGAATAAAACTTTTTGGGAGCTGTGTTCATAACGCCCGTGTAATTTTTTCTAATTGCAATTAATAGCATACTTTGTAGGTCTTTTCATTTGACGGCGAGATTCCCTTTTTACTTAGTTTTCTGTTGAAAATTAAACAGACTTTTAATTATGTGGATGAAATGAATGATATAAGAGATAAAAACATTACTCCAGAACCCCAAATGTCTGATGGAGTACCAGGGCTTGAGTGAAATATTTAAGCTCAGTGTTAAGCTTTTCCATGCTGATAGCACAGGTTCCATGTTTTTCCCACTCATTTTTCCTAAATGTTTATTCAACCTTCATGTTATTTTATTAGTAAAGTTTTGGTAAATTAATAACAAACCAAAAAGTTGTTTGCTGGCCAGGAACAAGATTAGGCCAGTTAATGACCAGCTTGTCTCTTATACTCTGTCAAAGACACAAATATACTATATTAGTTTATAAAATCTGAATAATTAACTCAATAGATACTATTTCAAAATTGAATATCTTCTAATTTGTATAGTCACTAAATAAACTATATATAAAGCAAACAGAAAAACTGAGTGTCTGGCTATCAAATGTTATGCAAAACAACATACATCAATTGATCTTTCATTGAACGTTATGTTTCTGCAGTGCTGTGGTTTCTTCGTAGTTCCAAGAACTGGCCTGTTAAAAGTAACAAACAATAATTAACGGCTCATTCTCTATAGATGTAGAATATTTTTTGCCCACACATTTTAGCTTTACCATAGGCCATGAATGGTCCAAAATTTTGTTTCAGCAGGTAAATTGCAATGTTTTTCAGTCTATAATAGAAAATAATTTTGTGTAGTAAAAAAGTCAATATTTCAGGGACTATGTATCACAATTTATAAACTTACTTGTTCTTGTATCTTATTACACATGGACTGCGGCCACTCAATTGCAAATATAAAATGATCCCATGAGATATCCTTTTGAGAACTAAAAAATTGACGTGTTAGTTACTTTTGAAAATTCTTATTAGAGTAATTAACCATTTATAAGAAAAGGTAGTTAGCAATCACAGTCATTTGCATCATTAGGAACTACAATTTATTAAAGCCCTCAAACCACCTATGGTTTGGCTGCATACAATCTATTGCAAGTTAATTAAGGGAAATTAAAGGCAGGGGTGGATAAAGAGAAAGACACCTGGGGGTCCGGAAACCCGCTTTCGTTGCAAATTACTAAATTTATTTAGCACTACAAACAGTTACGTGGTCCAAGAGTCTGGGTCAAGTGAATAGCCTAGGGTACAGAGTAACAGTGGTAATAACGCTCTTCATCTCGCATTTTTAGTCTGTTTTATCGCTCTACCTTAATTTGAAATTAAATCACTTAGAGTAAATCGAGGTCTTAGAAAAAGTTAGTCTGCTCTACTTGTTTATAACACTGTTATTTAAATTGTACAAAATGAATAAATACACATCTTAAGTTTATTGATGTTTATCTGTCAAATATGATGAATCATTTATTTTCATACAAGCGGGGTTGCACGGTGTTTTAAAAGGTTTTTACATAATTTTTCTCATACTTTTCTCTCTCTTTTGCCACAATTTTCTGCTCTGCCTGCCCTTCTGCTCTAGCTCCTTCTAGCTCTCCCGCTCGCTCTATTGCTCTTTTTCGCTCTCCCGCTCCCACTCGCTTTCCCAATCTTCTTTTCTTTTTTCCTTTCCCTCCTAACTTCTTTTTGTCCATAAAACGTAAAATAAATAGATTTGTTAAAAGTTACTTGAAACTATGAATTTTGTTTGTAGATCAACACTTTTGGCCTTGAATGTTTTTTGGTAATAAAAAAATTGAAAAACACTTTTAAAAATTAAAAACTATCCTCTTTTTTTAAGTTTGAAAGTTTCAAGCATCTTGTAACTTGTCTATTTTACATGTTATGGGCTAAAAGAAGTTGAAAGAGAGTGGAACTGAAGAGCGAGCAATAGCGGGAACTAGAGATCAATTGGGAGCGGGAACTAGAGAGCAAGTGGAAGCGGGAACAAAAAGCGACCGTGAACGGGAAAGCCACCGGGAACGGGAAAACTAGCGGAAACGGAAAAGTGACCAGGAGCGGGAGAACAAGCGGAGAAGGAAACGGAAGCGATTACAAAAACTTCTAAAAACCCGGGCAACCCCGTCACTTTCCTGTTCCCGCTTGCTTTCCCGTTCCCAGTTGCTTTCTCGTTCTCGGCCGTTTTTTCATGCTCCTTCTTGATCTCTCGCTTTTTTCCCTTTCCCTCTTGCTCTTCCGCTCCCAGTTCCTTTTCTATTCCCGTTTGCTCTCTTGTTCCGTTCCCGCTCGCTCTCCCGTTCCCGTTTTTGCTCGCTCTACCGCCGACTACCGCTCAGTTTGTGACCGATCTCCATCTTATTTACAAAACCTTCCTCTATTTCTATTGATTTTCGAGGTTGTGTGAAAACTATATCATGTCTGTGAGTCTGTTTGTCTTTTATAGAAATCTGAACCGCTGAAGCGATCTTGATGAAATTTGGCAAAAAGGTAGCTCTCATACAGGGGAAGAAAGTTAAAAAAGTTTGGTACTCCCTACTTCGATCCACCTCCTCAAGGGGGCCAAAAAATCTTTCCAGGCCAAAAGTGCCTATGTACGACTATCAAAGGTAATTGCGTATTAAAATTAAAATTTAGTTTACGTAACAACGTTTGAAGGCTGCAAGCAGCTTTTAGCCAGTTTTAGCAAATTTATTTTACGTTTTATGGGCTAAAAGAATGGAAAAGAGAAAATGAGTGCTAGCGGTAACGGGAACGGGAGAGCAAACGTGAGCGAGAACAGGAGAGCAAGTGTTAGCGGGAACGGAAAAGCAAGCGTGAGCAAGAACGGGAAAGCAATCGGGAACGGGAAAGTGACTGGAAGTGGGAAAGCAAGCGGGGAAGGATATATATATATATATATATATATATATATATATATATATATATATATATATATATATATATATATATATATATACAGTGGTACTCCTTATTAACGACTTTGAAAATGTCATAGAAATCAGGTCTTAAAAGGGAGGGGTCTTAAATGGGGAGAAAGGATATTTACAACCAAATAAAAAAGGTACACAAAATGTACATACACTGCATTGTATTATATTCAAACAATACATATATAATTGGACAAAACTATGTTATTGTTAAACTCAAAAATTTAATTTTTAGTTATTTTGGGAAAAAATGAAGTAAGTGGAGTTTGAGCAACTCTTGACTTCTTTTTAAGATGTTCTGTTTGAATTTGACCCTGAAAATTTTCCAAAAGTTCTGGAATGCCTTGAAATCCATAAGTCAGTGCAAAAGAATCAACTGTTGAGTGCTTTTAGCAGCAGCAGTAAAAGAGATCACTGGTTCAATTATTTCATCAGTTCCATCTTTTTGTGGATCTTCTTCAGGCTGTGACTGAATATCCAAGTTATCTTCTTCTGTTTCAGCACAGGTTGGGACTTTGTCATCTATTGCAGCAAACTCTTCCAATGTCATGCCATTGAGGAGCTTGACTTCACCATTTGAAGGGTTCTCTTTTTCTATTTCAAATGACTGGCAATCTCTTTGTCCAATCCTCTACCGTTTCCTCAGATACCTCTGCTCTGTCTCCGGAAAGAACAGATAAATGAATGTTGTGGCGTTTCATCCACTTATACAGCCATCCGTTAGATGCCGTAAATTCATTGTGCCCAAGAACCACAGCCTCAATAGCCGCCTTCTCTTGGATCATGCGACCACTGATAGGCAAATTTCGACGTCGACTATCGCAAAACCACTTCCACATTATTTCGTTCAAGTCGCTGTAAACACATTTTCTTTGTTTATCGTACTTTCGTTCCGCATTGTCACCTTTTTCCCATCTTTCAAGAATTGAAGCTTTGTCCTGTACAATTCCCTGAATTTGTGTTTTACCGACATTTACCGATTTTGCAATTGAGATTGCAGTTTCTCCGCTGTCACTCCTTTTTATCACTTCTATTTTTTCTCCTAATGTTAATATTTTTCGTTTTCTTTTCTGTGAGTTCAAAGTTGACGTCATTTTACCAAATTAAAATTTAATTCGCGAAATCAAATGAGAGACGAGACGCTTTGAATAAATATAAAGATTCCGGAAGTTTTGTTTTGTTTGTGAATAAGGATGGCATGTTTTGGTGAATAGGGATGGCATGTTTTGAATGTGTATACCGAAAATTGAGAATTTTAAAAAGTCGTAATTTTTACGCTTTAGTGAAAATTTTTTGTGTTTTTTAAGGTCGTTGGTCGGGTTTTGGAGGGAGTCGTAGATCGGGAGTGACGCTTAATGGGAAAACAATCCGTCAGAAAACAAATGGTCGGAAATGAGAGAGTCGTAAATGGGGAGGTCGTTGGGGAGGAGTATTACTGTATATATATATATATATATATATATATATATATATATATATATATATATATATATATATATATATATATATATATATATATATATATATATATATAGATATATATATATTCTTTTAGGCAAACTCGATTGAAAAAAGTGGCGCACTTGGCTGAATCGATTTTATTTTTAATTTTTTCCAATACTCTAAATCGGTTTAAAAATAATTTATTCCCAAACACAAACTCCATAATCTTATAGGCTAATAGATCTATTTCGGCAATTTTTTGCCATCATCAGAGCCGTTTAACTTTTTAAAATAAAATGCAGTGACTAAATGGTAAAAGATACAACTAATTGAAAGGAATTAAAATACAATTTAAATAAAATTTAAATTCATTATATACAAATGTAACAACATAAAAAATATTTAAATTAAAATAATTATAATAATAACAGTAATAACTAAATAATTAAGATCAGTTAGTAAAGCCTTTAACAACGGAATTACAGTCAACTTCAAGGACGTGACTGGAAGAAGAATCCCATACATTATCTATAACCTTTGAAACACAAACGTCTGGTACAAAACATTCATTCAACGAATAAATACCTGAAGAAACATTGGCACTATTAACATGCATATTTTTAACAGAAGTTGTAAATGAGTTAAAACATTTATTATTATTATTATTATTAGTTTTATTACTATTTAAAGAACCAAAAAGTTTAAGAGTTAAATTATATATATATATATATACTAGCGGGGTTACCCGGCGTTGCCCGGGTTTTTTAGAGGTTTTTCTAATGTTTGTCTCTCTCGCTCCCGTTCCCTTCTCCACTTTCCCGTTTTCGTAGCGTTCCCGGTCGCTTTTCCGCTCTCGGTCGTTTTCCAGCTCCCGGTCGCTTTCCCGCTCAGAAGTTCTGTTATCGATTTTCTCTCTTGCTCGCGTTTCCTTCCAAGCTTGCTCTCCCGATTCCAGTCGCTTTCCGCGTTCCCGGTCGCTTTCCGCGTTCCCGGTCGCTTTCCGCGTTCCCGGTCGCTTTCCCGTTCCCGGTCGCTTTCCCGTTCCCGGTCGCTTTCCCGTTCCCGGTCGCTTTCCCGTTCCCGGTCGCTTTCCCGTTCCCGGTCGCTTTCCCGTTTCCGGTCGCTTTCCCGTTCCCGCTCACGCTTGCTCTCCCGTTCCCGGTCATGCTTGCTCTCCCATTCCCGGTCACGGTAGCTCTCCCGTTCCCGTTTCCGTTCCCGCTCATTTTCTCTTTTACATTCTTTCATAACTTCTGTTAGCCTATAAAACGCAAAATAGATTTGCTAAGACTATATATATATATATATGAATGTTTGTGGGTTAGTTTGTCTATTATAGAAACGGGAAAGCACCCGGAACGGACAGCGAGCGGGAACAGAAAAGCAAGCGTGAGCGGGAATGGGAGAGCAAACGTGAGCGGGAACGGGGCAGCGACCGGGACGGGAAAACGACCGGGAGCGGGAAAGCGACCGGGAGCGGGAAAGCGACCGGCAGTGGGAAAACGACCGAAAACGGAAAAGCTAACAGGAGTGGGAAAGCAGGTGGGAAAGGAAACGGGAGAGAAAGAGACAAACATTAGAAAAACCTCTAAAAAACCTGGGCAACGCCGGGTATCTCCGCTAGTACATACATAAACACACACACACAGACACACATACATGCACATACACATACATACATACACACATACATACGCACATACATATATATATAGTTCCCGCTCGCTCACCCGCTCCGCTCCGCTCATTTTGTGACGGATTTCAAAAATTTTTTTTTTCTTTTTGATTTTCATTGACTCTCAAGGTTGTGTGAAAATTTCATTACGATCGGATGAATGGTGTAGCAATGCATAAAGGACATTAACATACATATATACAAACATTCATTTTTATATATATAGATATATATATATATATATATATATGTAAATTGATTTGAGGGTGGAACAATCACCTCAGACAATTTTAGATATAAATGATCCGTTTTTTATTAAATCGAATGTCAACATAAAGTGCCATAGACCATTGATAGAGAATCATTATCTGCAGCAACAATGTATTTGAGTTCAAGCGAGGTCGAAATAGACCTGAGTGCCGAATTTTTTTCAGGATGTCGTCTGGCTGGAATAAAATTCCGGCTCAAATTTCGGCTGGCCTATCTTCTTATTGCTCAATTACGACTGAAAAAATAATGTTTCAAATATGGTTCAAACCGAATTTTAGGCTTAAATCATACATACTTTATCTCTACATTTTCCGCAGTCTTATGCACTACCGGGCCGGTTTGTTTACGTTCAAAATGGTTGGTTGTAAAGGACTTCTTTACAGCGAGTCCGCTATAGTTGAATGGGATATATAAACCGGGAGGTATAGGAATCCGATCACGGAAATCGCGATTTTTCAAAAACGGTAATAGCCAGCGACCTAAGATTTTACAGGTACATGGGGGTCAACGAGATCTACTTCCAGTGCCAACCGGAAGTCTGTGCGACTACGGCCACTTTCGCTTTTGGGCTATAAACGCTTGCGGATTCGACGTCAAATATCTCCGGAACCACGTGACCTTGAAAAACAAAACTCAAAAGGAACATAGGAGTCTCTGTGCCCCAACTTGAGTTTGAATCGCAGGGTCACGTGACCCGGTTCCGGGGTAATGAGCGCTCAAAAATCGGTACCCCGGATTCGGCACTATTTTTTGGCCAACGCTACAGCCACCCCATCAGGCGCAACAGAGCTGCACTCTACATGAAGAGACGACCCTTGAATGGGACCACACGATGGGGATAGAATTTTTAAGGTGTCACGACAAAACGTTCACAGACAAAATGTTCAACGACAAAATGTTCCCGACAAAACGTTCACGACACAACGTTCACGACAAAATGTTCACGACAAAATGTTCACAGACAAAATGTTCACAGACAAAATGTTCACGGACAAAATGTTCAACGACCAAATGTTCACGACAAAACGTTCACGACACAACGTTAACGACAAAATGTTCACGACAAAATGTTCACAGAGAAAATGTTCACAGACAAAATGTTCACAGACAAAATGTTCGACGACAAGATGTTCACGACAAAACGTTCACGACACAACGTTCACGACAAAATGTTCACGATTGCAACTTTTAAATTTAGTTTAGTTTTAAATGATAAAATATTTTGTGTTTCACAAAATGAGCGCAAATAAAACGTTAACAATAGTAAATGCAATGTTAATTTCCTCTTTGATACCCCTAACTCAAACGGCAACCAGATGAGTATGGATCGGAGGACTGTAAACTGTTCAGCAAGAAGGAAAAAACAGATGAAATGAGATAGCTATAATAGGAAAATACAATTAGTTACTAATTTGAGATCGATTGAATTTTCAATTTCAATTAAGCAAACGACGTAAGTAAGGTTTGATGGCTGTATTCTAAAGATTAAAAAGTTAAGGGTATCCAAGAGAAAATTAACCAACCCGCATTAACTAGTTAATAAATGGAACGATGATTAAAAGGGTCGAAATATGAAATCTTTATTAACTCCGATTAAAAAGAAAAATAAATGCAATTAATTAGGTATTAATTGAGATTCATT
This sequence comes from Erpobdella octoculata, assembly GCA_963978895.1. Taxonomy (NCBI): domain Eukaryota; kingdom Metazoa; phylum Annelida; class Clitellata; order Hirudinida; family Erpobdellidae; genus Erpobdella; species Erpobdella octoculata. Next base: position 24,105,478 of record OZ022243.1, on the reverse strand, counting down.
TGATGTTTCAATTTTAATTAAGTGAACGTCAGAAAGAAGCCTTGATCGTTGTAGCCTAGCGATTAAGAAGTTATCGGCTTCCAAGTACAATAAGCCTCCTTTAATTAGCTAATTAACGTAACGGTGACTTGGGTAAAGCAGCATGCAGCTACTTGCGTTTTTCAACTAGAATTGAAAATACATCTCTAGCAATTAAAAACTAAAAAGTTAGGATATCCAAAAGCAATTAACCGGCATTAACTAGTTAATAAATGGAACGATGATAAGAAGGATCAAAATATGGATGAAAAAGAAAAAAGCCAAATAGCCATAACTCCATACAATTATTTATTAATTGAAGATCATTTGATGTTGCCAATACGTATTAGTTTCATGCTGTCATGCACATATACTTTGTAAATAAAATGGTGAATAGACACATCACTAAAAATTACTTAATAATTAGTTTGCAAGCGATCTTGACATAATAAAACAAAATTTTTATTTTTCAGTGTGAACATTTTGTCGTGAACGTTGTGTCGTGAACGTTTTGTCGTGAACGTTTTGTCGTTGAACATTTTGTCTGTGAGCATTTTGTCTGTGAACATTTTGTCTGTGAACATTTTGTGCGTGAACATTTTTCGTGAACGTTTTGTCGTGAACGTTTTGTCGTGAACATTTTGTCGTTGAACATTTTGTCGTTGAACATTTTGTCGTTGAACATTTTGTCTGTGAACGTTTTGTCGGTGTTCATTTTGTCGTGAACATTTTGTCGTGAGCGTTGTGTCGTGAACGTTTTGTCGTGAACATTTTGTCGTTGAACATTTTGTCTGTGAACGTTTTGTCGTGGAACCAATTTTTAAAATTCGTATTCCAGAAATGGATTTATGGGCGTTCAAAGACGGCGGTTTTTTTAAATTTTCGGCTATAAACGCTTGCGGAGTCAACGTCAAATATCTCCGGAACCATGTGATCTTGAAATACCAAACTCAAAAAAAAAACATAGGGGTCTATGTGCCCTAACTCGAGTAAGAATTGCAGGGTCACGTGACTCCCGGTTTCGGAGTTATGAGCGCTCAAAAATTGGTACCCCGGATTCGGCACTACTTTTTGGCCCACGCTACAGCCCCCCATCAGGCGAAACGGAGTTGCACTCTACATGAGAAGACGACTCCTGAATGGGACCATCTGATGGGGAAAGAATTTTTCGAATTCGTATTCCTGATATCGATTTATGGACGTTCAAAGATGGCGGGTTTTTTTTTCAATTTTTTCAGTTTCATGTCTGTAAGTTTCCACTCTCATTTATTCGTGCATGGATTCGAATCCGAATACGCCAAGTGTACTTTTAGTAAAAATGTCTTCTTTGTCTAGTCTAGAATTTTGACTGGTAGAAAATAAGAGAGATCTGTATGGGATTACATTGTTTTCAGTCATGAGACTAGTGTTGAATATAGTTTTTGTTTTGCTTATAAATCGAACAGTTTATTTTATCTATTATTAATTGACTATTGTTCTTTTTATTCTATGTACTTCCGTCTTCCTTCTTTGTTGTTTCTCGAGTCGACATGTTGCTTTTAGTTGTGTACAATAAATTCGGGTTTTACTCCTAAATAAAGTATAAAACACAATAGGTTATGGGCCCAGTCAGCTACTAACTGTGTAACTCGAATTTATTAAAAGTTTACGATCGAAATTTTTCGTAATTTAGAGCAGCGAAGTAATCACGTTTTCTTTTGAATCGCTGACACCTGTTGACAGTTGTTTGAATAATGGATTTCACGAGAATTCAAATCAAGCCGCTAGAAGGCAAGTCAAATTGGTTGAACTGGAAAGGTAGAGTTTCGATCCTACTGCGCGGCACACCAGATGTCATGGACGTTGTAGAAGGGAAACTTAAAAAACCAGACGAACCGAGGGATGATTCAACAGAAGCCGAGGTAACTGCATATCAAACCGCCTACAGCAAGTTTTTGAAAGCTGACTGCAGTGCCATGGTGATTCTATCAACCAACATGTCAGAAGAATCTTATGAAAAGGTTCGTTCCCATGCATGTGCAAGAGAAGTTTGGTTGGAATTACATAGGCTGTTTGATGGAATAAATGAAGACAGAGCCTATGATCTCTGTATGCAGTTCTTTGGTTACAAGATGTGTCAAGGTGATGAAGCTGCTACTCATGTTGGTAAGCTAAAGAATATCTGGAAGGAGCTAAAGGTCGAACTTGGTAAAGAAGAAAACAAAGATCTACTGCTCATGTGCCGTATAATTGAAACATTGCCAAGTGAGTATTTCTCATTTTCTTCGAGTTGGAGAATGTTGAGCAAAGCCGAACGGACTGTTGATAATCTCACGAATCAGTTATGTAGTTACGAAAGAGCTCTGGCTGGCAAAACTGAACCCGTTCAACAGGAAGCATTGTTCGCTAAGTCAACATACCCGAAGTCGGCACAGAAACAGAAAAGTCAAATAAAGTCTGCAAAACAAGGTACCATTATTTGTCATTACTGCAAGCAAGTAGGACATGTTGTTCGTAAATGTAGAAAATGGATTGCCGATGGCAAACCACCGAAGCCAGCAAATGATTTGAACATCAGTCAAGGTAAAGCTCCAGAGTCAGTCCATTCTGTGTCATTGTCTGCTGTGTATTCAGATGTTCTTGCAATTGATAGTTCTACATCTGCTGATGGTTGGTATGTAGATAATGGCGCAACCAGTCATTTGACTTTTAGAAGTGACATACTGACAAACTTCAAGAAATTCTCAAATGTCCAGAGCCTACAGATAGCAGATAAAAATCACGTTGAAGCTGTTGGTGCAGGTACTGTCCACCTGAAAACAGTGATTGATAAAAAGAACATTGAAGTGAAACTTGAAAACGTGTGGTATGTTCCAAAGTTGAACAGAAATTTGTTTTCAGTATTAGCAGCTCAAGACAGGAAGAAAAACAGTATTTTCATGTCTACACAAGAAAGATGTTTCTTCAAGGTCGACAATGTGAAAGTTCTTGTTGGTGCTCGAGAAAGAAATGGTGGTTTGTTCAGGCTGATTGCAGATACAGTTGTACCATCTAAGTTACAAGAAGCAAATATTGTAAAGGACGAAAATTTGATTCAGTTGTATCACGAAAGGCTTGCTCATCAAAACAAAAGACATGTGAAGTCAATTTTAAAACAAGAATTCAACATAGATGTCAGTCTTGATGGTGAAGTTTGTGAAGGATGTGTCTTCGGAAAAGCACATCGCCTGAAGTTTGGAACCAGAGTTCGAGCAACAAAACCAGGCGAAAGAATACACACTGATGTTTGTGGTCCATTTTGTAATTCATTCTCAAATTATCGCTATTTTGTCCTGTTTAAAGATGACTACAGTGGCTTCCGTTTTGTCTACTTCATGAAAGAAAAGTCTGAAGTGTCAGAGAAATTGACGTGGATGCTTGCTGAGTGCCAAACAGCTGGACATACAGTGATGGAGTTGCTGAGTGACAATGGTGGTGAATTTGACAATGCTGATGTGAAGAAAATTTTGAACAAACATGGTATCCGACAACGTCTGATAATGCCATACACACCTCAACAAAATGGATGCAGTGAAAGAGAGAATCGCACCTTAGTAGAAGCCGCCAGGGCCATGAGATTAGCTCATGCAGAATTACCTCAAGCTTTATGGGCACAATTGATTCAGACCGCTGGGTACATCTTGAATCGAACTGCACCTACTTGTGTCAAAGGAAAATCACCATATGAACTGTGGTACAATAGAAAACCAAAAATCACACATTTGCGAATTATTGGTTGTACTGCATATGTTCATGTTCCTGATCAACGAAGAAAAAAGATGGACACTAAAGCTGAGAAGGGTATATTAGTTGGCTATGAAGGCGATGATGGCTATAGAGTTTTTCTCCAGCCAGGAAATAGAACAGTTCGTTCAAGAGATGTTGTTTTTGATGAGAAAATTCTAAGAACAACAGTTCCAAATTGGCCATTGAAATCTGATCAAGATGAGTCTGATGCTGATGACGATCAGATGACTGAAAACAGTGGAGCTGTGACTGAGGAAATACCTACCATTGCTGATGAACTGACACAGAGTGGTGCACCTGCTTCAGGCATACAGTTGCGTGACCGTGAATGCATCAAGAGGCCTGCTCGTTTCGATGACTATGTGATGATAGCAGCAGAAATGTTCAGTTCTTCAGAACCTACCAGCTTTGAGGAGGCAGTTCAAAGTGATCAGAAGAATGAATGGCAGCAAGCGATAAAAAATGAAATGCAATCGCTTTGTGAAAACCAGACGTGGCAACTTATGGATCTCCCTCCTAAGAAAAAGGCTATTCCATGCAAGTGGGTCTACAAAGTCAAGACTAATTCAGATGGTTCCATCGAACGTTACAAAGCAAGACTTGTAATTAAAGGCTATGCTCAAAAGAAAGGAGTTGATTACGATCAGACCTTCAGTCCAGTGGTCAGAAATACAACTGTTAGAACTCTTTTAAGCGTTGCAGCCAGTGAAAGAATGCATCTGATGCAGTTCGATGTTTCAACGGCATTCCTATATGGTGATCTGCAAGAGGAAATCTATATGGAGCAGCCCGAAGGGTTTACTGATGGTTCTGCTAGAGTGTGTAAACTGAAAAGAAGTTTGTACGGACTCAAGCAGGCTCCCAGATGTTGGAACACGCGGTTTGGCAATTTTTTAAAGAAGATCGGATTTAAACAAAGTGATGCTGATCCTTGTCTGTTTATAGTGGAAAGAAATATGAAAAAATTGTTTTTTGCTTTATATGTTGATGATGGCATTGTTATGGCTACAGATAAACAAGAACTCTCAGAATTTGCAGAGAGGTTAAAATCAGAGTTTAAAATTATAACAAAGCCAGCAAAATATTTCCTGGGAGTAGAAATCAATCAGAAATCTGATGGCTCCATAAAGATCAGTCAAGCTGCCTATACGAGAAAAGTTCTTGATCAGTTTGGTATGAGTAATTGTCGGCCATGTGTTACCCCAATCATCTCATCTGAGAAGGCAGAGTTTGATGATAATAATGAACCAGTCAAATTTCCTTACAGGTCAGTTGTGGGGGCACTCATGTATTTAATGACGGGTACCAGACCCGATATTGCATATGCTGTTAGTGTTGCTTCCAGGAATTTGGAAAATCCTCTTCATAGTGATGTAGTCCAAGTAAAAAGGATTCTGCGATATCTTAAGGGTACTGAAGATACAGGAATTGTCTACAGACCTCAACAGAATAAAAACACACTCCTGTGTTATAGTGATGCTGATCATGCAGGTGACCATACCACAGGCAGGTCTACGACTGGTGTGGTATGTATCTATGCTGAAGGAGCTATAAGCTGGTTGAGTCAACGACAGACATCAGTTTCTATCTCAACCACAGAAGCAGAGGTAGTAGCGGCTAGTGAGGCTACACGTGAGGTTGTTTGGTTAAAACGTCTGCTGAACGACATTGTTGGATTTGATGATATTCCAGTCATACAAATTGACAATGAAGCTGCTATTCGTTTGGCTCAGAACCCAGAACATCACCGACGTACCAAACACATACAGACTCGTCATTTCTTCATCAGAGAAAAGGTTGCAGACGGTGAAGTTGGTGTCAAGAGTGTCACAACAGAACTTCAAGTGGCAGATGCACTAACGAAAGCTCTACAAGGACCAAGGCTAAAGCAACTGATGATCCACATGGGACTCGGTTAACTTTTCCTGGGAAATCAAGTAGTTTACTAAGAATGAAATTGGTCAGACTGATAACTGTTACGATTTATGCTCAAAATGAGAAGGTGTTGAATATAGTTTTTGTTTTGCTTATAAATCGAACAGTTTATTTTATCTATTATTAATTGACTATTGTTCTTTTTATTCTATGTACTTCCGTCTTCCTTCTTTGTTGTTTCTCGAGTCGACATGTTGCTTTTAGTTGTGTACAATAAATTCGGGTTTTACTCTTAAATAAAGTATAAAACACAATAACTAGCAAGTCAAAGTAAAGTGAGTGCGGATTGTTATTATCCGGAAAGAATTCAACGAACCTGGTTGCACATTTGCAGCGGATGCATAAAATTTTGTATAAATTGTATAAAACTAAACTTGTTCATAAAATAAGGAAGGCTGTCAAGATGCTGATTGTGAGTAAAGCAGAGGGGAATTGAAGTAGTGAAATGATTTCGGTTCTCCAGCAATGAAGAAGTTCAAATATCTGAACAACAAATTGGCGCATCAGTTATCAACATCGACTCATAGAAGTAAATCCTCAACTTCTGCTGATTAGCTGAATCGATACATCCCAGATGTAAAAGATCGAAATGGTGATCAAGATGCTTTGCAGTTTTGGCGGAACAGATATGATATGTATGACAAAAACATTAAAATTCAGTATTTAGGTTTTTTTTTCAAATAATAAGATACATGTTTTATTATTTTGTTGAAAAATTAGTTTTCAAGCTTTGAGGTTTTGTGCCCTTTAAAACTGGCTGAGTCCAGTTGATCCCGGACCAAACCAGGCCTCGACCTTTTTGTTTATGAAACGGGCCAGTTTGGATCTAATTTGTTACGGCACAGTCGCATTGCAATAGGCAATTCGCCAGCGAGGGCATCTTGGTTAAGGCAAAGGAGCTGACTGAGTTGTTCCAAGCACTTCTCAACAAGAAAATTCTGAGATGATGGAACGAGGGATTCTACAGCTTGAAACAAAGCCAAGTTGAACTCGCCAAATCGGTGGTTCATTTTAAAATGGACATAATCTATGATGTTGTAGAAAGCGCGCCTCATGAGCTTGTGTGAAGTAACTTTAGAACCAATAACATGGCAATGACCCAAAGTGGAGGTAACCTCAGAGCCAGTCAGCCAGGTGCTCTGAACTTGTTTGTGCTTTACTGAAACTACATGGTCATCATCATTTGATGGCAGCATCTGCCATTTGATCAAAGACCTCAGCAAACCGCAAGACAAGAAGGCTCATTTTAGCTGTGGAGATCAGTTCCATAGCAAGAGACACATTGCACGAGCGACCTTGCAAAAAAGCATTAACCGGTGACAACAGGTTCAGTATTTTGACAATGGCATTTGAAAAAAATTCCAACTTTGAAACTTTGTTGAGCAGGCTCGATCCTTCAACCGACACATCAACCGGAGCTTTTTTTAGGTTGCAACAATTTCGAGGGTCTGCAAAATTTCTTTGTTGTTTTTGACAACAATTGCAGATTGATAGTGGCCAGTCCATCTTTGAGCAAGTTGCTTTATTGTGTCAATTCCATATGTGTTAGTCAAAAAATTTCGGCGGACAAACACATACAATTTTTTTTTATTGAGATTTAGCATACGCCTTATCAAGACAAGTCTTGCTCAAGGCGAGAAAGGAAGGGTACTTGCAAAGACAGCCATTTATAGGCGCCTACCCCTTTAGCAAATGCGAGTGAACTCCTTGCTTAAGGGAGTTACGCTGGTGACGTCGGCGAGGTTTGAACTGCCGACCTAACGATCGACAGGCGAACGCTCTACCGCTCTGCCACAATTGCTCACATAAGCTGAAAAGTTTTTCACCTTAATCTCTGATTCCATAGCGTGCGCAGCCACGAGATGGAGTTGGTGATTATAGCACTGCACGAACGGAATTCGGCGGCCCAGAGTGTCTTGCAATATTTTCTGGACACCTCTCTTTCCGCCGCTCATTACACTAGCTCCATCATAACATCGACTCAAAATTCAAGCGGGGTCCAGCTGTTGAGACTGAAGCTCTGTAAGCAACGAACGTGTCAGGCTTTTAGCATCTAACACACTAGCCTTGATCATTGCGATCATGTACTCTACTGCCTTTCCACCACTCACATAGCGAATGACAATCGACATAACCTCGAAATATCACTGATTTCGAGTTTCGTCGCACTTGACCAAATACCAGTTAATGTCTGTAAAATGAAGATGGCTCATCTTACGTATATTTGTGTAAATAGCTTATTTTATTATCTTTTATTATCTTAAATTGTGTATATGTATATGTATATATATGTTTGTTTATATATATATATATATATATATATATATATATATATATATATATATATATATATATATATATATATATATATATATATATATATATATATATATATATATATATCTGTGTTTTGCATGTATTTGTATATATATATGTTTGTTTATATATGCATATATATCTGTTGTTATATATATATATATATATGTGTGTGTGTGTGTGTGTGTGTGTGTGTGTGTGTGTGTGTGTGTGCGTGTGTGTGTGTGTGTGTGTGTGTATCCATGTTCGATTGTATGTATATATATATATATATATATATATATATATATATATATATATATATATATATATATATATATATATATATATATATATATATATATATATATATATATATATATATATATATATATATATATATATATATATATATATATATATATATACTAGCGGGGGTTACCCGGCGTTGCCCGGGGTTTTTAGAGGTTTTTCTAATGTTTGTCCCTCTCGCTCCCGTTTCCTTCTCCACTTTCCCGTTTTCGTCGCGTTCCCGGTCGCTTTTCCGCTCTCGGTCGTTTTCCAGCTCCCGGTCGCTTTCCCGCTCAGAAGTTTTGTTATCGATTTTCTCTCTTGCTCGCGTTTCCTTCCAAGCTTGCTCTCCCGATTCCAGTCGCTTTCCGCGTTCCCGGTCGCTTTCCGCGTTCCCGGTCGCTTTCCCGTTCCCGGTCGCTTTCCCGTTCCCGGTCGCTTTCCCGTTCCAGGTCGCTTTCCCGTTCCCGCTCACGCTTGCTCTCCCGTTCCCGGTCATGCTTGCTCTCCCATTCCCGGTCACGGTTGCTCTCCCGTTCCCGTCCCCGTTCACGCTCATTTTCTCTTTTCCATTCTTTCATAACTTCTGTTAGCCTATAAAACGTAAAATAGATTTGCTAAGACTATATATATATATGAATGTTTGTGGGTTAGTTTGTCTATTATAGAAACGGGAAAGCGACCCGGAACGGACAGCGAGTGGGAGCGGGAATGCGACACGGAACGGACAGCGAGTGGGAGCGGGAATGCGACCGGTAGCGGGAAAACGACCGAAAACGGGAAAGCGAACAGGAGTGGGAAAGCAGGTGGGAAAGGAAACGGGAGAGAAAGAGACAAACATTAGAAAAACCTCTAAAAAACCCGGGCAACGCCGGGTATCTCCGCTAGTACATACATAAACACAGACACAGACACACATACATGCACATACATATACATACATACACACATACATATATATATATATATATAGTTCCCGCTCGCTCACCCGCTCCGCTCCGCTCATTTTGTGACAGATTTCAAAAAAATTTTCTCTATATTTGATTCCCCTTGACTCACAAGATTGTGTGAAAATTTCATTACGATCGGATGAATGGTGTAGCAATGCATAAACGCCATTAACATATATACATATATACATACAAACATTCATTTTTATATATATAGATATAAGTGTTTTCCTATTTTGTAACTTCAGGAGTTAGTTAAGTTAGGAAATAGAATTAGTCGGTTCGTGCGATCTAGATTTAGAGTTTTAGAGAATAGACTCTGTAGTTAAACAAGCTGACAAAAGTTATCTAATAGAATCAAAAGAGTTGTCAGAATCAAGAGATTTCTGAAACGTGAGATGTAATTAGATTGAGTCAGCGTTAAAGAAGTACTAAGCCGGAATTATAATTCAAGAAATATTGTGCTATAAATAACTTCAAGCTTTAACGTTACGAATCGCTGGCGAACTAATTCGGCAACGTTTACAATGTCAGAATCTTTGCATTCTTCTACTATAAAAACTTGTACCATCTGTCCCATCAATTCGATTACCTCGATTTGGATAAGAGGCGACAAGTACTCGTACTTGGCATTTTGAGGCATGTTTTGTGAAATCCTAAACAATTTATCATCCTTCGCCATAGCAAATTCAAACAACTTATTAAATAAGACACCTACATTTGCTTTGTCGAACTGGACAGCAATACAAAAAACTGGCAGGGGGCTGATTGACCAAGGGGCCCGACCAAAACTGGGGGGAGGCATGAACAAAACTAGGAGGGGGCCTGGGCCTTCCCGGTCACATAGCTGGTTACGGCCCTGGCCGGGTCGTAAAAAAATGGCCGGTGCAGTACTCTACTATGGATGCACGATTTAAATTTTTTAATTTCAAGCGAGGAACGGGAAAAGTACGGGAGCGGGAGAGCAATCAGGGAAGGAAACGGGAGCAAGAGAGAAAAACGATAGAAAAACCTCTAAAAACACCCGGGCAACGCCCAGTACTTCGCTAGTTTAATATACAAACCACAATATTTAGGCCGATCTCAATAATAAAAAACATAAAATGTAATTTTTATTATGAGAAGGAGAATAACCAATATGAAGCAAATTGGCTCTGAACTAAAATTTGGAAATAAGTTTTAAGTTTACATTTAAAAAAATTTGTAAACTTAAAAAAACTAAATAATAGTAAATAACTTGAATTATTAAATAATTGATTAGTGACGATACCTTTCAACAATGATGCAGTTTAAAACAATAGCACCGATAAATAAATTCATTTTTACGTGTTTGAATGTCGTCAAAATAAAAAGTTACATCCTGTTATTTCTCAAGTAGTCAATTATCCTATTTCTACTTAAATGACACATAAGGGAAACTTGGTAAAACGTGTATTTTAAAATAATTTCAAAAATTTAAATCTATATAATATATAAATAACTGTCTGTGTGTATGCGTGTCCTTTATGCATTGCTGCACTATTCATCCGATCGTAATGACATTTTTACACAACCTTGAGAGTCAATGGAAGACAATTATAGAGAAAAAAACTGAAATCGGTCACAAAGTGAGCGGAGCGGGACAGCGAGCGGAAACTGGAACTGAAGAATGAGTGGGAACGGGAAAACAAGCGGGAACTCAACATCGACCGAAAGCGAAAAAAAGTGATCGGAAGCGGAAAAGCGATCGGGAGCGGGAAAGCGATCGGGAGTTAGAAAGCGACCAGGTGCGGGAGACAAGCGGGAACGGGAGAGTGACCGGGAGCGTGAGAGCAACGGGGAAGGAAACGGGAGCAAGAGAAAAACCTCTAATACCCCCCAGAAAACGCCGGGTACCTTAATAGTAAATAATGAATGTTTTACTTTTGACATTTTGATAAACTGGTAAAATTTGATTCTTGGGTTTGTAGTTGTTTTTAAAAAATTTTGTGTCTTTTCTTTGATTATTTTATATTTCTATTTATCGTTCAAAATTCATTTCCGCGGTTATTGTGGTGTTTGTATGTTACGATAATGTTTCACAATTTCGATCAAAATTTAATAATAAAAAAACGTATGGTTTAAAAGTTTTGGCATGGAGTTTCAGTCAGGGCGTCCCGAAGGTTTTTATAATTTTATACAACATAGTAATAATTTGAAATTAGGCTAATTAGGGTAGGCAGGCGCATACAAATTTTAAATTATTATCATTATTTTTTAATAATATTACCAAACTTTACATCAACAGAATGAAAAATTTGCAAAAATTTTTGGTAAAGGTGGAGAATAGCGTCATAAATTATTTCTGGTGTTTTTTATTATATTTGTATAATAAAAGGAATATAATTGAAAAGAGAAATAAATTATAAATAGACTTATTTAGTTGTTTTTCAAATTTTGTTAAAAAAAAGTTAACGACAGATAATCATCAGGTAGTAGTTAAAAAAATAAACTTATAAACAAAAAACTGATTAAAGGTGAAGAGTGAAGTGAAATGAAATGTAAAAGAAATTATTTGTGTGAGTTTATATACATTATTTGTACAAAAAAATTATTGCTTAATTTCAAAACAACTATAAAATATTCAAAAAATATTAGAAAGTGAATCGAGAGATAGGATGCGAAACCCTGTATAACCAAGGCCCATGGGCTAGGCTAGATTGTTTTTGTTGGAGATGCCTGCAATATAATTTTCCTAAAAGTATTAGGAATGACTCATGTTATTCTGACTGCACAATTAATAATTTTTCTTGTTACTGTTGCAATTTTTTTGCACATAATGTTATTTCTGACTATGCTATTAATTTATTAATAGTTTTTTTTGTGGTTCTGTTGTGCATTTGGTCACTTTTTCTAGATATTTAAAAAAAAATTAATAAACTGGTTGGATCATTTAAATTGTAAATGTTATTGTGATTATAAATATATAATTACTATAATAAAAATATAATTAACAAGTAAATGAAAAAACTAGTTTTATAACACAAACTTTAATTGCAAATACACTCAATTTAGAAATATGAAAGATGTTCAAATTAAGTATTTTTTACCAATGCTTTTATTAACTCGTCGTCTCTGTTTCTCTGTCTGTCTGTTTGTTTCTCTGTCTGTCTGTTTGTTTCTCTGTCTGTCTGTTTCAAATCTTGCAATCAATTTTTGAGTCACTTCCTAATGATAGATTTTTTTCAAATTTTTCATACATGCTCAAAATAGAAGACAATGCAATATTCAATTATTAGTTTTACAATAAGTCAATTAATTTAGTTAATTTTAATTAATTTCGATATTTCGATATAATTAAGATATTTCGACTTTAATATAAAATAAAAGAGTAATATAAGAAAAAAATGATTGCAAAATTTGTGTTTTAATTACATATCAGAGCATTGGTTTTACAAATTCGTTTTTAATTTACTTGTTTTTAAATTGAATCATGTATTGTCATCCAATATAAAGCTATGCTGAAAGTTTCAGCTTCCTAGGTAGTCAAAAAGCTGGTTAAATTTTACTTGCAAGATTTTCGTACAGAGAAAGCCACACACGCACACACACACAAACAGAGATTGTAACCTAAATAAAAGTTTGTAAAAACACCGGAAATAATTTATGATGCTATTCTCCACCTTTACCAAATTTTTATTATGTGACCTAACTAAATTAATAAAGATATTGCAGTTTGAACATCAAAAGTAGTTGCAGCAGATAATGAGCCTGACTTTGTTAGATGGTTTCCTCAATTTTAGCCTGATATTAGCATATTCTGCAAATTCTTAGAACAGTGAAATTTATCCATCTTAAAGTGTAAAGCTAATTTGATTTTTAAAATAAAAATTCTTTTACAAATATGTATGGAGCTAGAGTCTAGCTACTCTAGCTCTAGCTCCTTAATATTTGTAAAAGAATTTTTAGACCCAAAAGCATAAACAACTCACTTTGAATCAAAGTTCAAGGAAAATGAGCTGTACAAGATATAGAGATATATAACTGTATATAAAGATTTTTAGCTCAGGATTTGTTTCACAAGCATTTTATGTAATCATTTTTATTAAAAGTTTATTAGTTCGCTAGATTTATGCATTCACGTAACACCCTGTTAACCCCATCAACTTCCCTGGGAAAGCTTGTAGTCTCCAATGATCTGGCCTTGCTTGAAAGGGCTCGTTTATTTCATGCGACTGCTTAGCTAGAAGGAGAATAGATGATCACATGGAAAGAGAGAAATCGAAGCTTAAGTGAGTTTGCGTAGACGATCTACCTCACAATAGTATAAGTTTTATTGATAGCATTTTCTGATCTCTCTGACTATATATTTGTGCATCACTTAGCTTCCGATTTTCCTATCATCCTCCCACGGCCTAGCTTCATCAGAACTTTCCTACGTGCACGTATGCTGGTGTGCATTTTGGTATCACAGCACATGGACTTTTAGGCCTGCACTTTCCTATGTGTGCCTGTATGTCTGCGTGTGCTGGTGCGTGCTTTCGTCCTCCACCGGGGCAATAGCAATTTTACCGCTCATTGCCACAGCAAACCGTTGGGGCAATCGATTTTACATGATCCCAGAGATCCTATAGTGTTTATTATTCAGCTCCGTCCCGAGATGGATGTTATTTTATTAACAATATTTAGCTCCACCTATGGGTAAAAGATCACTTGGACTAACTGAAAAACATTTTGTCATCATAAAGTTTATTATTTTGAATATTTCCTAATTACTTTTGACTCAGTTGTCCTGAGAAGTCTAAGTGAATTCCAATGGAATTACGCCTTGCCTCGACTGAGATAGTGACATAGCGTAACGAAGTGGGGCGACACTTTTGATGAGGCAAAAATTTTCAGTAAAAAGTAAAAGGTTAGATTTTTACCCCCTAAGTCATAAAATTTTTGAAGAAAAAAAATTCTCAGTGGCTCTACATTTTGGTCAAAACTTCAAAGCAGAAGTGATGTTAAAGGAATTTGTTGAAAAAAAGTTTTAAGCAAGCTACCAAGCTCCGTCTCGGATGATGCCGCTTGAATCGTAGATGGAAGGCTTTTCCAGATCTTTGGACCGTTTATGCTGAAACATCTGTCACTAATCGTCATGCATCTGGAGCCTGTACCAGATCTTTCTTCGATGACCATCCGAGTCTCTGGAGTCCCTGAATGGCATTGATCAACTGTAGACATCCGATCAGGTACGATGGACAATTTCTTTGCAAACACTTAAACATGAGCACTGCGATCTTGAACTCTATTCTTTCTAAAAGGCGGAGCCAGTGGAGTTCTCGAAAAAGAGGTGTTTTATGGTCAAACTTCTTGCGGTTGAAAATTATTTTGCCGGTTGTGTTGATAATGGACTGAATCCGGGAAAGATGCTTTTTTAGCGAACCAGCGAGAGTGTAATTGCCTTAATCAACCCTGGGCATGATGAGATTGGTCACAAAAGCTTTCGTATCGACATCTGATTGAGTTCACTGCCAATAGCACTGACCTAAATTTTAATATTGCAATAAATAACGAAGTTATGGGCGTAAAAACCATTATCGTTTCTATATAATTGTATGAAAAGTATTTTTCACTTTCGTTTGGGGCCCTGTGTTTTCTAATGTCCGTCTGCCTTGTGTTTGTGACTTATTACGTTAGAAAGACAAATAAATAAGCTAAAGACAGAAACAAATTTGTTTAAGATATTCCACAAAATAAAAAAGTTATCAACCAAAATGTACAACATGGTATATTTTCCTTACTAAATATGTGGATACACTTGTAACTTCAATAACTTTATTGTAACTTCATAAAATGGATGAGGCTAAACTGTACCGGTACAACATATGTCAGGGTCATTTAATAAACAACTTAGTTATAGTTATTTTAATTTACTTTTGAGAAAAATATATGTTGGAGCTGCTTTTTAATCTACGTTAACTTTTTAATTAATTTGTTAAAGAATTAACTCGATTAAAAATTTTAAAGCAGATTATAAATTTTAATGCGGTTGAAAAGTTTTAATTATTTTTTTTCTACAATGCTTTTATCTACTCGTCATCTCTGTTTGTCTTTCTGTTTCTCTGTCTGTTTCAAATCTTGCAATCAATTTTTGAGTCACTTCCTGATGATAGATTTTTTTCAAATTTTGCATACATGCTCAAAATAGAAGACAATGCAATATTCAATTATTAGTTTTACAATAAGTCAATTAATTTAGTTAATTTTAATTAATTTCATTTTTATAAAATTGATTGCAAAATTTGTGTTTTAATTACATATAAAAGCATTGGGTTTTAAAAATTCGTTTTTAATTTACTTGTTCATAGATACAATACTTACGATGTCCATGA
Source organism: Erpobdella octoculata (assembly GCA_963978895.1). NCBI lineage: Eukaryota > Metazoa > Annelida > Clitellata > Hirudinida > Erpobdellidae > Erpobdella > Erpobdella octoculata. The sequence goes on along the minus strand of OZ022243.1, from coordinate 24,089,889 downwards.
TTTCTTTAAACAAAAAACACTGAGTGCCTTTTGTTTCTTATTTGCATATTGCATTTTCGTTCACATCAATTTTGATCGTTCTCGCGCTTCATACATGGATGGAATCAAAATCTAGAGGGACTAGTAGATGGTCAGGAAGACATAGAGATTCTAAAACCTACAACCAAGCAGCTACGAATCTATGATGCATCAGATTCGAAAGATGAAATACTTGTCAGAAAAGACAGTTCAAATTCCCTTCTTTAATTATATAAAACAGAGCCTGAAATTGACCTAAATAAATGTCCACTTGAATGGTGGCATCGACACGAAGAAGCAATCCCGTCTCCAGCAAAGTTGGCAAAGAAATAAAGAAATACTTGTCATCACCTGCTAGCTAGCACAGTACTATGTGAACGTTTGTTCTTTGTGTCCAGTAACATAGTGAACAAAAAACGAGCATCACTCAATCCAACCAATGTGAACAGACGTGCTTATTTGAGCAGCTGGCTTAAATTAAATGTTTAACTATAAACTATGAATTATGTAGCTATAAACAATGTCAAAAATTTAAATAAATGCTATATAAAGTACTGAGCTTGTGAAACAAAAATGTTGTCTAAAAATATTGAGTTAAAATCACGATTAACTTTTGATTAAAATTTTTAATCATAGAGCAGCTCAAATATATATATATTATATATATATATATATATATATATATATATATATATATATATATATATATATATATATATATATATATATATATATATATATCTTTTTCCTATTATACTTGTTAATATTTTGTATTAGTAAAAAAATAATTTTTTATAAACTGTAATTCTTGTGCAACATTACGAAGATAACTGAAGAGCTTATCAAATGTCAATGAAAAAATGTCTTGCAGGCGAAGAAGAATACTTTGGTCCTTCACTTCCACCTTGCCTTATGCAAGTTGTATCAAATGTCATCAGCCCTCCCTTGCCCAAAGAGCTTGAAGAAAAATATAAATTAACAGTGCAAGAAGATGAAGAAGTTGAAGAGTTTGTGAAACAAATCAAGGCTGAATTGCCTCCTGAAGATAATAATTCTGATGAGGAAGTGTATGGCCCAATGCCTTGTAGAAATATGGAGCTATCTAAACATCAACTACTTCTTGAAGAAATTGAAAAAAGAGCTTCTAAGACTAAAGAGTTTCTTTTGAAAAGTGGTCAGGTAAGGTTAACAACAAACAACAACAATTTAAATTTAATGTTTTCATTTCAATCTTGTGGGTTTTCATTTCTAGAACAGGACCTAACATGATTAATTAGTCTTATTTACTTAATTTTCTTTTGGGTGAAAATGGATTTCTTTGAGATTCTCTTTGTTTAAAATTATGTTTGAATTGATTTGTTGAGTATATGATGTTTATATTGAACAAAAAACGTTCATAATAATAAAATTTTGTTTTGCAGAATAATGAAGCACCTTTACAAAGGGATGCATGGATGACAGAACTTCCCCCACAACTGACAACTAACTATGGAGTAGCCAACAGAAGGTTTAAAATGAGCAGCACCACTGCCAAAGATTCTGACAGGTCCGTGTGGACAGATACTCCTGCTGATCGAGAAAGAAAATTAGTATGTTTTTGTTATTATGTGACCATTTGAATTACCTAATTTGTTGAATAATTTGTTTTATTTTAGAAAAGTGGTAAGAAAGTAAAAGAGGAAGCTAATTGTCCTGAAGATGAAATATTGAAGATGAAGGATGAACAACAAAGAAAAGCTGTTGAGGAGTATGATGTTAGATTGAATTTTTAATTGAATTATTTAATAGAGTTCGTATATATCATTCTTTGCAGTTTACTTTAATATTGTTTGATATGTTTGAAATTAACATAAGCTAATATATTTATGTTTTATATTTGTATTTATTTGTTGACAGAAAAAACATAAAAGAACAGAATCTCTTCTCAAGATGCATGAAAAGAAATTAAAGAAGAAGAAACGTAAGCATTCATCGTCATCTTCTTCATCTTCTGATAGTGATGATGGTAGGGGCAAGCATAAAAAGAAACACAAGAAAGAAAAAAAGAAAAAGGATAAGAAAAAAGACGAAAAAAAGTCGACATCGTCACTTCCCGAACGTCGCCCTTTCGATAGAGATGTTGATCTTGGTGTCAGCCGTGTCATGGATGGCTCTCAAAGGCGGTCACTTGTACAGAAATCACATGAACTCAATTCTAAGTTCTCTCATGGAAAGTCTCATTATTTGTAAATATTATTTGTTGCTATAATTCTTCTGCTTTATTTAATGATCAAACCCTGTACTGTGAGTTGTTAATATCCATAATAAAAAAAGTCAGTAGTTTAAATTAACATATTATTATCATAGCACTGGAAAGCTTATACTAAACACGGTTACATTTAATCTAATGAAGATTTAGTCCAATAATGTGATTAAAATATTGTATAAAGCTTCAATTCTAATAAGCAAATTGGTGGTTGTTTCAGCCGGTTTACTACTTTTATTCTTTCAAGGGTTTTTGGTTTTGTCTTTGGTAGCTTCTCTGATGGAGGCCTCTAGGTCAGATGAAGAGTCAGTGAGCATGTTTTTTCTCTTTCTTTCAACACTGAGAGATCTCAAAACGTCTGGATTGTAGAGTTTCGGGTCACTGATCATACGCAACAGCAGGTTTCTTCTTTTATATGCTGGCATAGGCCCACCCTGATTGGAAGCAGATGGTTCTGGTAAGGATTTTATAGAGGGAATTGAAGGAATGTTGATGTCATAAGGGAACATCTCGTCGTCACTACCCACTGAAGCGTCGGCAATCTGATCATCGCCCGTCAAATTCCCGTCGCTCTTATTCTCCGCAGAACTTGGGAAGTCTTCTTCGTTAAGCTGAAATTGGTGAAAAAGTTTTTAGTTACATCTGTGATGTTATTCTTGTCCATATTCATATTATTTTCAGTTAAAATAATTAGAGAAACAAAGGTTTTCATATTTATATATGACAGTTATATTGTATTCTTGTTAGGTAGGGGATGGAACTTTGCTTAATTGAAACACTGTGCAAATTTATTACGGTATAAAATGCTCGAGACATAAACAATGGTTTGTTTAACTTGTGAGTCAGCAAAATAATAGAAATAGTGTCTTTTGTTGAATTGAAGCTTATTAAGGATTCCAAGTCCCGGACTTTTTTGAATCTCGGGGTTTCGAGATTAAGATTTGGTTTTGAGACCAAGTCATATACAAAATTTGACATAAGCATTATTTTATTAAAATAACTTTATAATAAAGAAACTTTTGAAGGGGTTTCATTTCTGTCTGTGCACTAGCTTGTATCACTTTCATTGGTACTTTTTGTACAATTTCCAAAACTTTTGCATGATGGCCCATGGCTGAGAAACTCTATATTACCTTTAGCTACTCCCAGCGAGCTTGCTCGAGTTCAAACTATTTCTATGTTGAACTTTGTACTTTTTACAATTTGGTGCATAGCTGGTCCGTAATGCTGCCTGCCTGTTACAAATCTTTAAATCCTTTAACGTTGATGGTCATCAGGTTGTCGTTAACATTTAGCTTTTGTGCTAAAGTTTATTAAAGTGTTTCAGCTGAAAATTTCAGGTTGCTGAAGTTCTAAAACTAGATAATGGCAGAGACAAGTTAATTAACTGCATCTTTCCTTTATGCATTTATCCAAAGGGACTTCTATCTGAGCCAAAATGAAACCATGAGTTGATTGCTCTTTTAAAGTAAAATTCAAAGCTGCCTCTGCAAAGACCAAAATGCATTATTTATCTGAAAGAGTTCTTACCAGCTTGGTTTAATATTTTTCAAGATTAAAGATAAATAAAAACTTTAGAAAAATATCCTCTGTATGCCATTGTACTCTAATAGAAACATGGAATTACTTTTAGTAATTGTATTTATTATAAAGCACTAGCATTCCCGTCGCGGCTTCGCTCGCTTGAAAAGGAGAATACGCATTCACAGTAGCGTACTGCACGGGGCGATATTTTACGGCCCGACTCGGTCCGGTCCGTCAACAACTTGGCCCGGCCGCTTTATAAGCCAAAATTTCAGGCCCGGCACGGCCAGTCTAATTAGGGCCTGGATCGTTTTTAAAGGCTCAAAATTTCTATATACTTGGCGAAAAATCTCGGTCCGCCCCACCTTGACTTCGGGTTTGTCCCATCCGGTCTGAAGACCCTAAAATGACGGCCTGGTCCGGTACGTGCAGCACTCTAATCCACAGTGCCTTACACGGATGTTTTAGACCCGGTCCGACTTTTTTCATAGATAGAAAACTTCAGGCCTGGCTTGTTATTTAGGCCCGAACTATCCCGTTGCATAAGCACAAAAGTCAAGGCCTGCACTCAACCAGTTTTAACGGGGACAAAACCGTTATTACTTGGAAACTAATTTTTCGAAAAAATAGTGAAACACGTATCTTATAATTTTGTAAATAAAAACCTTAATACTGAATTTTAATGTTTCTACATTTTCAGTTATTGAGTTTTCAAGATAGAAGAAAAAAAATTAGTAAAACATTTGTAACTTTATCTTCTAAGTAGTATCTAGTTAATAATTTGCATATCTGTATAGTTTTAGTTTCAGAGTCGCAGTTATTTTACAAAAAATATAACCCTATTTCCCCTCCACATTTGAAGTCATGGAAACCAAATTTTCAAAATTAATCAAAGATATAATTTGTTATTTTGTAAAAGGTATCTTGGTACTAAATTGCAAAACTTTAGCATTTTTAGTTTTTGGAGTTTTTAATCAAATTCTTATTTCCACCCCACATTTGAGGTCCCGGAAACCAAATTATCAAAAATTGATAAACAGGTATAACTTTATTTTTTGAATACTAATTTTTACATGTGTAGCACTTACAGTTTTTGAGTAGCAGTTATTCTAAACAAACAAATAATCTTATTTTCCACCTCACATTTGAGGTCCGGGAAACCAAATTTTCAAAAATGGTGAAACACGTCTATCTTTATTTATTGGGTGGATACTAAACTAAATACTAATTTTTACATCTGTAGCACTTACAGTTTTTGAGTAGCAGTAATTTAAAAAAAAAACAAATAACCCTATTTTCCACCCCACATTTGAGGTCATTGAAAACCAAATTAAAAAAAAATGATGAAACACGTATATCATTATTTTTTGAGTAGATATTGAATATTAATTTTACATCTGTAGCATTTACAGTTTGTGAGTAGCAGTTATTTTAAAAAAACAAATAACCCTATTTTCCACCCCACATTTGAGGTCCTGGAAACCAAATTTTCCAAAACTGGTGAAAAAAGTATATCATTATTTTTTGAGTAGATACTAAATATTAATTTTTACATCTGTAGCATTTACAACTTTTGAGCTGTTACTTAAAAAACCCCTATTTTCCTCCCCACATTTGAGGTCCTGGAAACGAAATTTTCAAAAATTAGTAAAACACGTATTCTTTCATTTTTTAAACCAAATTTCAAAAGCCCCTCATTTTTGGTTTTCGAGATATGCGTTGTTTTAGAAAAAAGTTAGTTTTCCAGATACATTCTCTCATGAGCAAAATTTTAAAAAATTCTTATTTACTGGGTGCTTGCGCTATAAAAATAATATAAGTTCCAAAACCAAAGTTCACGTTTCTAGGATGAGGCGTTTGAGCTCGGCGTTGATTTATCAGTCAGTCAGTCAGGACATGTTCTTTCATATATATATATATATATATATATATATATATATATATATATATATATATATATATATACATATATATAGATTGTTGATTTTTAAGTGGCAGTTACTCTAATAACCAATCAACCATATTTTCCATTTCATATTTGAGGTTCCAGAAAATAAATTAATTAAATACGGTTACACATGAATAATTTTAATTTTTTAGAAGCTCCCAAATTTTAAAACTTTCACTTTTTTAGTTTTTTTTCTACCCCACATTTGAAGTCCTGGAAGCCAAATTTTAAAAAATGGTGAAACACGTATATCATTATTTTTTGAGTAGATACTAAATATTAATTTTTACATCTGTAGCCTTTACAGTTTTTGAGTAGCTGTTACTTTAAAAAAACAAATAACCCTATTTTCCAGCCCACATTTGAGGTCCAGGAAACCAAATTTTCAAAAAAATGGTGAAACACGTATTTTCTCAATTTTTGGGAAGAATCTAGATACGAAAATTCAAATGCCCTTCGTTCTTGGTTTTCGAGATATGCGTTATTATAGAAAAACATTTGTTTTCCAGTTTCATCCTCTCAGAAGCAAAATTTTCAAAAATCCTTTCTTAGTGGGTGCTTACGCTATAAAAGTAATATAAATTCCAAATTTTACATTCCTAGGATAAGGCGTTTGAGCTCGGCGTTGATTATCAGTCAGTCAGTCAGGACATGTTCTTTATATATATATATATATATATATATATATATATATATATATATATATATATATATATATATATATATATATATATATATATATATATATATATATACCAGCAGTGCCCGTAGCGGCTTCGCTCACATGAAATTAAAAAGTTTGAACCGTACATCCATAGTAGAGATCAATTTATTAGGTCGACAACTTAGCCCAGCCCGTATTAAAATCCCAAACTCCTGGCCCGGCACAGCCCGTCTGAATTAGGCCCGGCCCATTCTTACAGGCCTAGAAGTTCTATATACTTGATGAAAAACTTCGGCCCGTCCCACCTTGACTTCAGGTTTGGCCCGGCCCAACTGAAGACCCTAAAATCACTAAAATATCTATATACTTGGTGAAAAACCTCGGCCCGTCCCACTTTGATTTAAGGTTTGGCCTGGCTCGTCTTAAGACTCTAAAATAACGGCTTGGCCCGGCCGGTGATAAACTGGACTTAGCTACTTTTAACCGGCACAAAACTTCAAAATACTAATTTTTCCATTTATAGCACTTACAGTTTTTGAGTAGCAGTTATTTTGAAATCAAATAACCCTCATTTCCACCCCACATTTGAGGTCCTGGAAACCAAATTTTTTAGAAATGTTGAAACACTTATATCATTATTTTTTGAGTAGATACTAAATACTAATTTTGACATCTGTAGCATTCACAGTTTTTGAGTAGCAGTTACTTTAAAAACCAAAGAAACCTTTTTTCCACCCCACATTTGAGGTCCTGAAAACCAAAATTTCAAAAAATTGTGAAACACGTATATCATTATTTTTAGAGTAGAAACTAAATACTTATTTTTTACTTTTGTAGCATTTACAGTTTTTGAGTAGCAGCTACTTTAAAAACCATGTAATCCTATTTTCCACCTTACATTTGAGGTCCTGGAAACCATATTTTCAAAAAATGGTGAAACACGTATATCTAGTACGTCTACATACTACACACTGCAGATTTATAGCCTATTATCGTAGCGGGGGGTTTGGCACTGAGGCTCTCAAGTATGCTATTGACAGTATAGAGTGCTTAAAAATTATCTGTTTAACCAAACACACGTTGTGTTTGATGGGCGATTTTAATCTGCCCGGCATAAATTGGCTACAACACTCTCATCCCAATGGAGAAATCTACACATTATTTATGAACTTTTTTAACGATCTTGGGCTTCATCAATTTGTGCAGCAACCTACCCGTGGCAGTAATATTCTGGATTTGCTTTTTTCAAATGACCCAGGGCTTCTTGCAAGGATAGATATCTTATGCCCAATTGATACTAGCGACCACAATCTGATTACGTTTGAAATAAATGACTCAATCCTAACTTTTGATGAGAAAAAACAACATAGTTTCTACTGTTTCAAGAGAGCAAATTTTGAGGAAATAAACGTTTTTCTACTCAATATTAAATGGGATATTCTCTTTCAGTACTGCTTTGACGTGGAGAGCTGCTGGAATGTTTTAAATCATTATCTAAATATTGCTATACAAACTTTTGTCCCTGTCCACTATGCGGCACACAACTTTCCGAAATTACTAGGCAGAACATCAAAGGTGCTTCGCCAACTGTATAAGGCTAAACTACATTTTTGGAAGAAATACCGATTTACCCAGGAACAGACAGACAAAGACAGATACAAAAAATTCACAAAATTATGTGCGGCAGCTGTAAAAAGGACCCAGTCTTACACAGAACAAAATTTGATCTCTACAAAAAATCTTGAAAATTTCTACAGATACGTAAACAAAAAACTATCTTCACACTCGTCCATAAATAGCATTGCAACCAGCAAAAATAATCTTACGTCGAATCCATCAGAAATAGCCAACATTTTAAACGATTACTTTGCTAGTGTGTTTACAGTAGATGATGGTAAAGATCCTAATTTTAAAGACCGAACCTCTGAACTACTGGAAAAGATCTCTTTTACTCCCGATGTTGTCCTTTCAGTCCTAAAAGGTCTCAAAAGTTCATGCTCCTCTGGTCCTGATGGAATACCAAACATCATCCTAAAACGTTGCGCCCACGGTTTAGTAGCCCCACTCTGTCATATTTTCGATATGTCTCTCAAGATTGCTTGCATTTCTCCAATTCATAAAAAGGGCCCGACAAGCTGTCCTTCTAACTATAGGCCAATCTCACTTACAAGTACCTGTTGTCGTGTCATGGAAAAGGTAATCACCAAGAACATTTTGACTTACTTGTCCACGCACAACCTCATCTCCCATCACCAACATGGATTTCTAAGGCACAAATCTACCTGTACAAACCTGCTTGAATGCGTGTATGATTGGTCATCGTCTCTAGAGAATTGTGAACGTACTGACATCATTTATTTTGATTTTCAGAAAGCATTTGATTCTGTTTCACACACAAAGCTGATGACGAAACTGAAAGGATATGGAATATCTGGTGATTTGTTGGCGTGGATTTTCGATTTTCTGAGTGCCCACACACAGTTTGTTCGCGTTAATGGTCATCACTCTAGCCCAAGAGAAGTTACTAGCGGTGTTCCACAGAGTAGCGTCCTGGGACCAATACTTTTTTTGATATACATTAACGATATTACAGATAACCCAGCCTTCGAACAAGTTTCAGTCAAGCTCTTTTCGAATGACATCAAAATTTACAAAACATTCCAACCTGGAAATTTGGCTATGCAGGATGCGGTTGACGAATTGGTGTCCTGGAGTGGGATATGGCAGTTAAATTTGGCCCTAAAAAAATGCTTCGTATGCTCCATCTATGGTCTAGCTTGATGTACCAGACTACCATATTGACTCTCATCAACTAGAGATTGTTGGTCACACAAGGGACCTTGGCGTTGTAATCGAAAATGACCTCAAATTTAAAAAACACATCGACAGTATTGTACATGCGGCATCTGTTAGATTACGGCTGATCAATTTATGTTTTACTACTAAAGATCCAGATCTCTTGACGAGAGCATTTTCCGTGTATGTACGACCACTATTTGAATATTGTTCTTCAGTGTAGAATCCACACCACAAGCATTTGATCGACAGGCTCGAGAGGGTCCAAAGACGATTCACAAAAACAATTCCTTCTGTTAGTCGTCTCCCTTATTTAACTCGCCTCAACATCCTCGGTCTCAAATCTTTGGAACATCGCAGACTCATTGCTGACCTTTGTCTATGCTACAAAATTCTAAATGGTCTTATTGACTCAACTTTGGTCACCAGTTTTGAATCGTTTGGTTATCAGGCCACAAGAGGTCATTGTTATAAACTGAGGTCTGGCCTGCATAAGATCGATGCTACCAAGTTTTTCTTTTCCAACCGAATAATAAAATCCTGGAATGCCCTGCCTCACGATGTGGTCAACTCAACATCCTACAGCCGTTTCAGATGTCTGATAAATGAAACCGACCTTTCAAAATTTCTAACACCTTATGGTCAGATTTAAATACCCGATGACTTATATGCTTATTTTACGTATTAGTTTGAGTTATTATTCTTCTTATATTTTTGCCGATTTAAACACCCGATGACTTTATGTTTATTTTGCGTATTTGTTTGAGTTACTATTCTTCTTATATTTTTGCTTTGAATTCTGTTCAAACGTACGCTTTATGTTGTCCAAACGGTGTTAGTGGCCTACGGGTCCTTCTGTTGGAGAAATAAATAAATAAAATGAAATAAATCTTTTTTTTTTTTGAGTAGATACTAAGTATTAATATTTACATCTGTAGCAATTACAGTTGTTGAGTAGCAGTTACTTTAAAAACCAAATAACCCTATTTTCCATCCCACATTTGAAATCCTGGAAACCGAATTTTTAAAAAAGGGTGAAACACATATATCATTATTTTTCGATTAGAAACAAAATACTAATTTTTATTTTTGTAGCATTCACAGTTTTTGAGTAGCAGCTACTTTAAAAACCAAGTAATCCTATTGTCCACCCCACATTTAAGGTCCTGGAAACCAAATTTGTAAAAAAAAATGGTGAAACACGTATATCTTTATTTTTAGAATCGAAACTAAATATTAATTTTTACATCTGTGGTATTTACAGTTTTTGAGTAGCAGTTACTTTAAAAAAACAAATAACGCAGCGAGAGAGACAAGCATTAGAAAACCCGGGTACCCCGCTAGTTTCTTATAAATAATATTTGACCAATATTGCTTAATTTCGCAGAGGACAATTTCTCATAATGCCCCCTTAGTGGCCTTAGTTGCACCATTGACTATATGTGAGTTTTGTCAACTGTCTTGTTAATTCATTTTAATAGTAAGACAGGTAGTATTTAGCAATAAAAATTTTTTTGCCAATTGAGATAATCCGCATCTGATTTCTTTGGTAGAATCTATCCAAGATTTGCACAATACCAACTTCATGTGTGTCTAGAGTTTGTACCGCAACAAAATAAAACAAATTATTTTTAAGAATGGTAAAAATGGCAATTACATCAAAGACTGTTCAAAACTAGGCGTAGACTATTAAATATATTTGAAAACGGCTGCAAACCTCTAGTGATGCTATTCTTTCCAGCTCTCTCACCGTTGTGTCTCTTTCTACGTCACACGTCTGCAGAACAACAGTTGCCATTTTCTTGACCACCTCCCAAGCATAACAAATGTCTCCTTCACTTGCTCTTTCGGCGCATACGGCAAAACGGATAACGTAGTCATCTCTGATTAAAGCTGGCACCATATGTATTTCTCCGGACATGTTTATTGCTCGAAGCAACATTTGAGTATAATAGTTATGACCCTTTATCAAAAAATGGTTAATCAGAATTAAAAACAAGTAAATTAAAAACGAATTTTTAAAACCAATGCTTTTATATGTAATTAAAACACAAATTTTGCAATCAATTTTTTATTATATTACTCTTTTATTTTATGTTAAAATCGAAATATCTTAATTATATCAAAATATCGAAATTAATTAAAATTATCTAAATTTATTGACTTATTGTAAAACTAATAATTGAATATTGCATTGTCTTCTATTTTAAGCATGTATGCAAAATTTGAAAAAATCTATCATCAGGAAGTGACTCAAAAATTGATTGCAAGATTTGAAACAGACAGAGAAACAAACAGACAGACAGAGAAACAGAGACGACGAGTTAATAAAAGCATTGGTAATAATAATAAAAATATCATCAAAAAGCATCGAATTTAAATATCTCAACTATTTTCATGAAAATTTCGTACACGCTTGAGAATCGCGGTCAGTGAGTGTGGTTCGTGTTAACTTGGTAAAATAGTCTGCCAGTCGGTTAGCGTTTTGTGGTCAAGAAAACCCTCAAGAAAACCCTCAAGAAAACCCCCAAGAAAACCCTCAAGAAAACCCTCAAGAAACCCCTCGATAAAATCCTCAAGAAAATTAACTCAATAAATTGACTTATTGTAAAACTAATAATTGAATATTGCATTGTCTTCTATCTTGAGCATGTATGCAAAATTTGAAAAAAATCTATCATCAGGAAGTGACTCAAAAATTGATTGCAAGATTTGAAACAGACAGAGAAACAGAGCCGACGAGTTAATAAAAGCATTGGTAAAAATATATTTTATTTATAGAAAGAACCTTTAGTCTAAAGCACACAAGGCCGAGTGTGACGTTTCCGAGGATTTGAAATCGATGGTCTCCCAGTATGAGGCTTTCAAACTTTTTGGCCAAACGGCAGTGCTAAAATCAACATAACAAGTTTTATTACATTAACGGAACTAGATAATAATCAAAAATTACCAGCTCTGCAAATTTGTTTTAAAATAACTTTCCACACCAAAGTTTGTGCCTCCTGGGCACACCAACATTGATGTCTTCCAATGCTTATATTTGAATTACTAGTGAAATTCAAACACATAAAAATTATCTTTTTTTTATAAAAGGAAGTGAATATTCAAAACAGGAAGGTTATATATGTAACATGTTTTCATCACACTAAAACAAGTGAACCTTTCACAAACCCTTTATATTCTGCAATCAGACAGTTTTTAGTTTCAGGCATATTTTTTTTATAATTGTAAGTCTTTAATTTAACAGGTGAACCGTAAAAATTTCGTTTTTAACAAATTTTTTGTAATTTGGCAGCTTTTAATTTTATGCACATCATTATTTGATGATGATAAATCTATAAAATAAAGAGAAACATTAACCACAGTTTATAAAAACTTGATATATGAAGATGGAAAATATAAGAAATTTTAAAATCAATATGAAAAAAATAATATAAAGTATAAAAATATTTTTTTTAAACAACGCTTATATACCAATGTACTAAAAGGTTAAAAATAATATTAAAAAGTTCATATTAACATTTTTTGAACTAAACGTTTCGTTTGGAAGATTAAAAAGTTGGTCCATAGTAGGTTATAGATATTATATAGATAACACTCAGCGCTCTTATATTCAAAATAAAAAGTTTAGTTAAAAAAAGATAATATGTACACTTTAATATTATTTTTAACTTTTTAGTACATTAGTATACGAGCGTTGTTTTAAAAAAATATTTTGTATACTTTATATTATTTTTTAGTGTTTATTTTTTTTATAAAAATAACTAATATTTTATTTTTTTTTATTATTTAAATTTTTTAATCTAAAAACGGATTGAAAAAGTAAATATTGTGTTTTAATGAACTAGAAACAAATGGTTTATTTTTCTGAAGAACTTTTAAATTTTTTCTATATTTTAAATAATTTTATTTTATATCTTATTTAAGTTTGTTAAATTATTTTTTTTAATTTGATAAAATGCAGTGTCATTTAATACACCAAGGTTTAGCTTGATTGGATGACGGAAAGTATGTTTTTTTAAGCGTCAACAAATCCTAACGTATGGCTCAACAAATAAAACAAACAAACAGTGAAGTTAATATAAAAGATTTCAATAAAAAAACTTTGACCAGTTTTTAAATACTTGGTATGTGAGGTGCGTGAAGATGAAAAATAAAAGAAACTTTTGAATCATTATGAAAAGTTTGTATTATAAATCCTTGATTGGAAAAGTTAATATTTGGTTTTAAAACTTCACCGTCTTTGATTGCTTGAACCATACGTTTGGACCTTTTGACGCTTAAAAACATACTTCCCGTCATCCAGTCGAGCTAAACTTTGGTATAGGGTAAACTGACCAATTACTGGTCACAAATTGTTTGCAAGTCACGTAGGTTTTCAGCCCCATAGGACCACACAAAACATTGTGCAGTTACAAAATTTCTATCAAATACAAATCATGGTTTTTGCATGCAATACATTAAAATACATGTTTAGAGCCATTTTTTTAAAAATTCGATTTTTACCAATTGATGGCCATGGAGTACCTATTACTGGCCATCCGGCTAATAATAGGTCCAACCAATGTACATTTACTTTCACTGGCCTGTATATAAAAACTACTTTAAACATGATAAACAGGTAAAATCTCCATTTAAATCAACTTTATCAAATATTCCACAATCACTTCCACATGAGATGTGGCAACGAATTTAGGCACATTTAACGCATTGGATCCAATCATCACTGTACTTGGAGTTTTCAGCATTAAAATATAATCCACTGCATTTTATGCCTTGCCAATTTGTTTCATGTTTTTGTCGTCTAATTGGTTTGGTAGTTTTTGCTTTTTGATAAAAAATTTTTTTTCTGATTGCTTACTACTACCTTTTTTGAAACAGCTTCTTTTTTTTCTTTTGCAACCCTTTATTTTCCAGTTTCTGTCTTTCTTTTTTAACTTTGGCAGCTTTTTCATTAATTTTGGAGTTGTAAGCTTCATCTGAAATGAGGACAAAATATTTCATATTTGTTTTTCTATTATTTTCTTTTTTTCCGAGTTTGAGGAGCAGGATAAGACAAAATATCCTAATCAAAATCCACTGAGTTTGATAAATTTTAAAATGGAAATGGTGCCGGGTGATTTTTTCTTTAAAGTTATTTTGATTTTCTTTTTCTTGACGTCGTCTTTTCGTCGTCTATTCCGTCTGATTATATTACTATTAACATTATTTTCACTTTCATGGTGTTCCTGTGTTGCTGACGGATTTGTTTCTTGTGTGTGTTAATATAAAAAAATTGACAATAATGCTTTGTCTGGAATGGCATTGGAATTAAATGGATAAATTTCACATGAGCGAAAACCTGATTTTATTTTATATTCAGTCATTGCGCTCTCCCAAGCTTTAGCAAACAGATCACAGAAATTTGAATGTCCAATCACCACACCAAGATAATTGTTCATCAGCTTTTGGTATACATCTCCATAAGGATCTTTGAAGGATTTGCAAACCGTCCTGTTATATGGTTGTAGCCAATTAGAGGTGAGGGCTGATAGCTCAACAATATGAATTTGATTGTCTCGTGCCAGATCAAGTAATTCCACAAAATTGTGAGAGTCGTGTCAATCCAAATTAAAAATTTGTGGTTGTACAGGTCCAATGTTTGCTAAAAATATTTTCTCAAACCAAAGTTTGGCAATGTCTTGTTTAGTCCAGTCTTTTTCAGAAACACTTCATATAGCACCTTTTGGAAAATGTTCCACGTCAAATTCATAAAGTGTACGCTGTACCTTTAGCAATTATATGAGGTTGAATATTTGATCCAGCAGCACTGACACATGCTACAATTGTTATAGTCTCCTTATTCCCACGGGTTCTGCTTTGGATGTGTTTGGAACCTTTTTTTTGCCACAACACGTTTTGTCTTATGTTCGAGTTGTAAACAAGTTTCATCCATATTCCAGATTTGTTCTGGTTTTGTTTGTAGATGTTCCGAAGTCATTAGACATGGTAAATAAAATATATAAATAAATAACTGAAAATTTTATAATTAATGTCACCAACCAATAAGCGCGAGCGGGAACGGGAATGTATGTGTATGTATGTGTGTATGTATGTTTGTATGTATGTATGTATGTATGTATGTATGTATGTATGTATGTATGTATGTATGTATGTATGTATGTATGTATGTATGTATGTATGTATGTATGTATGTATGTATGTATGTATGTATGTATGTATGTATGTATGTATGTATGTATGTATGTATGTATGTATGTATGTATGTATGTATGTATGTATGTATGTATGTATGTATGTATGTATGTATGTATGTATGTATGTATGTATGTATGTATGTGTGTATGTATGTATGTGTGTGTGTATGTGTGTATGTATGTGTGGATGTATGTGTGTGTGCATATGTGTGTATGTGTGTATGTATGTAAGTATTTATGTATGTATGTATGTATGTATGTATGTATGTATGTATGTATGTATGTATGTATGTATGTATGTATGTATGTATGTATGTATGTATGTATGTATGTATGTATGTATGTATGTATGTATGTATGTATGTATGTATGTATGTATGTATGTATGTATGTATGTATGTATGTATGTATGTATGTATGTATGTATGTATGTATGTATGTATGTATGTATGTATGTATGTATGTATGTATGTATGTATGTATGTATGTATGTATGTATGTATGTATGTATGTATGTATGTATGTATGTATGTATGTATGTATGTATGTATGTATGTATGTATGTATGTATGTATGTATGTATGTATGTATGTATGTATGTATGTATGTATGTATGTATGTATGTATGTATGTATGTATGTATGTATGTATGTATGTATGTATGTATGTATGTATGTATGTATGTATGTATGTATGTATGTATGTATGTATGTATGTATGTATGTATGTATGTATGTATGTATGTATGTATGTATGTATGTATGTATGTATGTATGTATGTATGTATGTATGTATGTATGTATGTATGTATGTATGTATGTATGTATGTATGACAGTGAGCGAGAGAGCGACCGGGAGCGGGAAAGTTACCAGGAACGAACGGGAGAGCAAGCGGGAACGAGAAAACGACCAGGAGCGGGATCGCAAGAGGGGAAGGAAACAGTAGCGAGAAAGACAAACATTAGAAAAACCTCTAAAAACCCAGAGCAACGCCGGGTACCCCGCCAGTTTACAATAAATGACTGCATAAAGTTTTAATTTATATTTTCACTTTTGATGCCACATGAAAAGGCACCAAGGCACATCCGTTTTCACTACCTTTTCACAGATTTTCAAATACAAAATTATGGTAATGATACCCTCAACTGCTGTTATGTTCCCCAGGGTTCCATTTTTAGGACCGATAACCTCCAGTTTTCAAACCGGACAGACGCCCCTGGTCAGACCACAAAATCTATTCGTTGGACAAATTTAGGTTTGAAATTTTTACAAAAAATGTATCAACGACCTCTCGTATGTATTTCTGCAATCCTGAAACTCCATACAAGCGGATGACAAACCACAATTTCAGAGATCGAAAACGGCGACTTAGAGGAATTCCCCAATGCTATAAATTAAATTAAAATTTTTAAAAAGCTTGTAAGTATAAGATGACAATAATTGAAGATACAATTTAATAACTTTTCTTAAAATAAATGTTTGTCGTAGCTATAAATCTTGTTAAAACTTTCAGCAGAAAAATATACTATATAGCAGAACTTCCAAAAAACTGTTAATACTGTAAATAAAGCCAGCAAAGCCTGTGCCGAGAATGATGATGTCGTACAAGTACAGAAATATCAGATTTCTTCTTATCATTGGACAATAATTTTTTTGAAATGTGGAAACATTTTATTCTTTGTTGTAGTGTTTAGTGCTAAAGTTCAGCAAATGGATTAGCATGGGTTTTTAGTCGCAGAGGAATGGCAAGCCAAACGTACATCTAAAAATTAGCCGATAAACTTACACTATAATTTTTTTATCACCCATGTGGCGAGTTTCTTTACTACTTAAAAGTTGGGTTAGAATAAAAAAATTGAATTTTTAAACATCTTGTCCGCATTATAATAGTTTGAGAAAAAATTTGAACTGCTTTAAAAAAAATTAACAACAATTTTATTGAAAACACATTGAACTCGGACTTCAAAACATTGTTAAAAACATATTGTTCAAATTTGAAATATTGTGATTAGTGTAGTTAGTGAAGAGTAAAATAAAAAAAAAAAACAAATTTAAACTTACTCTGAAGTCAATAGCTTTACCTAAAAATTGAAAGATTTGATTTATTGTTTTATTTTATTAGACAAGCAAACCGCAATCCTCTGCAACTGACCTGATTGTGCGTGCTGGAGATAAAGAGGATCTACCGTTAGAGCACTTGTCCACAATTTGCGGTCCTTAACCCTAAGTAGCAGTAAGATATTGTCAATAAAATATTATGATAAAGACACCAGACCCGTTGAGAAGGGAGCACTGGCAGTGATTTTGCCTAGGGCCTTCCGCGGGACTGACGGTCCACCACAGTTAGAAAAAACCTTCTTAACGCTTTCCTTAAGTTTATAAAAAACTTCAAAAACAAGTACAATGTGCATTTTAAATTTTACTTCTGTTATTACGTCAATATAATTTCTTTCGCTCACCAGAATTTGAAAACAAAACTTTAACTGTTATTATATAGCCGAATTTAAACACCAGAATGCAAATTCTCTTTGTGATCTACAAATCGATTTGACTTTTGAATACAGCCAGATGTTCAAACAATTAATTGTCATCTTTTTCATTTTCATCTTCCCAATAAGTTTAAAATTTTTTTCCAACGGTTTTTCAAAATTATGGTTGCTTTAACTTTCTTGTTGCGTATTAATTTGGATCTATTTTAAATTTTACTAAATCAAGTTTTGCTTAATATAATAAACAACCTTATAATATGCAATGTAAAATTACAGCCAAGCTTGGAGCTTTTTTGGATTTTGCACAAAGCATTAGGCACTTTTTATTTAAGTAATAATTGACATATAAGTTATTTATCTAAAGAAATAATTTGGTTATTTTAGAATTTTTATCACAATTAACTTGTTAATGAATTTTAATCTATTACGTGATAGTCTTTATGTAATAGGTACCTACTTGATTTCTCTAAAAATCTAGAACTTGAACTTGTTATAAGTTAAAAAATTAGAATAATATTTAAGTTAAATTTATGGATAAGACTGATGATACTTAATATAATGTTAGTGCATCATCTTCAATTTTTATCATCTTCATGAGTAACTCACCCGTCCACAGGGTTTGAAATTCTTTGGATATACCTTATAGCTTTATGCGTGGTTTATTTGGCACATGTTGGTCAAAACGTGTTGATTCAATCAAACTCACAGAAGCTATTTTTCTGGAGTTTTGAAAGCAGTTGACCAGAGAGGAGATCTACTCTGAACTGTATACAGTTTGTTATCGGTATCGGCCAATTATCGGTTCTTTTGCCGATAATCAGTGTCGCCGATAATGGGTACTGGTCGATTAATGTTATTTTTATTTATGGAACTTGCAGAAAACATGCTTTCAGTTAAAATACGTTGATAAATCATTTTTTTACACATTTTAATGAAATATACAAAAATGAAGTGCATAGAAACATAAGATTTTCGGCTTTTTTGCAGCCAGATGAGTGGCAATCGGAATGTTTAAGCTCAGCACCACTAAAAAGACGATCGCTTGCTACTTTGGTACTCCAGTTGGTTGTGGACTTACAACAGAAACCAACTTCTTCACACCATTGTCAAACTGTTTCTCTATTGTCAACTGTCGATTAAAAAAATCCAAACTAAACTTGCTCAAGCTGACTCTATGAGGGTTTATCGACTCCTTTGGGGGTTTATCAACTTCTTCGTGAGTTTATCGACTTTCCAAGTTGAGTCGATAAGATCGCAGTTGTTGATAAACCTACATTTCCCCCTCAAGCTTCCACCCATAATCTTAGATAGACGTAGAAGAAACTATAACAAACATGGAATGGGTGTAAGTGTATTTCGTTGGTGTCGCAATCATTCCATGTCTACTTTGCGTGATAACATGTGATAATGTGATTTAACAAAAACGATTCTGTCTCAATGTCCCATTCTAGTTTCCGGTAAATGATGCATTTATATATATATATTTCAATTAGTTTAATTTATTTGCAGTTTAACTTGTAAGTGCTAACCAATTTCAAGTAAAACAGAAACTACATGACACTATTTATTATATGACAGAGCTACACAGCGTACAGATATTATCTTATAAAAAAATTTTAAAAGTCAATAATCGGTAATCAGTCGATATTTTCTGACCGATTATCAGCCGATAGTTATTCAAATTATATGAGCTCGTTTGCAGCTAAAACAACTTTGAATAAATATTTTCTGCTACTGCAATAATTTTGTTGCACCCTACATTTTTGGTGCCGATTTTAATTAATAATAATATTAATAATAGCTAGGGTTATAGAGGCCCACCAAAATGAGTTGCCACGGGTCTTCTTCATCCTCTTGACTTTTCGACGGGCTTGAAAAGCATGTTTACCCGGGCAAAAGTTCCCTGGCGCCAAACTAGTGCTGTGCGCCGACCTTTTGTTGTCGGCGGCGGCGCGCTGATCAACTTTCACCGGCTGCGGCACCTATCTATTGACGGTGGCGGCGGTGTTCGGTGGCGTAACAAAACAAATGGACCTTCAAATTAACAAACTAGGTTATGGTTAAATTAAGCAGATAGCATGAGCATGTTTCTAAATTACTAAAAGTGAGAGCGAAAGACCGGGAGCTGAAAAGCGACTGGGAGCGTGAAAGCGACCGGGAAAACAAGCGGGAACGGGAAACGACCGGGAGCGAGAGAGCAAGCGAAGAAGGAAACAGGAGCAAGCGAGACAAACATTAAAAAAACCTCTAAAAACCCCGGACATCGCCGGGTGCCCCGGTAGTGTTATATAAACAAATCATGTTTTGCTTTGGTATATGTTTTTTCCAAGTGTTTTGTCGTTGTTTTTTGACTATCTTGCAAGGGCCGCGATTGCGAAGTGGAACGTAGGGAAAGAGTACTCCAATAATTTGGTATAGAGGACAGTATAGGCATTGTCTTTTCCAATAATCGCTTCAACAAAACTTAAAAACTAGCAGATGAAAAATAATCTATATATATAAAAGAACATGTCCTGACTGACAGATGACTGACTCATAATCAACGCCGAGCTCAAACGCCTCATCCTAGGAACGTGAAATTTGGAACTTATATTACTTTTATAGAGTAAACATCCGCTAAGAAAGGATTTTTGAAAATTTTGCTCCTGAGGGGAAAAAACTGGAAAACAAACTTTTTTCTAAAACAATGTATATCTCGAAAACCAAAAATGAAGAGATTTTGAAATTTGGTATATAGATTCTTTTTGAAAAATAAAAAGATACGTGTTTCACCATTTTTTGAAAATTCGGTTTCCCGGACCTCAAATGTGGGCTGGAAAATTGGGTTATTTGGTTTTTAAAGTAGCTTCTACTCAAAAACAGTAAATACCACAGATGTAAAAATTATTATTTAGTTTCTTTTCTAAAAATAAAGATATACGTGTTTCACCATTTTTTACAAATTTGGTTTCCCGGACCTCAAATGTGGGTTGGAAAATTGGGTTATTTGGTTTTTAAAATTTTGTAGCTTCTACTCGAAAACTGTTAATGCTACAAAAGTAAAAATTAGTATTTAGTTTCTACTCTAAAAATAATGATATACGGGTTTCACAATTTTTTGAAAATTTGGTTTCCAGGACTTCAAATGTGGGGTGGAAAATAGGGTTATTTGGTTTTTAAAGTAACTGCTACTCAAAAACTGTAGATGCTACAGGAGTAAAAATTAGTATTTGGTTTCGACTCCAAAAATAATGATATACGTGTTTTACCATTTTTTGAAAATTTGGTTTCCAGGAATTCAAATATGGGGTGGAAAATAGGGTTACTTGGTTTTTAAAGTAACTGCTACTCAAAAACTGTAAATGCTACAAAAGTAAAATTAGTATTTAGTTTCTACTCTAAAAATAATGATATACGTATTTCACCATTTTTTGAAAATTTGGTTTCCAGGACCTCAAATGTGAAGTGGAAAAAGGGTTATTTGATTTTAAAATAACTGCTACTCAAAAACTGTAAGTGCTACAG
Organism: Erpobdella octoculata; assembly: GCA_963978895.1. Classification (NCBI taxonomy): domain Eukaryota; kingdom Metazoa; phylum Annelida; class Clitellata; order Hirudinida; family Erpobdellidae; genus Erpobdella; species Erpobdella octoculata. Next base: position 24,068,504 of record OZ022243.1, on the reverse strand, counting down.
ATGTGAAAATTAGTATTTTGAGGTTTTGTGCCGGTTAAAAGTAGATGAGTTCAGTTTATCACCGGACGGACGGGCCAAGCCGTTATTTTAGGGTCTTCATACGGCCCTGCCCAAACCTTGAATCAAGGTGGGACGGGCCAATATTTTTAACCAAGTATATAGACATTTTAGTGATTTTAGGGTGTTCAGACGGGCCGGGCTAAACCTGAAGTCAAGGTGGGACGGGCCGAAGTTTTTCATCAAGTATATAGAACTTCTAGGCCTGTAAAAAAGGGGCCGGGCCAGGAATTTTGGTTTTTGAAACGGGCTGGGCCAAGTTGTCGACGGGCCGAGCCGAGACCTAAAAAATTGATCCGTGCAGTACTCTACTATGTAAGCACGGTTCAAATTCTCTAATTTCATGCGAGCGAAGCCGCTACGGGCACTGCTAGTTAATTTAATAAAACTTTGTGGTAATGAAACGAACATTTTCAATTTTTTTACTTGTATCCCCTAAAGCAGGGGCGCAGCCAGAAAATTTTTTCGGGGGGGCCGGAGAAAAAAACTGAATAGTAAGGAGTTTTATGGAGAAATTTACAACCGGCAAAAGTCAGTTTCAGCAATAATTAGTAATACGAAACCATAAGACATTTAATTTAGAACAGTAAATTACAATATGAAATTCAGCCGACGTTTTTTCTGCGAAAAAATGTCGATGACGCAGCTTCTTCATTAATGTTAAGGTCGCGATTGATAGTCATCTAGGCAAACCCATTCAGCCTTGTCTGGCCCATTGTGGTGCGTAGATAAGAATTGAGTCTGCGCATAGTTAGAAAGATCTCTCGGCTGTCGCGGAAGAGAGGGGCAAGTGGTGAAGAGTTTCAGCAGCGTATTTATCTGCGGTTAGATGGAATATTGACAATGTTGCTCTGAAAATTGGGCCCGAGCCAAAGTGGGTCGGGTCACAAAAGAAAAAACAAGTAAATGAAAAAACAAGTTTTTCAACACAAACTTTAATTTCAAATACACTCGATTTAGAAATACGAAAGAGGTTCCAATTATTTTTTTTTAATTGAATCAGGTATTGTCATCCAATATAAACCTATGATGAAAGCTTCAGTTTTCTAGCTAGTCAAAAAGCTGGTTAAATTTTACTTGCGAGATTTGCGTACAGAGAAAGCCACACATACACACACAAACAGAGATTGTAACCTAAATAAAAGTTTGTAAAAATCGGTCGTGTCGGGTCAGATTTTTAGGCGGTTCGGGTTTTCAAAAATAGACCCATGGACAACTCTAACCCTAACATTTTTGATAACTTATTAAATATTTAATTTGCAAAATAATTGTTAACTCAAATATCTCTCCAAAACACAGGCACGCGCGTCACTTCAACATCAACACTGGTAAGGTTTCGGGGGAGGAGGCTTGGCCCCCCGGCCCCTCTGGCTGCGCCCCTGCCCTAGACCAGGAATTTCTGTTTAGAATAATTTGAGAAATTTGACCAAATTCCCAATTGTTTCCCATTTTTCACTCTTTAACATTTTATTTTAAAAATTAAATCGTAGAAGATTATGACACCGCTCAATAAACAGCTGATTTCTTTTTATGCTGCCCAACATTATAAGTAGACAATTCCACCTGGTAGTAGGGCATTCGTTTTTCATGGTTAACAAATTTATCCAATTACATCTGCTTCTAAACCAATCAACGCTGAAACATCATACAAGACTGCTGGTTATTATCTGCTTTAAAACCTTCTTCAAGTTCTGAAACAAGCCGATTTTTTGCATGAATGATAAATTAAAAATAAAATCATTTGAATAAACATCGGCGGCGGCGTGAATAAACTGTCGTATTTTATTTTTTTAATAATTAGTATCAAGAACGTAACTTGGGCGCTCCTCGACATTTTTAAAAAAATAGCCACATTTAAAAAATAAAATTTAATATAAATTAATTAAAAAACAATTAATAAATTTTTTGCAAGATAAACTAGAGCATAAATGGCAAAACGCAAACACGCAAACAATATTGGCAGAAATAGCCCCGACAAAATGCGCATTGCAATTGTCTCATGTAAAGCCTTACTATAGCAAAGAAGCAGCTGCATTTTGATTTGGCGCCAGTGAATCTTTACCCGTGTATATGTGTCTACGCGCTATATGGCGAAAAAACAGAAAACTGACCACATGGTAGAACAATCAAAATTGGTAAGAAACCACTTGTTCGGATTCATGTTGAAAGATGAAGCCAGCTGGAAATATGTAATTAACTATTGACAAACAAATTATCAAACAATTTGCAGAAGCAAGTAAACTGTTAAAAAAACATTGATTCAGGTAAAATGTTATTTGTCATTTATTTTATAATCGAGAAAAATTTCTTCTGTATATAAAAATTTTTGTATTTTACTTCTATTCCTTTCAACCTATCTCTGAATTCTGGACAAATAAATGCGTTTCCTCCATAAGCACCATCCACGTGCATCCAAACTTTTTCTTTCGCGCACACTTTTCCAAGCTCTTCCAAATTATCAAATGAGCATACAGCAGTTGATCCCAAAGTAGCACATAACTGTTGTTAATTTAAATTTAAATCAACAAAAAGCCAAGACAGTAGCTGAAATTTAATAGCATCCTGAACTACTAAGACATTTTTTTAAATGCTCAAATTTCTTACAAACTTTTATTTAGGTTGCAATTTCTGTTTGCGTGTGTGTTTGTGTATGTGTGTATAAAAGCTAGAAAGCTGAAACTTTCAGCATAGCTTCATAATAAATGACAATACATGATTGAATTAAAAAAAAATAATTTGAACATCTTTCGTATTTCTAAATCGAGTGTATTTGAAATCAAAGTTTGTGTTGACAAATTCGTTTTTCCTTTATTTGTTTCTTAAAACATTTATGCCAAAGTTGTAAATTAAGCATTCATCACGTAAAACGGTATTCTTACCACATTTCATAAACAGTTGTTTACCAGGTTAGATTTTTTTAAATACAGCTGAGGTAGGGTTGCCAGATAACTTTTCCAAAAAACCGGTCAACTTCCTGTTTTTTTCTTCTGGAGTTTTTAGCCAAGCGGGTGTATTGCTAGAGTATTATTCAAATACCCACGAGCAAATTTTTATATTTTCGTTTGTGCGTTTTGGGTGACCTCCATTTTTAATAACCCATTTCGTTAGGGCTTTATGGGCGTGGGCCGAAAATGAATAAAACTAACTCGAGATAGTAAGCGACGCAAAAATGTTAAAAATAATATGCAAATAGTAAAACAAGAACAAAAACAACCAGACATTTAGAAAATCTAAAAAAGAACTATATTCATGTTTGAATTTATATTTATTCGTATTTTATTTTGGACAGTCTGCTGAAATACCGAACTTAAAACCAGAGTTGATGTAAGTACCCAAAAAATGTGTTGGTACCAAGTACTCTGGCTTCAAGGTTTTTATAAATACAAGTACAAACAGTGTTTTATGTAGACGCCTTAGGAAAAAATTTTTTCTTTCCAAAGTTTCAAATTTCCTCCAAATTTTTTCGGAAACCAATTTTGAGAAAAATTTTTTTTTTAATAATATTCTGAAAAATTTTCAGAAGTATTTTAGATTGGTATTTGAAATATATTTTCAGTAAGTATTTTGCATCTTGTATTTCTAAGATTATTCCAAAATGCTTTTAAAAAAAATTATTATCTTGGCTACCTTTTACTAGCCTTATTAACCATCAGTTATTAAATGCTTTTATTTAACTTCACTCGTCTCTCTGTTTGTTTGTTTGTTTGTTTGTTTGTTGGTTTGCTTGTCTGTGGTGATCAAATCTTAGAAACAAAAAATCACCCACTTTTCAACTGTTTTAGATTGAAAAACTAAATTACGTGAACTATCTCATATAATAGAAAAAGTTTGCAACAAAACTTGGTCTATAAAATTTAACCGAACCTGTATCGACAAAAAGTTAACACCTAATTATTTGAATAATATATATATATTGCCCGAGGTTTTTCTAATGTTTGTCTTTTTCGCATAGGTTTTTTACCGCGCTTGCTTTCCCGGTCGCTTTCCCGTTCCCGGCCGCTTTCCCGTTCCCAGCCGTTTTCCCGCTCCCGTTTGCCCTCCCGTTCCCGGTCGTTTTTCCGTTCCCAGTCGCTTTCCCGTTCCCGGACGCTTTTCCCGTCCCCGCTCACGCTTGCTCTTCCGTTTCCGCTCGCGTTTGCTCTCCCGTTCCCGCTCACGTTTGCTCTCCCGTTCCCGCTCACGCTTGCTCTCCCGTTCCCGCTCACGCTTGCTCTCCTGTTCCCGTTCTCGCTCATTTTTTCTTTTTCATTCTTTCCTAACTTCTTTCAGCCCTTTAAAACGTAAAATAGATTTGCTAAAACTTGCTTGAAGCCTTCAAACGTTGTGACGTAAATTAAATATGAGTTCTATTACGCAATTACCAATTACCGCAACTATTAAAAATAAATAACCAAGATTCAGGAAATAACGTATTTGGTTGAATTTCAGTTGTAAATATGTATTTATATAAAATTATTATTAAATAGAAAAAAGTTTTCTAAATTTTTTGTTTACATTTAATTCATATAATAAAAAGAACTCGTCACCCAACAACCGAAACTAATCGTCTTAATAAATAACAAAGATTCAGTAAATAACGTATTCGGTTGAATTTTAATTTTAATTAAAGTTAATAAATAAAATAAATAAAAAATTTCTATATTTTTGTTAAAATTTATTCAATTAATAAGTCCGCGGTCAGCATTTTACCCACCCCGACGCGTTTCAATACTAACAGATTACGCATTGAATATTCTTCGAAATAAGGCGATCCAGGCCGAATTTGTCAAAACCCTTTTTTAGTGAACACCTAAAACACAAGAGAAAGATATGTTCCAAATTTCATTACAATCCGTTCAGTGGTTTTTGCGATTTCGTGATGAGTCAGTCAGTCAGTGGTATTTGAGTTTTATATATTGAATAAAATATATATATATATACTAGCATTCCCGTCGCGGCTTTGCTCGCTTGAAAAGGAGAATACGCATCCACAGTAGCGTACTGCACGGGGCGATATTTTACGGCCCGACTGGGTCCGGTCCGTCAACAACTTGGCCCGGCCGCTTTATAAGCCAAAATTTCATGCCTGGCACGGCCAGTCTAATTAGGGCCTGGATCGTTTTTAAAGGCCCAAAATTTCTATATACTAGGCGAAAAATCTCGGTCCGCCCCACCTTGACTTCGGGTTTGTCCTATCCGGTCTGAAGACCCTAAAATCATGGCCTGGCCCGGTCCGTGCAGCACTCTAATCCACAGTGCCTTACACGGATTTTTTAGACCTGGTCCAGCTTATTTCATAGCCAGAAAACTTCAGGCCTGACTTGTTATTTAGGCCAGAACTGCCCCGTTGCATAAGAACAAAAGTCAAGGCCTGCACTCAACCAGTTTTAAAAGACACAAAACCGTTACATGGAAACTAATTTTTCGAAAAAAAAGTAAAACACGTATCTTATAATTTTGTAAAAAAAAACCTCAATACGGAATTTTAATGTTTTTACATTTTCAGTTATTGAGTTTTCAAGCAAATATAATTTTTTTCCTCCGCTTTACATTTGTAGTCCTGGAAGCCAGAACAAAAAAAATTGTAAAACATTTTTAACTTTATATTCTAAATAGTATCTAGTTAATAATTTGTATATCTGTAGTATTTTTAGTTTCAGAGTTATTTTACAAAAAATAAAACCCTATTTCCCCTCCACATTTGAAGTCCTGGAAACCAAATTTTTAAAAATTAATAAAATATGTAATTTGTTATTTTTTAAAAATAATCTCGGTACTAAATTGCAAAACATTAACATTTTTAGTTTTTAGAGTTTTTAATCAAATTCTTATTTCCACCCCACATTTGAAATCCTCAAAACCAAATTATCAAAAATTGATAAAATACGTATATCTTTATTTTTTGAGTAAATACTAAATACTTATTTTTCATGTGTAGCACTTACAGTTTTTGAGTAGCAGTTATTCTAACAAACAAATAACCCTATTTTCTACGCCACATTTGAGGTCCTGAAAACAAAATTTTAAAAAATGGTTAAACACGTGTTTTTTTATTTTTTTAAGAAGAATCTAGATACCAAATTTCAAAACTTTCTAATTTTTGGTTTTTGAGATATGCATTATTTTAGAAAAAAATAATATAAGTTCCAAATTTCACGTTACTAGGATGAGGCGTTTGAGCTCGGCGTTGATTATCAGTCAGTCAGTCAGTCAGTCATTCAGTCAGTCAGGACATGTTCTTTTATATATAGCCTATAGATAAATAGATAGATAGATTGTTGATTTTTAAGTGGCAATTCCTCTAATCCCCAATCAACGATATTTTAAATTCCATATTTGGTCCCAGAAAGTAAATTATTTAAATACGGTTACACATGTATAATTTTAATTTTTTAGAAGATCCCAAATACCAAAATTTAAAACCTTAACTTTTTTTGTGTTTTTTTCCACTCCACATTTGAAGTCCTGGAAACCAAATTTAAAAAAAAAATGGTTAAACACATATATCATTATTTTTTGAGTAGATACTAAAAATTAATTTTTACATCTGTAGCATTTACAGTTTTTGAGTAGCTGTTACTTTAAACAACAAATAACTCTATTTTCCACCGCACATTTGAGGTTCTGGAAACCAAATTTTTTAAAAATGGTAAAACACATTATATTTTAAGAAGATACTAATTACAAATTTTTACGTCTGTAGCATTTACAGTTTCTGCGTAGCTGTTACTTTAAAATACAAATAACCCTATTTTCCAGCCCACATTTGAGGTCCTGGAAATCCTTTCTTAGTGGCTGCTTACGCTATAAAAGTAATATAAGTTCCAAATTTAACGTTCCAAGAATGAGGCGTTTGAGCTCGGCGTTGATTATCAGTCAGTCAGGACATGTTCTCTTATATATATATATATATATATATATATATATATATATATATATATATATATATATATATATATATATATATATATGTATATATATATATATATATATATATATATGTATATATATATATATAACATTAACTGCTAACATACATACATACATACATACTTAGAAAATTATGTATGCAGATATGTTTATATATATATATATATATATATATATATAAATGAATGTTTGTATGTATGTATGTATGTATGTATGTATGTATGTCCTTTATGCATTGCTACACCATTCATCCGATCGTAATGAAATTTTCACACAACCTTGAGAGTCAAAGGGAATCAAATATAAAAAAAAGAAATTTGAAATCCGTCACAAAATGAGCGGAGCGGAGCGGGTGAGCGAGCGGGAAATATATATATATATATTCTGAGGTGAGTAATAAAATTCAAAATCGGTAATTGCGTGATAAAATTCAAATTTAGGTTACGTAACAACGTTTGAAAGGTTCAAGCAAGATTTAGCCAAATCTATTTTATGGGCTAAAAGAAGTTAGGAAAAAATGAAAAAGAGAAAATGAGCGCGTGCGAGAACGGGAATGAGAGAGCAAGCATGAGCGGGAACGGGAAAGCGACCGGGAACGGGAGAGCAAACGTGAGCGGAAAAGCAACCGGAGAAGGAAACCTGAGCGAGAGAGACAAACACTAGAAAAACCTCTAAAAAACCCGGGCAACGCCGGGCACACCGCTAGTATATATATATATATATATATATATATATATATATATATATATATATATATATATATATATATATATATATATATATATATATATATATATATTTATATCTATATATATCTATGTGTGTGTGTGTGTGTGTGTGTGTGTGTGTGTGTGTGTGTGTGTGTGTGTGTGTGTAAAACAGTTGTTTTAGATTCAAAAATGTTAGTTCGTTGACTCAGATAAAGAGGCAAATAAAAGCTTTTTTTAGAATGTATTTTTTATCTTTACTTGTTAAAATAAAAATCAAAAATTAAGAAAAATTAAAAATTAAAATTAAATTTGGAAACTTTTTTGAAAAAATAATTCTGACTACCATTTTCCAGTCATCAGCTATTTAAAAATAAACAGGATCAATTTATGATCTACGACAGGACTCTTTGATTTTTCATACATACATACATGTGGAGAAAACTATTAACTAATATAAAAATAGGGAGACAATGAAAATTAAATGTTCACATTTCAACTTACGTAAAAAGGAATGAGTCCTTGTTTGATATCATCCTGTAGCAGAAAAAAAAGATAGCAAGTGTTTACAAACAAAAATTATTAAATTAAATTAATACTTCAACCTCAACAGTTTTTTGAAAAGTAGCGCCTCTCAATGAGAAGTGATCATCAATATCAACTTCACGCATTTTCACTAAAGACAGCATTCCTGCTTTTTCCACGCACGAATGAGCCTGAAAATTCAATTGAGCAAATAAAAATATATTAGAGACGAAATAAAGTTGGTTTTGTAACTCTTTATTATTAATGTTTGCAAGAAATATTTTTGGGTTGGACCACTTTTTACTTTTTTTTACAATTATATTCATTTAACACTCTTTATTCTAAGTTAATTTTAGCAACACAAACTTCAAAAAAACTCTCCAATGTACTCTACAATTATTACAAACTAGTGGTTTTACCCGTCCCAAGGACGGATGTTTTAAAATTACGATGTACTTTGGATACATTTTATAAAAATAGTCAACAAAAACCAAATGACATTTGATAACCATAAAAAAATATTTTGTATACATTGGTAAATTTAATGAAACTTTTTATTGTGTTTAAATTTCTAATTTACTAACGTACTTTATATAAATTTAAAAGATGTAAAAATTAAAGAATGCAATAAGTATTATATTATAGAATTTCAGTATACACGTCATTTTTTTTGATTTGAAGACATCGTTGAGAAGTGGTCCTTGTTTCTGAGATTTTTTTAAATCTCATATAATATTTTTTGATTGCAGCGCTATTTCTTTTGATCTCTTTTTTTTTTTTTTTTTTTTTTTTTTTTTTTTTTATGATAGTCCTTTACACCAAGTGTTTTAAGACTGAATTGGCTGTATATAGGAAGCACATAAGTACTTCCTGTCGTGGATCAAAGTTTGATCCTTTTATCTGTCCCTCCTCCTTTATCCAGGCTTGGGACTGGCTCGCAATTAGCGAGGCGGAGTTCTTTTGATCTCTAGGACTGAGAGTGTATATAGATACAATTGCATAATAACTTTTATTACACGCCTGAGGGCAATACATTCTTACGTGCACATCGACGACTAATTACGTAAGCGTGACAGAATCAGTGAGTGAGTGACGTGGGCTACTATAATCTAGATTTAACATATTCTAATAATTGTTGTCATTCTGCTTTGAAACTATCAAAGTGAAAAAAACGGTCTAGTTAGACCAGTGTTAATATAATTTGCTCTATCAGAAAATTTCGGGAGTACATCTTTACAATTAAAGGCAGACATTGTTTCGGTTCCTTGTCGTTAGTGTACAGCTTGTTCTGCTATGTCTAACACCATTTTCATAATATTGATAGTGTTTGTTACTGACTGTTAATTAGCATCTGCAGATCAAAGTTTCACATATTTGTATATATATATACATATATATATATATATATATATATATATATATATATATGTATATATATATATATGTATATATATATATGTAACGGGAAAGCAAGCGGGAACGGGAGAGTGACGGAAGCGTAAGAGCAAGTGGGGAAGGAAACGGGAGCAAGAGAAAAACACTAAAAAATTTCTGAAAACCCGGGCAACGCCGGGTACTCTGCTAGTATATATATATATATATATATATATATATATATATATATATATATATATATATATATATATATATATAAACTCCTCCAAAACGAATGAACCGATATTTATGAATTATTTTGTGTACCTATCCTCAGACCTACCAAACGTATCCAAACATTTCCTAAAAATCGGATCAGCCGTTTTGGAGGAGTTTGGACACAAACACCGTCACGAGATTTTTATGTATCTATATATATCAGTGATGGTTTTTAACTACTTTAAAAGTAGTTAACTACTTTATTTAACTACTCACAAAAAAAGTAGTTAGTAACTATTTCCTAACTACTTTTAAAAGCAGTAGTTATTAACTACCTACTTAACTACTGCCAAGTAGTTAACTAGTAGTTAACTACTTTTTAACATTAAAATTTTAAACAAATGTAATTTCCAATAACAAAATATAATTATTTACATTTTTATTTACACAATCATTTACAAAATGATACTATCAAAAGCATTTACAGAATATCTAAGATGATCTCTTAAAAAAATCATCATATCGATGTGGTTATCAGACAATTTACTTCGTCTGTCAGATAAAATTTGTCCTGCTACACTAAAAAGTCTTTCAAGTGCTGCTGAACTTGGCAATGTTGAATTGAGCTTTATAAATGCTGCACAAACATCTGGATAATGGAAGAGACTTTGGATGTTCTTGGACGGGTTTGATAAATAATCATTAAGCTGTTCAGCCAATACATTGTCAAAGGAGTTTGGTATGGTATCCAGTATCCATATAGTCGTACCAATCGTCATTTTCACTGCACTGATCATTGTCATCAGAGGTGATTGTTTTTGAGGTAGAGCTTCTAGATTTACAACCTGCACAGATATTTATAAAAACAATAATTAATAAACAATAATTAAACAATAATGCTGTGTATTGTTAATTGTTAACCAAAAAAAAACCTTTTAACATTTGCAATTAAATACAAGTTAAATAAACCTGATTTTTCAAGCTCTTGATTCATCTCTTTTATGTAAGCCAATAATTTTTCTTTAATCAAATATTTTTTTGCTCATCGGACAAAAAATTCAATTTGAATTGGGGAATTATCGCTGTTGCTAGCAGATACTCTTCATTTCCTAAAACAGGACCAAATCGTTTCTCTATACCCCGAGATAGTGCTTGTATAAGAGGTTTGATGGTTTTTTCTGAACAGGAATGTAATTTTTTTTTATTCCAATGATGGTCGGAATTATGTGGCCAATATATGACTTCTCGCTTTGGAAGATATCCATTGCAGTGACTATTGGTTTCATAATCTGAAGAAATGATTTCGTTCGTTATACTCATACTTGAAAATTTAAATATAAATAGCAAAAATTAACCATAAGTCTTATTCTAAGCTTAGTATAGTTAGGTTTAACAAATGCTAAAATTAAAATATGATGGTGGGCGCACACAGTTGGCAAAAATAAGCTAACAAACCTTACCAAAAGTAAAACACCAAGTAAATTAAACATGTGTAGCATAAAAATAAAAGTTTAAATGATACATGATAAAATTATCTAAAAATACTTAAATGCATTAAACTTTCATAATAAAACGATAACTAATATAAACTCACTTTTACATGTTTAAGAAAGTTGAATGAATTGGTAACATTTCCAGAAATTCTTTTATGACATGTATCGCATAATGCCGTAAAATTTTTTTCATCGTCCTTAAAAACTACTTCAGTAAAACATTCTTTAATTATTTTGCTATTCATTGTAATAGATCGCAACACACTCGTCACCTAATCGAAAATCGAACCTAACCGAAAATAATAACAAACTTAAACAAACAACGAAGCGGAGAATGAAAAAGAAGAAACAAAGCCAATAAGATAGTGATGTACCAGTACATAAATTAAAAAACACAGATGTCGTAATTGTTTTAAAAAAATTAATAAAAAAATTAAAGTAGTTAAAAAAATAATTAACTACTGTAGTTAATAACTATCTCAAAAATAGTTAACTACTAGTTGATAACTAGTCTCACAAAAAGTAGTTATTAACTATTCCTTAACTACTTTAGAGTAGTTAATAACTAGTAGTTAACTATTTATAGTTAGTAACTACCCATCACTGATATATATATATATATATATATATATATATATATATATATATATATATATATATATATATATATATATATATATATATATATATATATATATATATATATATATATATATATATATATATATATATATATATATATATATATATATATATATATATATATATATATATATATATATATATATATATATATATATATATATATATATATATATATATATATATATATATATATATATATATATATATATATATATATATATATATATATATATATATATTGCTGAATTAAAGTAAAAACTCACAAGTTTTGAGCAGTAAGCAACCATACGCGAAAGGAGAACGCCTTCTTCAACAAATGGGAATTTGCTTTTTAAATCTTTCAAAGTGCTGTGTCTAGCCACAAGCATACTTACCAGTATACATTCACTGGCTGACCCCTGCAAATAATGAATTAAATTAAATGATGAAAGCTTTTTAATATGACTTAGTAATATGACTTATATAAATTTCTCATTTACACCAGGCCTCTAGCCAGCGGGGGATGGGCAGGGAGGGCTAAGCCTCCCTACTAACATTTTGTGCCCCTCCACTAAAAGTTATAGTTAGCCCCCCCCACTGAGCCCCCCCCCCCCGCAGACAGAAGTGAAAAATAAACTATTTACGTACTGATAAGGCTTAATGTTCTTATACTCTCGGCAGGCTATGGCTACTGCTGCTGGTTATGATAATTAATTTCAGCTGACCATGTTCAGATAATGTGACTATATAAGGTCAAAAAGCAGTTTCAGTCATTGTGATACTCTTTGAAACCTTGGCTTGAATATTTGTTTAGCAAAAAGGCTGCCTTTTGTTTTGCTTGTCGCTTGTTTGGTAAAGGAAATAATCAAGATGGTGCATTCATCTCTAAAGGATTTATTAACTGGAAATTGGCTCTTAAAACTGATTGAGGTTTCATTCAATATGTTTTGTCAAAGTGTCACACTGAAACTATGTCAACCTGGTAACTTTTGAAAAACGTAGTATTGCTCACAAAGTATCTGGAAAACATTTGAAACGAAACCGTTATTATATTAAGTCAATAGGTGACATTATTAAGTTTTTGTCTGTTAATGAATTGAGTTTCCGAAGCAACAATGAATGTTTTAATGAAGCAAACGATGAAAATAAAAATGAAAGCATTGTAAATTTTGGTGGATTGTTTCTTAAGCTCTTTGATTACTCTTTGCAAAGAAATGAAAAACTAAAATCTATAGTTTCAAACACTTTTTTGAATGCAAATTATACACCTAACCTAAAATTCAGTATACGATTATTGACACATTGGCATCTATGATTCAAATAAAAATAGTAGACAAAATCAAATTATCTGATATTAAACAATTTTGTTTTAAATATGACGAAATTCGTGATAAAAGTTATAGTGAAAACTTGTCATAAGTTTTGCGTTTTGTGAAAAATGGAGTTGCTGTGAATAGTGGATCTAAATTATGTTGATGCAAAAAAGACATTGACAACAAGACATTTGACGCCAGTGTTATGACGGACAATGACGGTGCAAGTGTTATGAGTGAATGGAAAAAAGGGGTGCAGTTAGTGCAGAAGTTAATCCAGTATGTGCACTGGTTCAACCATCGACTTCATTTAGTTGTAGTGCATACAATGCAAGAACTTTGTTCAATTTGTGAGCAATTGTACATTTTTTGAGAAGACAAACTGCTTTAAAGTGTTAATGAGGGCACTACTGTGAAGCGACTTTTAGAACAAAAATGTCAGTCAGCTAGATTCAGCTTCCGTTGTGTTAAATAATAGAGCTTCCATATACTCGAAGCATTAGAAATTATAACAAAATCACCAAAAGCTGCTTCGGATTTATCAATTGAAGCAATAGGCTTAAAAACTGAAATTTCTCACGATGAGTTTAAAATTGTTGGTTTTATAATTTATAAACATTAATCTATTCAGAAGTCTTCAAATAATAAAATATGCTTCAGAGTAAAAATTGTAATTTTATTGAAGTAAACATGTCAGCGGACAATATTGCAACTCTTGAAGAACTCCGCCTTGCTTCTGCAAGTCAGTCCCAAGCCTGAAGAAAGGAGGAGGGAATGTTAAAAGGATCAACTTATGATCCACGACAGGAAGTACTTGGGTTCTTCCTATTAAGTGTCATTTCAGTCTTAAACACCTAGTGTAAAGAACTATAAACTATCATAAAAAACAACTCTTGAAGCTTTCAGAGATGGATTGGATACATTTTTAGAAGAGACAAGTGAAAATCCTGCAATTGAAGACAATGCTAGTCATGTTGAACCATCACCGCAGAGGTGGACATGAATCTATTTTTGACGACCCAACCCAACCTACCACTTACCCGACCCAACTGAACAGTTAAATTTTCTAACCCAAGAATTTGGAATGCTTACTTGGCAGTATCTAGAAAACAGCTATATGCTTTTTGTCGTGGAATATATTTGATTTTTTGAACTGTCCCTCCTCCTTCATCCAGTCTTGGGACTGGTTCGCAATTAGCGAGGCGGAGCTCGTGTATTGTCTTCACCGCGCAGCATTAAAATACAGATCTAACATTTTTAAATGACCTCTTGCAGCATATCTTCAAAATTATATTTTTCAGCTCATTTGTTTACATTTTTAATTTTTTTTCATAACTAGTAACTGACATGGTAAAATTGGAAAACAATTATGGTTTTTCTGGGCAATATTAATCTTTCAATGCTAGGGAAAAAAATAAAAATAACATCTAACAAACTTCATAAATAATTTTTTTGAATTAACAAAATGACTCCTAACTTGAATGACTCCTCCGCCTTTTCCACTTTCGTGAAGAAAATCACGAGGTAGTCCAATCATCTTAGCTAGAAATTAAATGAAACGGTAAATTTTTGTGAAAATGCGACAATTTAATTTTCAAATTACCAATCCAATCGAGAACAACAACTTCAAGTTCTGTAAAAGCGGGACTTGCTGCCTGTTAGTGTCAATAGATAAGTTTATACTTTTTGTTTTTGTGTTTTTAAAAATTATAATTATCAAACTATACACACCCAAGAAAACCCAACGCAACCAAAAGCATCGGCAATCATATTACCAATGATGGATGGAAACGAATTACCAGCTGGAAAATAAGCATGGAATTTAGGATGTTGCCAGTGGGTTATCTGTGTTTCAATTCAATAAAGTTTATTAATTTTCCAATTTATTCAAAATTTATTAATGTTTGTGACAAAATCACCCCTGGCATGATGACTCGTTCCAGATCAGCCATAACTTCTTCCCACTTTTCCGGTTCTTCGGGAGCTTCATGGGGTAAAAGTTCTTTCATATAACCTGGTTGAACTTCTGGCAGAACTTTTCTTTTTTCTATACTGTCCAAGTAATCCGCAATGTAGTCTATTGCTTCTTTTCCCCGTTTCCTAAATTCTGTAGAATCCATGCAAATGTTTTTTTGAACTGTTTAGAGCCTTTTTTGAAAATAAAATTTAATATTATAAGTACTTTTCATATAGTCCATATGTAAAATAAAAAATTTATATCTATTCAATTAATAAGATTTCTAAAAAAATTATCATTTAAATTAAATTATTCAGTAAAGCTAATTACATAGTTATGTCTAACTTTCCGAGACTTACGCACCAACGAGTTATACGCACCTCCTTATCAGTTGTGTTTGTTAAAAGGGCAATTATTTTTTCAGGGCGCGGGTTCCTTTTATTGGCTGGAAAGAAGGTGATCGCAATGGAGAGATTATTAAGGGTATGCGTCGTGTGCGTGTGTGTGAGCCGATATATGTGTATGTGTATGTGTATGTGTATGTGTATGCGTATGCGTATGCGTATGCGTATGCGTATGCGTATGCGTATGCGTATGCGTATGCGTATGCGTATGCGTATGCGTATGCGTGTGCGTGTGCGTATGCGTATGCGTATGCGTATGCGTATGCGTATGCGTATGCGTATGCGTACGTGTACGTGTACGTGTACGTGTACGTGTACGTGTACGTGTACGTGTACGTGTATGTGTATGTGTATGTGAATATTTTAAAAAATATAAACTATTTCCTTAAGAAAAACATTTAAATTAGTGAATTTATTGGAGACGTTCAAACAGTCGCCATTATGGCGGATGCTAACCAAAGAATAATAAAACAAAAGAATTTTTTAAGTATCTAAGTTTAGTATAAAGTATTTTTCATACAGTTAAAAAGAGCGATCATCAAATTTATATAATTTTACAAATCTCCCATCGACTAGGACATACGCAATCACCAAATTCATACAACCACCACAACCGACAAACCAGCAGACATGATTATTAAACATCATGATCAATGGTCGCACTGAAGAGCCAATTGCAAAAAGCCGGCATTGTGTGAAAATGAAGTTACCCCAGCCTCTCAAGTGGAAGGAAGAAAGCCAATTTGATTTTAATATTTTTTTTGAATGTTTTGATTCAGATATTTTGTCTATAATACTTTACGTTTAGTTGCAAATGAATAAAAATTATTTTAAGTCAAAATTTTGATGTATTTCATTTTAAAAGCGTATTGTAGCTTTTTTAAGATTCAAAATAATGTAAGCGTTAAAAATTTTGTCTTTCACAAACCCATGATATTTTATAATCAAGCAGCTTTCAATATCTTAAAACATTTTTTTTTAATTATAAATCTATCAAAATAAAAACATTTAACTACAATCTTTTAAATATTTCAAATGTGAAGTGTTGTGAGGATGAAAAAATAATGTTATTTTTGAATGAATCTAAAACTGATGGTTTTCTTTCTTTAACAAAAATTTATAATTTATTTTATTTTTAGTTAGTTTTATTTTCTATTTTATTTAATTTTAATTTAATCAATCTAAAAATTTAACACATCAAATTTCAGCTTGATTAGATGACATTAAGTATGTTTTTTAAGCGTCAAATGATACAAACTAGAGTACTGCACGAGCCAATTTTTTGTAACAAATCGGCCATGACCGTCGGCTACTCGGCCCGGTCTGTTTCTTAGGTCAAATTTAGAGCGCCAGCTCGGCCTGGCTGTTTGAAAACCATAAAATCAAAGCCCGACCGTGCATCCCTCTAGTACCATAGTATGGCTTAAGCAAGCAAGCAAACACTGCAATATAAAAGATTTAAAAAAGTTCAACTCATTGAATTTTTAGTTTATGATAATTTTATTATTTTTAAACAAGTTAGTTAACAACAGGTGCCTATTTGTGCAATACAGCATTTTGACTTGATCAATACACGAAAAATGGTGTCACAAGCAGACGATAAATGTTGATCTTCTGAGTGTTTTCTCCTTTTACATCTCACTTCAAACGCATGTTCCACATCTGGTCCAGACGGTTGTTTTTAATCACTGCACAACAAAATCATTTTTATTGAACTTGTTTAATTTTTTCTATAAAAAAAACAATTTTTAACAAACAATGTTTTGATCTTGTGTGGAAAACTATGACGTACAAATAAAAACTATAAAAAAGTTTTGGATCTAACAAAGAAAATTTTAAAAATCAGATGTTTTAAAAGTAAAACTAATTATAAGAATATAAACATTTTAAGAATTCAAAAATTAAACAATTTAAAAAAAATTGTTTTAACTGTAAAAGTAATGAGTAATAACATATGAAAAGATTTAATCAAGTTGCAACTATTTCTACAAAAACGTACAAATACAAAGTAACATTCAAATTTTTTGCTAATTAACCTAGCTGATGAACTGTTAATGTGTTTTTATTTTTTAATATTGGTACTTCAAGAGCGGCACATTTATTTGTAACATCATTAGTGGCTTGGCTTTTTCTGGCAAGAGACGGTAACGAGTGTCACTCAACACATTTCCTGCACAGCCAAAAAGGCGTTCACTGTCAACACTTGCTGGTGGCGGCGCCAGAAACTTTTTAGCCATCATAGACAAGAATGGGAGGCGATCGCGATTGGATTTCCACCATATCAATTGATCATTTGTAGAAGTAATTCCTGATGTTGATGAACTGGCAATAACTGGCTCAGAAAAGTAAACTTCTATATCACGCTCTGCCGATAAAAGCTTCTGAATAGGAGACGCATCAGTGGCATCACCTCTAACAGATTGTGGTGGTTGAGCAGAGGTCGATGAGCAGCAATTAAAATCGTATACTGAAAGATCTACTTTCTACCTACACATATATTAAAATTAAGTTTTCTTAATATTTTACCGGATATCAAACTGCCGGATACCGGATAGCATCCGGATAGCCTATATCCGGCACATCCCTAATATTTACAAACAGTTTTATTTCATTATTACTTTCAAAATTCCAAAATCTTTTTTAATAATGGATTAATATCAATTTGAAACATTTTGCGTTACTCTTCGGACTGTTTCTGCGTCGTTTTGAGTTCGTTAGAAAAACAAATATGGCAGGATTGGCACCTCGCGTGTGGCTGCCTTTTAATACGTCTCGTCTCTTCGTATATATTTATACTGAAAAACAGTTTTATTTAATAATTAATAATTATTACATAAAAAACTCAAAATTCTTTTCTTAAGCAATGGATTATTATCAACTTGAAACAATTTGCGTTGCTTTTTCGGACGGTGCCGTTTACTGCTTTCTCATCTCTTGATAAACATGTCTGCAATGTGTACGCCTACTCGCCAAATCTATTCTCGGAGCGAACTTATCTCGATCAACTTTCAACACTGCCGCTCTCCCAGTGGAACGTTTCTTCAGAGCCTTCGTGAAATCCATCTGTTACGTTACGACGTTCAAAGCTACAATTACAGGGGACAAAGGGCTGGTCGTCGTTCTTTCTCTTTCACTCCGGGACTTCTGACTCTTTCCTCTAAAGACACTCTTGCACTACCAGCCTCATCTTCATCGTCATTTATTCCTGTTTCTCGTTTGGCACCCGGATATTAGATACTACTGATTTTAGAACCTCTTTAAAAACTTATTTACTTAATAACGTTTACAACTTTTAAATTTAAATTATTTCACGCCGTCGCCTCTGGGCAAAACTTGTGTTGTTGTAGGCGACTAATAAATTTTAGTTGAATTGAATTGAATTGAAAATGTTTATCAGTTATCAATAATAAAATCCAAAATTGTTGCTGTTTCATTAAATAATAAGTATTGGTATTTTGAAATGTTATTAATTAATACTTTGTTTTGTATTTGTACTTAGAAGAATCATCAATCTCTTTAGGTATCTATTATATAAAAATAATGATTACTAAAAAATTCCAATTACTCTTTTAATTCCAGTCTCAACAAAGATAATCAAATCACACATTTGGAATTAACAAAGATACCTGGATCACAATTAATAAGACAGTCATACTTACATTTATTATTATTATTATTATTATTATTTATTTCTCCAACAGAAGGACCCGTAGGCCACTAACACCGTTCGGACAACATAAAGCGTACGTTCGAACAGAATTCAAAGCAAAAATAAAAGAAAATTAGCAACACAAACAAATGCGCAAAATAAACATATAAGTCATCAGGTATTTAAATCATTGAGTGTTAGAAATTTTGAAAAGTTGGTTTTGTTGATCAGACATCTGAAACGGATGTAGTTAGTTGAGTTGACCACATCGTGAGGCAGGGCATTCCAGGATTTTATTACTCGATTGGAAAAGAAGAACTTGGCAGCATCGATCTTGTGCAGGCCAGACCTCAGCTTATAGCAATGGCCTCTTGTGGCCTGGTAACCAGACGATTCAAAGCTGGTGACCAAAGTTGAGTCAATAAGACCATTTAGAATTGTGTAGCATAGACAAAGGTTAGCAATAATTCTGCAATGACAAAAGGATCTGTTCTTGTGAATCGTCTTTGGACCCTCTCGAGCCTGTCGATCAAATGCCTGTGGTGTGGATTCCACACCGAAGAACAATATTCAAGTAGTGGTCGCACATACACAGAAAATGCTTTCGTGAAGAGATCTGGATCTTTAGTAGTGATGCATAAATTGATCAGCCGTAATCTAACAGATGCCGCATGTATAATACTGTCGATGTGTTTTTTTAAATTTGAAGTCATTTTCGATTACAACGCCAAGGTCCCTTGCGTGACCAACAATCTCTAGTTGATGAGACTCGATATGATAGTCGGGTACATCAAATTCAAATAAGAATTAAGTAACTCACTATTAAACTACAGTAAACATTTAAATTGAAAACAGTTATAAAATCAAATAAAAAAACTTCTAAATATCTTATATTTACGGTTACTTTTTTGTTTTTTTTGTATTATTAATATTCATAATTAAAAAATCTTATATTGTACGCCAAGAAAAGCAGTTTGTCTACGTTTTAGCCACGTAAATTATTGCGACGATCCGAGTCTTGTTAGCCAGCAGCACTCAACAGCTGCTCACTCGGGACACTGGTAGGTGGAGCTGAAAGGTATTTTAAAACTGTACTTCTCAACATAGGATATGGACTGATGTTCCAATAGCTGTATATGTTATTGCCGCGTTGCTGCGAGAAACGAAGTAAGACGAGCATGCACGACAACCTTCGAGATCAGTTTCGGTTTCGGCAAATGTTTTGGCCAATTTTGGCCGAAACCGAAACTACCGCCGAAACTTGATTTTGGCCGAAACTCGTCCGAAACCGAACTTTCGGTCGGACACTAATAATAAACTACTTTTAAACAGATTAAGACTGTTCGAAAAACATAGAATTAAAATTGATTCAGCGAAGCATGCGATTTTACAACGTTTTAATTAGGTCACTTTGTTGTCTATTTGAGATTTCCGAGAATGTCTGTCCGCAAAATCCATATGATGGTGTTTTTGCCACCTAGCGAAAAAAATATTATAATAAATTAAATTAAAGTGTTACCACTTTAATCTGCACCTAGCGAAAAAAAATAAAATGCTTACAAAATTTTACCCATCAAAAACGAAAAAGTATATAACGTTTTCCGATGTATATGAATTAAAGGAAAATTATTTTATACTTTTTAGGGCGCAAGAAAAACGTTGTTTTTTTAAAATGTCTTTTTTATTATGTAAAAATGTTATTTAATCGAGTTTGTTTACAAGAACATATAGCCCCAAAGTATTCTATATATATATATATATATATATATATATATATATATATATATATATATATATATATATATATATATATATATATATATATATATATATATATATATATATATATATATATATATATATATATATATATATATATATATATATATATATATATATATATATATATATATATATATATATGTTTGTGTGTATATGTGTGCGTGTTTTGTTCGATGCTTTAATTATATATACCACAAACAAATATCACTTAAAACTCTAGAACGTAATCGTTTTCAAATTATCTGAGTCATTCAGTATATGGAAAGCGATTATTCAACATGAAATGATGAAGACATTATTAAAACCTCACAGGACGTCTAATTCAGAAGAACTTTTGTCCGATATTGGTCTGTATTGTCGGGGCATGGAAGTGGTCAGAGAAATGCTTGAATAATTGGCTCGGATTGTTTTATTTTCACGTGCACGCTTAAAGTTGTCTGAATTCAAAATATTTGTTTAAATAATTACCTCTCTCTCTCTTTATATATATATATATATATATATATATATATATATATATATATATATATATATATATATATATATATATATATATATATATATATAAAATTTGTATGTATATACATAATGTGTATGTATGTATGAATGTGTTGAGTATATATTGTTTATTATGAACAAAAAATGTTTGTAATAATAAAAAATTGTTTTGCAGAATAATAAAGCCCCTTTACAAAGGGATGCATGGATGACTTGCAGTACGTAAGGCTCGTATATCTTGAATCAAAGAATTACGAATTATGAATTTTGACAATCTTAATAACTACATTAAAACAATTTATTGGAAAAAAATTATTTAAATAGTAAAAAAATTTCAAATTTTAAAGGTTTACAAAATTTAATTTTTTTTTAAAACTTCTCTAGTCTAGACTCAAGCTTGGATAAAGGAGGAAAGAAAAATAAACAGGATCAATTTCTGATCCGCGACGAGATACTTTGTTTTTTCTTACATACTGGTAATTTAATCTTAAAATACTGTGTGGAGAGGGCTATAAACTAATATAAAAAAATAGAGAAACAATGAAAATTAAATGTTCACATTTCAACTTACATAAAAAGAAATCAGCCCTTGTTTGACGTCATCCTGTAGCAAAAAATAAAAAAAATGATAGCAAGTGTCTACAAATAAAAATTATTAAATTAAATTGATACTTCAACCTCAACAGCTTTCTGAAAAGTAGTGCCTCTCAATAAGAAGCGATCATCAATATCAACTTCACGCAATTTCACTAAAGACAGCATTCTTGTTTTTTCCACGCACGAATGAGCCTGAAAATTCAATTGAGCAAATAAAATATATTAAAAACAAAACAAAGTTGGTCGCGAAACGGTTTATCATTAATGTTTGCAAAAAATATTTATGGGTTGGGTCACTTGTTTACTATCTTTGCAATTATATTCATTTAACACTTTTAATTCTAATCTAATTTTAGCAACACAAATTTTTAAAAAAAACTCTTCAATGTACTCTGCAATTATTACAAACTAGTGGTTTTACCCGTCCCAAGCAATGGACAGCATGACATCAAGTCTGAAGGGCTGTGCTGTTTACTTGGATGACAATAGTGACTGAGGCAACATTAGAAGAACACAACCGGAATGTACATGCTCTTTTCAAAAGGATAACAGAATTTGGTTTTCACTTGCAGGCCGAAAAGTGATTTTTCGCAATTAAAGAAATCAAGTTTTTGGGGCAGGTCGTAAATAGTAAAGGCCGTCGACCAGACCCAGAAAAAATAAAAGCAATCAGAAGGATGCCAGTACCCAAGGACAAAAAGCAGTTGAAATCCTTCTTGGGTATGATTAATTATTACTCTTTTCTCATACCAGAATTGCGTCCTATGAGGGGCCCGTTAGACGACTTGGAGAGGAAAGAAAAATATGAATGAACGGTTCAACATCAGGAAACTTTTGAGAGGTTATGTTCGGTGTTACAGTCGGATCTGCTGTTGACACATTACGACCCACTATTGGAAATAGTTGTGGCTTGTTCACACATTCTGTTTAATTTTGCACAAAATGAACTATACTCTTCTTAACCAGTTGATAAACAAAAAACCTCATACCTCCTTCTGAAGATCGTTACTTTCTCTCTAAAAAGTCTGTCCAGGGTCGTCTTCGCTTCATCATACTGCAGGTCCCTCGGTGTTCGCGAAAGTATGTGATCGGTGAACTTTGAATAACTACACGTGTCTAGTTTGGATATCAAAATTCTCGTCTTTTCCTCTTCTGACAATTCTTCATCGTTTGAAGTGATAGCGTCTTCGAAACGGCAGATCCACTTTGAAACATACCTCCAGATTCAGGGTCAAATGAGAACATCGAAATTTTTTTTACCAAATCAGCACCGAAATTTTGTGCAGTTTTGTGAACCTTCAATGACTGCAGAACCTTTAACAGTGCATCTTCTCGCCGTTTACTTTCTTCGTCACGTCGTTGCGCTTCTTCTAGCAAACAAACCAAAAATTCTGAAAAATTCTGTTCAGATCCCATCTCGTCGCCAAATATGTTATGGACTCGTATGTACGCCAACTATGTTTAGTCCGAAAAAAGAAAAACAGTCAAACAGTGAAGCTTAGATATAGCCTAGGGCCATAGACAAAAAATTCTAGAAAATTAATAAATAAAAATTGTCCATGCCTAACAAAATCTTTTTAGTTTTGATTACTTTTTATTATGACCAGTGTAAATACCTACTGTTTAATTCTGTTTTATAAAATGGCAAGTGCGTTCGAAATGGATTAGTTTGGGCCATAGTTGTAATACACTTAATAAACTTGATTAACTAAATAATAATAATAATTTTTGGTGCGGGGATGGGGATGGGGACCATTAGCAACGGGGATGATTGGGGATGGGGATGATACTTCACGGGGATGGGGATGAAGTGTTTCGAGGACGGTTGGGGATGGAGTTGTAACTTGCGAATATGGTTGGGGATGGGGGTAATAGTTTGTCCCTGCGAAGCCCTCTAGTCTAGACCCATGCTTGGATAAAGGGAGAAAGAAAAATAAACAAGATCAATTTCTGATCCGCGACGAGACACTTTGGTTTTTCTTACATACTGGTAATTTAATCTTAAAATACTGTGTGGAGAGGGCTATAAACTAATATAAAAAAATAGAGAAACAATGAAAATTAAATGTTCACACTTCAACTTACATAAAAAGAAATCAGCCCTTGTTTGACGTCATCCTGTAGCAAAAAATAGAAAGAAATGATAGCAAGTGTATACAAATAAAAATTATTAAATTAAATTGATACTTCAACCTCAACAGCTTTCTGAAAAGTAGCGCCTTTCAATGAGAAGCGATCATCAATATCAACTTCACGCAATTTCACTAAAGACAGCATTCCTGCTTTTTCCACGCACGAATGAGCCTGAAAATTCAATTGAGCAAATAAAATATATTAAAAACAAAACAAAGTTGGTCGCGAAACGGTTTATCATTAATGTTTGCAAGAAATATTTATGGGTTGGGTCACTTGATTACTATCTTTGCAATTATATTCATTTAACACTTTTAATTCTAAGCTAATTTTAGCAGCACAAACTTCAAAAGCGACCAGGAGCAAAAAAGTGATCGGGAAAGGGAAGGGAGAGCAAGCGGGAGCGGGAACGTGACCAGGAACGTGAGAGAAAGCGGAAACGGTAAAGCGACCGGGAGAGGGAGAGCAAGCGGGGAAGGAAACGGGAACGAGAGAGAAAGACGACAGAAAAACCTCAAAAACCCCACTAGTCTTTTATATTAACTTAGCCACCAATCTTGCTTGGCTGTTTGCTTGCTTGCTTGAATGTTTGCAAACCTTGAAAGCGGAAATTAACAAACTTCACGCCATTCAATCGAGCTGATATTTGAAACATAGGCTCACTTCGCAAGACAATGTCTTTTATTAAAGTTTTAAAATTTTCTGAAAATGTTTCAATTAAAAAATTAATTTTCTATGTTTTGAAAAAAACCAAATATAATTAATTATATAGTTATTTGCATATAGCAGGTTGAAAAATGTCATTTTAGAAATAAAGTTGCATTAATTGAAAGACCAGCAAATCCTAAGATATAAGGTTTGGACTCCCTACTCCCATCCCCCGGCTCAAGGGGCCAAAAAACCCTTTTGAGGCTAAAAGTGCCTATGTACGACCATCTAAGGTAATTGCGTAATAAAATTCAAATTTAGTTTACGTAACAACGTTTGAAGGCTTGAAGCAGCTTTTAACAAATCTATTTTATGTTTTATAGGCTAAAAGAAGTTAGGAAAGAATGGAAAAGAAAAAATGAGCGCGAGCGGGACCGGGAACGGAAAGCGACCGGGAACGAGAATGTGACCGGGAACGAGAAAGCGGGAGAGCAAGCGTGGAAGAAACGGGAGCAAGAGAGAAATCGATTAAAAAAACCTCTGAAAACCCCGAGCAACGCCGGCTAACCCCGCTAGTAACAATATATTTATAGTCTGATGTACTAACTTCGCAGATCGATGAAAAATGAGAAGCTGATTGCGTTGAAATTGCCACAGAAAGAAAGAAATAAAATACAGAAAAAAAGTAGGGAAAGAGATAGAAAGAAACAAGAGAAAAACACTTGGGCAACTCCGGGTAACCCAACTGTTCGGTAAATAAAAAATTCAATTTCAATACCTTTTGTTTGGTTCTACTGAATACAAGAAACTCAAGATAACTTATCTATCAGTCGCATAACGACTGTAATCAAACTTTTAAAAAAGTAAACAAATATTTGCTCTCCACCCTTAACTATACTCCTAAATCAGTGGCGTAGCTAGGGCGGGGCGGTGGGGGCGGCCCGCCCCGGGTGTCATCCGTTTGGGGGTGCAATTAAAAAAACCTTAAACAAACTCCATGAAATGAAATAAAGGCTAAAATTTAAAAAAAAATCTATATACCTATCTAGGTTTTTTATATATATGCCGGCTTCCTATGGAATGATATATATATATAGCTATTTAAATCTGTGACAACAGCGCTACATCAACTATCTGTTAAAAGACTTTTAACAACGCATTGGAGTGCTCATTATGCTGCAATAAAAACTAACAGAAAATGTTGATGAGGCTGTGGCGGCTCTTTGAGAATTTTTTGGTCAACAAGAAAATGTAGACACCAGATGTGCTGCGCAAAAACCTTATACCTGTTGAATGTAATTTAACTTTTCTTTGTTACTTCTTCTTTTGGAATGATGTACTAAAGAAAATAAATTGTGCTCAGATTGCATTGCAAAGTAAAATCTTCAGTAATAATTAGTCAGCTAATTATATCGTTTACTAGACTTCGTTTTTATATTCAAGAAAAAACGGGATCGTATTGTAGAAGAAGCAATAGAGGTCTTGTTGCAATATGACATTCCAATAGAAAAAATAATTTGTCGTAAAAACGAATGGCAGGTGAAAACGATGACAGCTGAAAATCAAAATAATATTCCTCAATGTCTCATCTGATTCAGTACGGAAATTTGAACTAGATCAAAATCTGTTGAAGATGTAGCTTCATCGTTCTAGGTTTGTCCATACAAATATTTTCCTCTCGGCAGACATCGAGGAGTTGAAATTATCTCTATCAAATTTAACTGGCTTGTATGATGAGGTATCAGAAGCAAAACTCCTCTTAGAAATACCAAGGTTGAGAAGATGTTTAATAGCAGCCAATAAGAAATGTTACAGTGTCTGATTGGATATAGATAGACTTGTTGAAAATCATCGTAGAATAGGATTTACAGAATCCCTTCCAAATCATATCATAGCACTAAAGTTACTTATGACAATTTGCTTGTCTGTTGCTTAGTGCAAGAGAAGCTTTAGTAAATTATTCGAAAACTATTTAAGTCAACACTGAGACTAAAAAATCTTCCAATGTTAACGATCAAACACGACGCAACACAACGAAGGAGAAGTTGGCTGCGCAGCTGGGTCCCCGAACTATAGTGCAAAACAAAGTTCGTGCATTGGGGTTGTGCTATAGATCGTTGGAAAGGTATTTAAAAAAGAAATATAATGGTGTAAAAATAAATTTAATATTGCAAAAAATAAAAAAGTTATAGGCGAAAAACCGTCGCCGTCCCTATGTAAATGTATGTCGAAAATTTTAATCTACATGGTTCCAAACGCAAGTGAAAAATCGTCCCTATGTAAATGTATGGAGACGATTTTTCCCTTGCGTTTGGGCCATGTAGATTAATATTTTCGACTGCATTGGGGTTCTAGCTTAATGCATTAGAAAGATAAATATATTAGCTAAACATAGAAACTAATTTTTAAAAAATAGTCCAACAAATAAAAAAGTTATGAAGCAAAATATAGATCAGGGTATGAACAATCGTCTCCATACATTTACATAGGGACGGCGACGGTTTTTCGCCTATAACTTTTTTGCAATATTAAATTTATTTTTACACCATTATATTTCTTTTTTAAATACCTTTCCAACGATCTATAGCACAACCCCAATGCACGAACTTTTTTTTGCACTATAGTTCGGGGATCCAGCTGCGCAGCCAACTTCTGCCTCATCGCAACACAGAGTATTAATTTTGAAGAAGTGATATTCCGAGTTTGCAGCTGTCAAAGCTAGAAAGAAGAGATAATACTTGAATTATTTTAAAAGAAAAAGTTTTTCCAAGTTTCTTCTAAATATGTTTGAAATTCTTGATTGGCAGTTTTGTAATTTGATGATCAATGACTTATAAATTTTCAAATGTTTATTGAAGTTGTTTTATAGATATCATACTTTACGCTTACCTGATTTTTTACATAATGTTGATTTTAACTGTTTTCGAGGGGTGACACCATCAATATCCGCCCGGGTGTCACCCATGCTAGCTACGCCACTATCCTGATTCCAGCACTACATCTGTGTTTTACAAAGTGCTTAAAGAGGCTCCTCATCCCAGCCTAGCAATATTTTCTATTAAACTTGATGTGGCGGTTTCCATTTCATTCAGTGACTTGCTCTTTGATTTTTGCAAAAGTCAAGGAAAGTTCAACTTTATGATGTCCATCTATAATAGCATACCGTGAGTGACCGTGACCCACTTCAGGCAAGACAAAACTTGTCTGGCTCAAAAAATATGTCAAACCCCAAAAGAATGTCTGTAACTTGCTGAGGCACATTTAGTCTTCTAGCTTCATAAGTACAAGCTTGGGTGCTCTAATTGATTCCATCCCAACTTTTCTTACATCTCAGACTAGCTACAGCTTCTTCGTCTACTATTGCAATAAATTGAAGACAAGCTTTCCCAAAAAACTTCTAAATAATGTGTTTTCATCTACTTTGCGTTTATGATGAAAGTTTCAAACCTCAACCTCTGGCTAGCCTAGAAGTTGGTTAAAGCTGATTACAACTTTCTACTTAAACTGACAAGTGAAGCTACTTAACAACTTGTAAAAGGAGATCCTCATAGATGCAAACATCTTGTCTTTTTTCATTTTAAATGGTAAAAGTTCACAATATGTAGATATTTGCACACAGACATAAAATTATGACATCAGATTTAAGCCTGTTCAATAAACAGTCAAAACTCAAAACAAAAATACATCAGAATATTTAATGCATCATGGCTGGTATAATTTAGAGTACTGCACGGACCAGGATTTGATTACTAGGCTTTTAAAATTTTCAAACGGGTCAAGTCGAGATTTTTGTACAAAGTATAAAAATCAGCCCATGCAGTACTCTAGTATAATTTATATTGATTAATAAACGGAATGTCATAAACAGTTGTCATCTTCACAGCCGAGAATAATAACAAATTAATTGTCTCATCAACAACCCTATAATAGCTTCATTTGGAGGTTGTTCAACTTAAGAATGTTAAGAGAAAAAGGCAATATTATAGAAATGCTTGAGTAATAAAACTTTAAAAAATAATATTAGCAAAAGATCTTGAAAGTTGTGACTTTTAATAAATAGGAGCAAAAAAATAAATGAAAAAATATATGAAAATAGATCAAATAGATATTTAAAAAATTCTAAACTATGCATAAGACTACAGAAAATCCCAAATATTGTCTGAGTTTGCTACGACAACCAATATTCAAGGCACTGAGCTTGTGGGAGGTCTTGGCTCAGGAAGAGGGGGAGGAACAACTCTCTGTGATCTGCAACCTGTGATTTAAAGCAGCAATCAAATTGATAGCATAAAAAAAAATCATTAAGATGCAAGACTTTAGTAATCTATGCTATAGCATTACAATAAAATTTCTATTTAAATGACATACTTCTTGAAAGTCTGCTTGGAACTGGAGGATTCGGTAATGTGTTTACAGACTGAAATTGAAAACAAACCCAGTCAAGAAAACATAAAAAAAAAGAAAAACAAATTATTTGCTAAGAAATGCTACAAGCTTATAAAATGTTTAACAAGATTGAATTGCAAGCCAGAAGAAATTTAGATTTTATCCAATAGAAAATACATTTTTAGATTCAAATAATCAATCTCAGTGATTTTTTAATATCCATCCATTCTAAACAGGGTACAAAGTTTCTTCATTATGATTATCTAATCTCAACTTAATTGCTGAAATGGTTTGTGAAAAAAAGTTCATTCCCCATGTGCACCAGGTAAATCTCAATTAATAATTATGAAAAGCACAGCAGAATTAATGCTATTTGTTAACCAAGTAAATATGGTGCAGATATTCGTGAGAAAACACATATGAGAAAGTTTTTAAACACCAATTAAACTTATAAATAACCTGGGGTCTGCTGCGGGCCAATTCACAGCTCACTTCTTGAATCCTCTGACAAATCAAACTTCCTTCTTTTGTATTGAAAACAAATAATCCTTCGCCGGTCTTGCACGACCTATAATTATTTATTTATACACAATTATGTTAATGAACAAAAATGAAGTCTTAAAAACATTTTATAAATATTAAAACTGTAATATAAAAAAGTAAATATTACCACAACTAAAAGACAGTTGGTTTACAACTAGTTTTATCCTCCATAAACTCTCAAAATGCTTAGCATAGCTTTTGCAACTTTATAAATGATGTCTGTGTGTATGTATGTATGTGTTTGAGCAGTTTCGCATAATGCGAAAGTCAGTTGTCGATAAAATTAGTGCATGCAGGCTTATAATAAAAGTTATTATGCAATTATACACTGTCAGTCCTAAAGATAAAAAAATAGCACTGCAATCGCAAAATGATAAATAAAGATATATAAAAAAATCCGTCATTTTTGAAGGGCTATCTCAAGTATTAACATAACTCAAAGAAGTGGCCAGAAATTACATAAATCGCACAGAAGATAAAATATAATTTTCATAACTCAATTTCATAAGGTAGCTAAAATTGTATATTATTTAATGTTTTAATTTTTTTTTAAATAAACATGATAACTTTATGCGAAAAATAAATTTTTAGTTTGTGAACAAATTAATTGCAATAAAACTTATATAAACAAATAACTGAATAATAAAAGTGAATTCAAAGGTACAAATCAAGAAATTTCAGGAACACGGATATTTTTATTCAATGTTTACATAACAGAACATAAAAACAATTAATTAAACAAAATTTATGTTTTATGACTTCTGAAATTTCACATTTTCCTAAGTATAATTGTTGGTTCAATAAATTTCTTGCTCTGGCAGTGGTTGACAAAGTAATGAAAAATGATATAAAAATTTTTTATTACTTCTTTTAAGCTCTGTCAATACCGTAAAGAAACAAAAAGGCTTCTGACACTTTTTAGTAGGACAACCAATATATTCATGGCATACATCTCAACATAAAAATATGCATATATAATGCTGTAAAAGTTCAACACTAATTTGATTTAAAATCCTATTTTATAAGAATGGCTTACCTTCCGGATTCAAATATAAACTTGTTGTCATCACTGCTAAAACGACGAAGTGAACTTAGCGGCCATACACTTAGCTTTTTGGTCACATCATCAGCTTGTGTTAGAAGGAGAGAGTTCTGAGTGACTTGTAGAAGGCATTCCCCATAAAAAATTAACGATGGATTGTTCAAAATATAAACATTAAAGGAACCTGTTTCAATTAAAAAAAGTATAAGATGTTATAAAAAATACTTTAGAATAACAAGTATAGCAAACAGTATATTATCGTCATCAAGAATTAAGAAAAAAGACTGGTTGTAATAAAGATATAAAAATAAATGCACACATTTGCGGGATTCGGAAGATGTAATCGAATATTCTATAATCAGAGCTTGCCATTCTTTCATTTCTTCACCTTTTGATGAAATGGAAATATATAATGAAAAAAGTCAAATTTTTAGGTATCTGCTAAATGATGCTCACTTGATTTGAACGATAAAAATATTTTCATGCTATTCTCAACAAATGTTATCTTGAATGTATTTTTTTTCTGATCGGGCGGTACAACAGTAACAGTCAAAACTCCAACTAAATTAATACTATTAATGATTCTACCCAAATCATCATCATATTCTTTTTTTTTATGTTTTATTATTTCTAGTCTTGGCGGCCCTAGGCTTGAGGCTTTTCTAAGGCACAAGAATTGTTTTCTCCAAATCTGATGTTTTCAATTGTTTTACTTTGTTAACAAATATTCTACATAAAAATAAACGCAAGTGACTCACCCCAAGCTCGCCCAGAGATATGAAACTTCTTTTTATTTTCACAAATCCTTCTTTAATAGTATCGTCAAAAACCAATAGAGACATTTTGTTTGGAATATTAAAAAATTAAACATTGGAAAACCCTTTAACTTAACTTTAAATATTGGAAGAAAGAAGTTATTAATAACTATTCATGTTCTTCAAACTTCAAATCAATAATATTGATATGATGGTTGATCAAACCGTTGGGTCATTCTAAGAGAGCATTAAGCCACTTCAGATAAAATTTAACCGTGGTTTAACGCATCCTGGTAAATTCCAGAGCGGGAATTTTTCCAAAGATACAAATAGAAAACGTTATAAAATAAACAACTAATTTAGTGGCAGGTACCTACTACATATTATAGCAAGTTAATCTGATGAAACCAATAAAAAATACCACAGTATAACCCAATGACTTGGAGGAGACAGATAAGATGGTATGGCAAAATTGATTATAAAAACTGAGCCAAAACAATTAGGATCAAGTTAAGATCATAAAACAAGCATTTGTCATTTTTCGATAAAGTTTACACCCCACCAGAACCTTTATGTTTAAGCAATGTAGTGGCAGTAGTGTTGTTTGAACATTTCAATTATATGCGTAGGGGAAGTTTGTGCGGTGGATGCAAGACCAGTAGCAGTAAACCAAGGGCGGATACAGGATTAGTGATAAGGGGAGTCCAAAACGGATTGAGAAAAATTTTTTTCAATTTGGTGTTAGACTTATAGGTGTTAACTAAAGGTGCGCCGATTATCGACTTGTTATCAGTATCGGCCAATAGTCGGCCCTTTTGACGATAATCGGTGTCGGCCGTTTCATAACTGGTATCGGCCGATAATCAGTAGGGCTACTGGTCGATTATCAGCCGATTAGTGCAATTTTTATTTTTGCAAAATGCGAAGAATAAGCTTTCAATTAATTTGTTGTACACAATTTAATTAAATCAACCAATAAATAAGGGCGTAAAAACATAGGATTCGTAGCTTTTTGCATCCAGACGACGAATGACGCAGTTGATTCGGGCTTACCCTAACCCGCCACTTTGTTTGTCTGAATATCGGCATGACATTTTTGGCCATTTTTAGTATTATATATGTATGTACAAATGTGATTCAAATAAAATATAGTTAAGAGTAATTATTGAAGAAATGTAAATTTTATTAATACAAAAAATTACAAGCTTTAATTTTTGAGATTACACAATAAAAAAAGTTCGTTCTAGAAAGTTGTCCCCACTTTTTAAAACAATGCGACGCGTCTGCAGGCCTGCACCCAGGGCCGGATTAAGCCATTTTAGTGCCCAAGGCACAAACTTTCATGGGTGCCCACTACTGCCAAAAAAAAGCTGATAACCGGGGAAGGGGGGTAGTCGAAGCGGTTTTTTTCTAAATGGAAGCCTTCGTATTATTTTTCTCCCAAAAGAAGCCATTTTTTTTTAAATATTTTCGTTTCATTTTCTTATCACTTGTTTAATTTTCAATTGTTTCTTCAGTTGAATTTGTTCAAAAATATTTTTTGAGGAATTGTGGTGCCTCCAAACGTTTGGTGCCCAAAGCACATGTTTTGTATGCGTAATGGCTAATCCAGGCCTGCTTCCACCCAGGCACTTACTTATTAGTAATAGGGAAGTTTACTCCGTGGGAAAAGCACACAAAAATGGACTAGGAACAAGAATAAGCTATTATGAACTGAGTGACGTTTGATTGACACCTTAAAATTGGGTCGGGATGGAGTTTAATCAAGACTTATCTGCATTTCAATTAATTAAATTTAATGGCACTTTACTGGTGTGCAAAGTACAGCAAAATTAACGTGTTATTTATTATTTAACAGTGCTACAGATATTAATAAATAAACAAGTTTTAAAAGTTAATAAGCGGTAATCGGCCGATAATCGAATCGGCCGATATTTTGTGACCGATTATGAGCCTGGCATTATCGGTGCACCTCTAGTCTAATTTTAACATATACTGTTGGTCAAGATTTATTAATTTAAAAACATTATTTCTGTTACAGTGTTTAGCAAACTATAGTAGAGTTAGTTGAGTTGACCGACTTTTTGTAGTGAAATGATATACCATAAAAGGCATGATCAGCTTGAGATACAATCATGGTGTGCCTCAATGTGACTAAAACTCAGCTCATCATAAACAGAACTTCTCCAGTTTAACGTTTTTGTTTTTTATGAGATGCTCTGCTGGTTTCTTCCAGTTGTTAAACTTGAAACGATAATTAATTGCTCATTGAATACACGAGAAACAAAAAACAATTACCAATATTCTAGCTTTAGCCAATGATGACACTCAAGATTAGAATTCCTGTAAATTGTCTCCGAATCTTTTTAGATTATATTCTTTGAACAGTAAGAGCTAAAAACATTTATGAGTTCATAGCCATTTTAAGATAAAATGTTAATAATCTTGGTTTTTCAGCCATTTTATCCAAAATAAAGTAAAAATAGTTTTGAGTAAAATTTCTATACAAACCAGTAAATGAAAAAACGAGTTTTTCAACACAAAACTATTTTTTTATTGAATCATGTATTGTCATTCAATATAAAGCAATGCTGAAAGTTTCAGCTTTCTAGCTAGTCAAAAAAACTGGTTAAATTTTACTTGCAAGCTTTGCATAAAGAGAAAGACACATACACACAAACAGATATTGTAACTAAATAAAAGTTTGTAATAAAGAGTCGAATGAAAAAATGTACACTAATGAAAACTTTCTTAAACAAGTTTTTTCTATTATATTTATGAAAAACCTCAAATATTTTCTATGAAAATGTATAATAGCTAATTAACACAAATAATTTTACATCAATTTTTCTATGTTTTTATCAACAATAAAACATTTTATTAATATATCTTCATTTATTAAAAATATTTTTAAAATGGTTGTAGGGATTTTAACTCCAAAACCCCCTCTTGGGTGTGCCAATGTCAGACCCTTAAACAAACCCATAATCCCATCAATCGGTTAGCTGGTTTAACTCTGGTAGTCATTTAATAATGGTCAAAAAACCCAAAAATCTGAAATGTAGTCAAAAACATTTTGCCACTTAAATCATCTTAGCATCTGTTTGAGTAATGTTTAAAATGCAGTCCAGTTCCTGTTGAAAATGTGAATAACAAGAAATACAAATATAATAAAACATAAAATAATCTGATGCTTCAACACGTTAAAAATTTTGTAGTAAAAAAAACAAAATCACATATTGTTCCAGTCAAAAATTTGCTAAGCCAAAAGTTTTTATTATTGCTAAAATTTTGGTGATAGGCTCTTAGTATAACAACAATCTAGAATCTCAATAGATGAGATCTACAATATTTTGTCAAAAATTTGAGAGTTGTACATTTTTGATTAGTGAATTTTGTTCAAAGGCATAACCTCAACAACTTAAATATATATTCATAAATTCATAAAAAAACAGTTTAATCAATAGAATGTTGAAAGCCATTATTTTAAAACAAACGAGATCAATACCAATAAAATTATAATTTATATCAAGCTACAAAATCTTGATATTAAACAATGTGTATGACAATGTCAAGATGCCACAGTCTGCAGTAAAAAATAAATGCTCCAGCAGGAAGAAACATGAAAAAATCACTTAAAATGACTAGACATAAAATTGACTAATTCTGGATTTGATAAAATTTTAAACAGACTCAAAAGAAATAAGATGAATTGCAAAATTACAATAATATCCTGAAAGTGCTCAAAAATGAAACACTATATAATATAAACAAATTACATGAACACAATTTTCAACACGTAGTTCATCCTAATTGTCAGAACTCTTGAACTGGTTTCAATTTCAATGCCTTTATCAAACAGATGAAGAGTTATGAATTTCTCTTGCTCGGCTAGAAATTGTACTGTTTTGGTTACCAGGGATGTCATCAATTTTGTCAGGTGGAAAAGATGACGAAACTTCAGAGTGGCCGGTCGAAGGGTTGGACGTGCCTCCTTGTTGAGTATACTGACCACTGTTTGGATCCCATACAAATATGTAGTATATAGCCAAAACTATCGCAGCAAGAGACACAGCTAACACGTAAGCCAAGACCGTTGCCAGCCGAATAAGCTTTTTGTTTGATTTAGAAGCCATTTTAGACCTATTGTTGTCTCCCGTATAGGTCGGTCCATGCTTGCTACCAGACGACATTGCGTTCCCACGATAATTAACTGAACCACTCGCCTCCTCCTTAGCCATGAAAATCTGATTCCGAATGCTCGAGAGCACCGACCACCCACCTCTAACAAACACTTATCGAACAATACAACTAACTACCGCATATACTCCGTGCTGAGGGCGCATTCGATATCAATCTCAGTAGCTCTTTTTAAACATTTTGTTATCGTTAAATTGTAATAAATTGGGCGTTGCTACATTTTAATTGCAAAAATCACATCAGTATTAAAAGTCAACGGCAATTCGACGGTAGGAATTCACTTTACCTCCTACTGAGGGCTATAATAAGAGCAACTGATTGAATTGGTCGACAGATGATTGAATTTTATTTAAACAAAAAGACTCACCCAGGGACGTAAATTGCGGGGGAGGGGCAGGGGGCATTTTCCCCATCCCTGATTTTCAAAATTTGAAATTTTTTTATTTAGAGTTTACTATATATTTCTTAAATTTTAACTTTATTCAACCTAGTGATGATTTAATGCGTATTGGAATCCTTCTGGCATAAGTAGACAATTATATATCTAAGCCCTATGCTAGATTTACCAATAAATGCAGAGTAATACATTGTGTATCAGATAGGGGAGAGTAGTACTGAATGGCCACACAATTTTACACTTTTATTAAAATCAATCGTACAAAAAAACTATGTTATAGAATTAAAATTTCTTCACATAATGAAAGCAAAAACATTTCACTATTAAAAACGCTCATCAAAACTTTTCAAATTATGACAATTTTATAAAAAATGATAAATAACGCAACCTCTCCTAAAATTTCTGGGTGGCCACTCATGCAATTTTTATTATAGAAGACACAATTCTCACCAAATGGTAAGCCAAAATGTTTTATTTCATAGACAAGTTTTTATTAATGTTTATTAAAAAAAATCATAAAAGCATTTTGTCATTTTATTAAAAAGTTGTAGCCTACAATCCAAGACTATATGATGAAAAGTCAAAAGAAAATTTGATATGCCCATTTCTTCTCTTGGATTTTTGAAGGATTGGATCTCATAGTTTCACAACAATTTGATCAAAATCTACCTCACAAATGCCTTTATCCTCAGACAAAAATTTGGCCTTTCGGTGTCTTTATCCTTGTACAAAAACTTCAAGAAATCAGCAGAAACTTTATTGCCTTTGACTTCCATGATTTTGCCTACATAATAGGTTTTTGAGTAAAAAACATATTCAAAAATACACCAATCCTCTATTTTTATCTTAGTGTTGTCAAGGGCAAAATGAGCATCTTTACTGGTGGCCATATATGTAGGTGTTGACTCCCCGTCCGGCTCGATGTCTGTCTGTCTTTTCGAAATATCTCTTCTTGCTGCAAGTTTTGATGTCTTTAATATGGATTTCCTCAAATCTTTTTTTGCTTCTCAGCAGCAGATTTAACAGGCAAGCAAGCATTTAAAACATCTTCTACTGCTCTTTCCATGTTTTCTTGAGACCATCCCCCTTCAAAGCTGTAGATACTTGGTTTCTCATTCTGAAACATAATCATAAAACATTATTAAGAAGTGATTAATCTGTATATCTCTTGAATATATTTAACAATTTCATTCTATTACATTAAAATTTTGATCAATAATGAACCTCAACACATTTATGAAAATTTAAACATTCAGCAATACTGAATGACAATGGCCATTTAGTACGACCTTACAGTGGCCATTCAGTACGAACCGAGATGTACGAGCATTTTAGTGTGCTACGACAAAATAATAATTGTAGAGATCTAAAATTTAGATTGAAATATTAATCATTTTCACAAAAAAAATCTTACAAAATATAACCTTCTATATTTGATGAGAATAGAATAGTTCTGACCCGACCTGTTTTCACTTTTTCTTGCGAAAAACCAAAACGCTCTATAAATGCCGAACGAAATACACGAGAGACACAAGAACAACACTGAACAAAGTATTCATATATATACACATTTCAAAAAAGAAACGGACGTAAAAAATAATTTAACAAATGAGAAAATCTCAGTGGCCGTTCAGTACATGGCCATTCAGTACGGTTCTCCCCTATATAACTTTTATTTGTATTGCAGCCAAAAAGCTGGATTGGAACAATGGGAAATCACATAATATGAATTATAGTAACTGAAATGTTAAAGATGAATATAAGATAAAGATAAAAACAGATAGAATAAAATATAATCAAATCAGATCAAGTATTATTTTACAATGAACTGTATCATTGTAAGTTCATTGATCAACAGTGGAGAATCATACAATAACCGTTGTAGTAGATTATAGAATGAGATGTTAAAATGAACTGTTACAATAAGCAATTTTAATTATTAACATGACAGTTCATTGCTCTATTATATTATTGACTGAATTTATAATGAGATCATCAGTTATTTTGTATATAATGTATATATATATATATATATATATATATATATATATATATATATATATATATATATATATATATATATATATATATATATATATATATATATAAGATCGAAGATAGGAAGAAGGTGATACTGAATTATTGAAAGTTCTTAAGAGAATATGGCAAGAACGATGTTTGAAATCTTTTAGTTTTACAGAAAGGCACCGGATATTCTGAAGCATTTCGCAGCTTCGATAGAGGTCCTGGATAACGCCGAGCCGGCATGAGGTGGTGAAGGCAGCTGGATGGTTGACGAACAGACTGGAAGAAATCGCGAGTCAGCCTCTCGCGCCTGTCGTGTAGTAAGGAGATCCCCGCAGTCATCAGAGCAGCGTCGTACTTCAAGTCACCGTATATCAGCTTTGGTCCAAAGTTTAGCTCTTTTCTGTACCAAATTACAATCAGCAAACTTGTGGAACTTTACCCTATTAGTGGTATTGATACAATGTTGATTCCCTCACAGCTGTCGACATCAAAGTTATTATTTTTTATTACACAAAAATAAAACAAAATTCTACACACCCCATTTCGGACATCTTTTTTTTACTAATCCTGTACTTGCCCCTGCAATAGGATTAAATCATTCACGCCCCTTATACCCACTGGCGGATCCAAAAATTCCTGGGGGATGCAAATCAGAAATTTTTCACATTCTCTTAAAAAAAAATTAATTACCGGTGAAGGACATGCAGTCATGAGTATTTTTCCAATTTTTTTTAAGGACTTGCACTTCTCCTCCCAAAAAGCTACGGTCATTTTCCAAAAACCAGGTATTATAACCAAAAAACATCAATTGATACTCTGGTGAGGGAATGCATATCTCCACCCCTCCCTGCTTGTACCTACGTATTTATATACATACTAGCGGGGTTACCCGGCGTTGCCCGGGGTTTTTCTAATGTTTGTCTCTCTCGCTCCCGTTTCCTTCTCCACTTTCCCGTTTTCGTCGCGTTCCCGGTCGCTTTTCCGCTCTCGGTCGTTTTCCAGCTCCCGGTCGCTTTCCTGCTCAGAAGTTTTGTTATCGATTTTCTCTCTTGCTCGCGTTTCCTTCCAAGCTTGCTCTCCCGATTCCAGTCGCTTTCCGCGTTCCCGGTCGCTTTCCCGTTCCCGGTCGCTTTTCCGTTCCCGGTTGATTTCCCGGTCGATTTCCCGTTCCCGGTCGCTTTCCCGTTCCCGGTCGCTTTCCCGTTCCCGGTCGCTTTCCCGTTCCCGGTCGCTTTCCCGTTCCCGCTCACGCTTGCTCTCCCGTTCCCGGTCATGCTTGCTCTCCCATTCCCGGTCACGGTTGCTCTCCCGTTCCCGTTTACTCTTTTACATTCTTTCATAACTTCTGTTAACCTATAAAACGTAAAATAGATTTGCTAAGACTATATATATATATATATATATATATATATATATATATATATATATATATATATATATATATATATATATATATATATATGAATGTTTGTGGGTTAGTTTGTCTATTATAGAAACGGGAAAGCGACCCAGAACGGACAGCAAGCGGGAACGGAAAAGCAAGCGTGAGCGGGAATGGGAGAGCAAACGTGAGCGGGAACGGGACAGCGACCGGGAACGGGAAAACGACCGGGAGCGGGAAAGCGACCGGGAGCGGGAAAACGACCGAAAACGGGAAAGCGAACAGGAGTGGGAAAGCAGGTGGGAAAGGAAACGGGAGAGAAAGAGACAAACATTAGAAAAACCTCTAAAAACCTCCGCTAGTACATATATAAACACACACACAGACACACATACATGCACATACACATACATACATACACACATACATACGCACATACATATATATATATAGTTCCCGCTCGCTCACCCGCTCCGCTCCGCTCATTTTGTGACGGATTTCAATTTTTTTTTATATTTGATTCCTCTTGACTCTCAAGGTTGTGTGAAAATTTCATTACGATCGGATGAATGGTGTAGCAATGCATAAAGGCCATTAACATACATACAAACATTCATTTATATATATATAGATAAAAGTACTGTGTGTGTCAAAACATTTGCTTATCACACACAAGCAGCAGGAGCAACATTTGGCATGCAGGTAGATGTCATTGATAAAAAAATTTTGAAAAATTAAAAAAAAATTTGTTATTTATTTAATGTTTGGCAAAACAAAAAAAACTAAGCAAAAACCCCGGGCAACCCTGTCAGTAAGCTATATAATGGCGGGAAAATTTTGCCCCCCCCTGGAAAAAGCTGAATTTACCTCCTGGACCCACCCAGTTAGATTCAGGGAAGTCATTTCAGCAAAACCATGGAGGGGCAAAATATTAAAACAGCCCACACGTTTCAACATTTTATCCTCATAATACTACAAATTATCTCTAAAAAAGAAAAACTGCATAATAATGACCGAGATTGGGGGAGGTAATCGTAGGTACCTACTTTTCAATTTTGTAAAGTCTTACATACATTTAAAAAAAAAACTGACTGAAAAGGGGTTAGTCGTAGGAACTTTTGAAAAAGTCTTCAACAGCTCTACAAGGGCCCACTTCAACGTCTTGGGGATCTCACTTCAAAGTCAAGGTAGAACCACTCCAGGTTAGACTACCTCACTCGAGGTCTCAACCACATTGAAACCACCGTCATAACCGGAAAATAAATAAATGCAGCTCCATTATCAAATGTTCACCTTATTTAGCTGTGTTACAGCTGATTCGCAGGATCAAAACTTAGTAAAAAAAAACAAAATGATTGGACAGGTAAACCAAAATGCAAATTTCTCCCTGTTAGAAATAAAGTTATAAAAATATTAAATACAAATTATGATATACGAATAGTCAACAATTTCAAGGAGCTGCATATATTTAGCCTGGACTAGAATTTACTGACATCAATGGAGCGACATCTTTATCACATCGTTTCATTTTACTGAACTAAAGAATCTTTGGCAAAGACGACGAGAGCTCAGATTTTTAATGAGTCAAACAGCAGCATGGAGCACGAGTGTGAGAGGTTGAAATGTAGCCAATTACAGATCTGGCTGAACCAAGTCCCGAGATTCAACGAGGATGGACATTCAGCCTAGTTAAACATCGTCACTCATTGATAGAGTCTGGGAAAATAAGTGACAGGCATATGCAACAGCAGTGATATAACGAATCTCAGTTTATTTTACTAGTCAAGCTATAAGATGATATGCAATTTTCAACAATAGATTTGTGCAGACATCTTATATGTTCATAGACTTGAAGTGGATGATTAAACCACATAAGCTCAGCTTTAGTGAAATTCAGCATCCGACACACTGGAAGTTGAATGTAAGGCTGAGTTTTATAGCTATAGATATTATGAAGCAGTGTTATTAGAGGTGCAGAAAATAAAAAAACTATAGACCATGAAATGAACCCTGTGATGGAGTATAAAAAAATGTTGATGTTTTATAGACTTGTACATCAAACACAGACTTCATGTGGCCAAGCGAAAGAAGCAATGTTTGATCCTGAAAAGCATATCAATCAGTGAAATTATAATTGTTCATAGAAAACAAGTTGTGCAATCAGAAAAACATTCCACGAGTTTGGAGATAAAATACAGAATAAATACTGAGCAGTAGTCAGCGAGGTTTAATGTTGGTTTCTTGAGTCATGGACATTTTATGGTACGTTTTTGAGGTTTTGGTAGAATAGTCGTTCATTAGGGGAACATTAACTGGTGCAAAGATGTGATGCATGGTCTCAAATAATGCCACTAGAGTGGAATAAAGTTCACATTTTAGCTAAATTGATAAGAAGTTTCTCAAAAAATATCAGTGGAATGTAATGATTACTTTTAAATTTGATGACTGCCATCAAACAAAGATCACAAACTTATTTAGAGATTGTTAGAGCAAATTTAGAGCACAGGCAGTAATGAGCTGGTCCAATCAGCAGTTGTTTTAGGCCTTGAAACAACTGGAGCTGGTTGTACTGATTGGTATATTGTTGATCCAGTGGTGTCTAGAGAAGTTATCCTGAAAGCACAACAAAATCAGCCCAGACACTCTTTGCACTCTTAATCTTGATTTCAAATAAGAAAAAGTTGAACGACCATTAAAACAGTTTATTTATAAAAAAAAAACTAAGAATCTATTTTTTCCTGCTTTATTTTACGTTTTTTCTTCTTCTTTTCACTCACAACCTCACAATCATCATCTTCTTGATCCTTTCTTTTTGTATTATTTTCTTGTAACTCATCTGTTACTTCAGATTCATCAGTAATTTCTGAATTTATGCTAAAATTTAAATGTTAATGTGATATATCTGCAACCAAACCTGTATAATATATTGAGTAACAAGAAAAATACTTACAGCTTCAGTAATTTTGCTCTAATTAAAACTGACTTTTTGTTTATGAACACTCTATTTATTTTTACTTCTCGTTCTTCCCCAACGGCAACAATTTCACCAGAAGAAACAAAACACGAAACGTTGAAAAAATTGTGAGCCAAGAGACCAACATGATCTCCTTCTTTCAGTACTTTATTTACAGTTGCTTTTAGAATTGAACCCGGTGTCGGTCGAAAGACAACCATTTGGAAAGATATGGTGACGAGCGTACATCCAGATTCTAAAATGCTGCCAAATTCACCAAATTCTAGTCTGCCATAGGATATAGGAATTCCTTTGTACCTGTTGGTATGAAAAAAAGTCATGTTTCAGCTGAATGTTGGTAAAACTGTACTTGAATGTAACACAATTATTTCTGCAGTTAGCATAACCAGTAGTAGTATATTTATTATAGAGGTACCCTTCATGAGTGACCTTTTCATTCACCACTCTGTATCCTTTTCTTCCATTTTTACATAGACAACCTAAACTACAACATTCATTTTCACCCAAACAAACAATTAGACAACTTTTGTCTTTCATTATCTAAATCTTTGGAGACAATTTTCACACTTATTTCATTAACTATAATAGTGGGGCGGCTAACTGCAGCATCGTGCAAACGCTATTGACAAGCAAAAAAATTACATATTTGTAATCAGAAAAATATGCTTGTAATTACCTCATATCGCCACATTCTGTAAAAGTGAGCAAAAATCACCTTTTTTGGTCCCGCTCCTGTATGAATAGCATATTATCACAGGCAATCAAACTGGCGAAAAATTCAAATATTTTGATTTTTTTTGGTTGATTTGCATATGCTTAATATAAAGAATGAAGAACACAAGAAAAATAGACAAATAATTAAATTTTGAGTAAGTAGACCTACGGAAACGAGTGACTCAAGTGCATGTCTCTTTCCGTAGGTCTACTCACTCAAAATTTAATTATTTGTCTATTTTTCTTGTGTTCTTCATTCTTTATATTAAGCATATGCAAATGAGCGGGAACGAAAAACGACCAAGAGGGAAAGCAAGTGGGAACAAGAAAGCAACTGAGAGCAGGAGAACAAGTGGGAGTGAAAGAGAAAAAAAATAGAAAACCTCTAAAAACCTGGGTAACATGCTAGTAGTATATATAAGCATCCTTTGGCCGAGATAATATTTTTACGATATGATTTGCTATGAAACATTAAAATGCATTTGATATAAGTTTTAAAATTTTGATTTATATAATTATTTTAATTCTATTTGATAATTATTAGACTCGTTAGTTTTTATATAATTTTATTACAGACACGCACATTGTGAATCCTAGAGTAGGAACTTACAAACCAAGGGGTGGAGCTTGCAGCCATACATTTTTTAGAATTTGTTTATAACCCCGGATTCTACGTTTTATTGAAAAATAATACCAATAAAAATATTTATAAGCACAAAACAAAACAGTGAAAATAATCAAAGTACCTCATATAATACATATTAATAAAAATAAAAACATAACAAAGTTCA
The DNA here is from genome assembly GCA_963978895.1 of Erpobdella octoculata. NCBI lineage: Eukaryota > Metazoa > Annelida > Clitellata > Hirudinida > Erpobdellidae > Erpobdella > Erpobdella octoculata. Next base: position 24,024,404 of record OZ022243.1, on the reverse strand, counting down.
CATACTTTTTACTGTATACCAACATCAGAGGCAAAAGTTTATCTTTAGAAACCGCTTTTATGTCGATACCCGTTCTCTCAGTCAAATAACTTGGCTGGACTGACACACGTTCTGTGGCAGGGACAAGAAACAAACAAGAGTTCGCATCTTTACTGATTTTTATTGCTTCTTTAAAAGAAGTATATAACGTGCGATCATTTGAGATCTGCATTTTTTGAAAAACTAACGTAACTAAGCCAGCATAATATCGCAGGCCAACAACTTAGAAGTGAAAATAGAAAAGTAAACAATAGACACTTTACTGTAACAATGGAAAGAAAACAATTTTTAATTATGTAAAACTAAATATAATCCGTCAAAAATGACGGAGTTTTTAAAAATATTATTTGGCAATAGTCGCCCATTAGCAAAATTCCCTACACCAAAGGCTGAAGAATGGTACCTACTTCATGAAGGGCCACTGTAATGAACGGCCACTAAGGACCTTAGTGTAAGGTTTTTATTAAGAAAAAAATATGTCAGTCCACAATTTTATTTTTAAACGTATATTTATTTGATTTCTTTCTTTTGTGTTAAAATTGTGTGCTTTTGTCAGCAGTGACGCAACCAGGGGGGCTGGGGGGCTTAGTCCCCTCAGGCCAAATTGGAGGACCCTGCAATTTTTCCAAATATGATAAGTTTTTTGAGTGGGAGAGTGGGGGGGGGGGGGGTAGGGGGATTTTCAATATGCCAGAGGCACAACAATATATTCTTTGTTACTTGTATTCAGTGTTACTTCTTTGTCAATAACTTTCGGCCATAAGGGTTTATTGAATACTAGCAGTGCCCGTAGCGGCTTCGCTCGCATGAAATTAGAGAGTTTGAACCGTGCATCCATAGTAGAGATCATTTTTTTAGGTCTCGGCTCGGCCCGTCGACAAATTAGCCCAGCCCGTTTTAAAAACCCAAACTCCTGGCCCAGCACAGCCCGTCTGAATCAGGCCCGGCCCATTTAAACAGGCCTAGAAGTTCTATATACTTGATGAAAAACTTCGGCCCGTCCCACCTTGACCTCAGGTATGGCCCGGCCAAACTGAAGACCCTAAAATCACTAAAATATCTATATACTTAGTGAAAAGCCTCGGCCCGTCCCACTTTGATTTAAGGTTTGGCCTGGCCCGTGTGAAGACTCTAAAATAACGGCTTGGCCCGGCCGATGATAAACTGGACTTAGCTACTTTTAACCGGCACAAAACTTCAAAATACTAATTTTTACATTTGTAGCACTTACAGTTTGTGAGTAGCAGTTATTTTGAAATCAAATAACCCTTATTTCCACCCCACATTTGAGGTCCTGGAAACCAAATTTTCAAAAAATGCTAAAACACGTATTTCATTATTTTTGGAGTAGAAACTAAATACTAATTTTTACTTCTGTAGCATTAACAGTTTTTGAGTAGCAGCTACTTTAAAAACCAAATAACCCAAAAAATGATGAAACACGTATATCTTTTTTTTTTGAGTAGATACTAAGTATTAATTTTTACATCTGTGGCAATTACAGTTGTTGAGTAGCAGTTACTTTAAAAACCAAATAACCCTATTTTCCACCACACATTTGAAGTCCTGGAAACCAAATTTTCAATAAATTGTGAAACCCGTATATCATTATTTTTAGAGTAGAAACTAAATACTAATTTTTACTTTTGTAACATTAACAGTTTTTGAGTAAAAGCTACTTTAAAAACCAAATAACCCAATTTTCCAACCCACATTTGAGGTTCGGGAAACCAAATTTGTAAAAAATGGGGAAGCACGTATATCTTTATTTTTAGAAAAGAAACTAAATAATAATTTTTACATCTGTGGTATTTACTGTTTTTGAGTAGCAGTTACTATAAAAGACAATTAGCCCTATTTTCCACCCCACATTTGAAGTCCTGGAAACCAAATTTTCAAAAAATGCTAAAACACGTGTTTCATTATTTTTGGAGTAGAAACTAAATACTAATTTTTACTCCTGTAGCAGTAACAGTTTTTGAGTAAAAGCTACTTTAAAAACCAAATAACCCAATTTTCCAACCCACATTTGAAGTCCTGGAAACCGAATTTTCAAAAAATGGTGAAACACGTATCTTTTTATTTTTCAAAAAGAATCTATATACCAAATTTCAAAATCTCCTCATTTTTGGTTTTCGAGATATACATTGTTTTAGAAAAAAGTTTGTTTTCCAGTTTTTTCCCCTCAGGAGCAAAATTTTCAAAAATCCTTTCTTAGCGGATCTTTGCGCTATAAAAGTAATATAAGTTCCAAATTTCACGTTCCTAGGATGAGGCGTTTGAGCTCGGCGTTGATTATGAGTCAGTCATCTGTCAGTCAGGACATGTTCTTTTATATATATAGATACTAGCAGTGCCCGTAGCGGCTTCGCTCGCATGAAATTAGAGAGTTTGAACCGTGCATCCATAGTAGAGATCATTTTTTTAGGTCTCGGCTCGGCTCGTCGACAAATTAGCCCAGCCCGTTTTAAGAACCCAAACTCCTGGCCCGGCACAGCCCGTCTGAATTAGGCCCGGCCCATTTTTACAGGCCTAGAAGTTCTATATACTTGATGAAAAACTTCGGCCCGTCCCACCTTGACCTCAGGTTTGGCCCGGCCAAACTGAAGACCCTAAAATCACTAAAATATCTATATACTTAGTGAAAAGCCTCGGCCCGTCCCACTTTGATTTAAGGTTTGGCCTGGCCCGTGTGAAGACTCTAAAATAACGGCTTGGCCCGGCCGATGATAAACTGGACTTAGCTACTTTTAACCGGCACAAAACTTCAAAATACTAATTTTTACATTTGTAGCACTTACAGTTTGTGAGTAGCAGTTATTTTGAAATCAAATAACCCTTATTTCCACCCCACATTTGAGGTCCTGGAAACCAAATTTTCAAAAAATGCTAAAACACGTATTTCATTATTTTTGGAGTAGAAACTAAATACTAATTTTTACTTCTGTAGCATTAACAGTTTTTGAGTAGCAGCTACTTTAAAAACCAAATAACCCAAAAAATGATGAAACACGTATATCTTTTTTTTTTGAGTAGATACTAAGTATTAATTTTTACATCTGTGGCAATTACAGTTGTTGAGTAGCAGTTACTTTAAAAACCAAATAACCCTATTTTCCACCCCACATTTGAAGTCCTGGAAACCAAATTTTCAATAAATTGTGAAACCCGTATATCATTATTTTTAGAGTAGAAACTAAATACTAATTTTTACTTTTGTAACATTAACAGTTTTTGAGTAGAAGCTACTTTAAAAACCAAATAACCCAGTTTTCCAACCCACATTTGAGGTCCGGGAAACCGAATTTTCAAAAAATGGTAAAACACGTATCTTTTTATTTTTCAAAAAGAATCTATGTACCAAATTTCAAAATCTCCTCATTTTTGGTTTTCGAGATATACATTGTTTTAGAAAAAAGTTTGTTTTCCAGTTTTTTTCCCTCAGGAGCAAAATTTTCAAAAATCCTTTCTTAGCGAATGTTTACGCTATAAAAGTAATATAAGTTCCAAATTTCACGTTCCTAGGATGAGGCGTTTGAGCTCGGCGTTGATTATCAGTCAGTCATCTGTCAGTCAGTCAGTCAGTCAGTCAGTCAGTCAGTCAGTCAGTCAGTCAGGACATGTTCTTTTATATATATAGATAATTAGATAGACAAAAAATGCGGAAAAAAGTTGTACGGTCTGAAATGCATGCTGTTGTGCGCTTATGAAGTTGATGTGATACAACCTGAGCACAATATTAAGGATGCAGAAAAAAAATTGCACAGCCTGGCTGAAATGCGTGCTCATGTGAAGCTGATGCGGTACAGCCAGGCCTGTCCTGAATGTGGTATCGAAGAATCAAGGAAAGATAGTGTTACTTCGTTGTCATTAACTTTCGACCATACGGGTACTTTAAATAATTAATTAGCTAGACAAAGGGATGCAGAAGAAAAGCCACACTACATATCCTAAACTTAACTTGTTACATAGTTTAGAATACGTAAAAGTTTTAATGTATATGTATAAATTATATCAATCATATCATATTGCAATTTTAAACATATCATAAACTTATTTTTTGAAATTTGCTTTAACTGGTTTGAGACTGAGTTTGACTATCTTCAGTTTGCATTCTTTCTTTTCTATCATTAATAAATTATTAAAGATACACAAAAAACCTGCAGATTGAAGACAGTAAAAATCATAATAATAATAATAATAATTTGTTCTATCTTTAATTTTCTATTAATTATAATCGGTAGTTTTGATTTGAACAGTTTAAAAAAATTTTCTCCTGCGGCAGGCTTTTTTTCTTTTTTCAAACTTGAGCCCCCACCATTTTTTGCTGGTTGCGCCAAAGTAAGGAAAAAAGAGCACATACATTTTTATCAGCATTGAAAGTTTGTGATGACATTTCGGTAAGATGAGCAGGCTTGGATACTCCTGATAAAGTATTTGCTGCCAATGTGTATTGTCATAAAGTTGTTACGGGCAATATGTTACTTTGCCAACTGATGCTGATTTGGAAAGAAACCCTTTTACAAATAATCAAAAACCTTAATTATTCTGCATAGTATTGTATTATTTAGATCCACTAATACAAGATGGATATGGTTTTACAATTAATTAAGTAAAAAAATTAATGTGTTTTTTACAGGAAAAGGATGAAATTAAAATTTACAACAGAGATGTTAAAAAAATTTCTCCTTGACCACTACGGCAATATATAATTTTGTTGTAGTCACAAGAAAAATGATTCAAAAATGTGTTGTTTCGTCCACAATTACCATTGAAAACATTGCTGCAAAAATGAAAAACACAAACGTTGTCAAAACGTGTGGGGGACATTTTAAGGAAGGTTTTGATGAAAGAGGATTTCAAGCTTTTTTCATCATCGTTTGGTGTTAAAAAATTCCGCAAGCTTAAATTTGAAATGACTAACATGATGGTTGAAGAAGAACCTGAGGAACAAAACAGTGAATCTGATGCATACGAAATCTACCTGTAGACCAATGGGAGGTCAACAATGAACAAAATCAACTAAATTGCCTTTTCCAAATCATGCTTTATCACATTTTTAAACGAAAGAAAAAACAATTCCTTTATATGTTTCATTTGGTCAATATCAATATGGTAAGGGTCGTAGCGGAGAGATTATTATAGCTGCAAACTGCATTGGTGTCTTAACTAGTTATGTGAGACGGTCCAGATGCTGTTCAAAATTCAACCGATCACAAAATACTCATTACTTGTACCTTTACGTTTGACTCATTTACTACTGGTGTTTTGGACAATGTTGATTTCAGTAACAAATCATCAGTTTCTGGTATGCAGTCCATTTGAGTCGATCCATGTCGCCTTGCCAGTTTTGTTTCAAAAATTCGATTTTTCTTCCATATACAAGGTTTCTAGTATAGGAAACAAAACTGCACAAAAATAATGTGTGTTTTCCAAAAATACTCAAATGTCAAGAAATACATTATCGCCCAAAGACAGCTAAGCAGCTGATTCTTCTACCAAATTTTTCAGTTGTCGATTAAAGAATTTATGATGATGTGGACTATATTTGCACTTTTTTAAAACAGGTGGCAAACGTGAGTTTCTTATCTCATTTGTTATGTTCTGTCATACTAAGAAGGACAACGAGTCAGGTGAAATGCTGACATGGAACGGCTGGTATGCTCTGATATTTACGGCTACAGTTACCGCGGTGCGTGTTGAGTATTTACCTACGATTCCCTTTTCTTTACTAACTATGCAACAATTTTTATTATCCTATTTGGTGATGGCTGGTTTTTTAGATAGTGGTGCCATTTTAGCTGTCTTGAACCAATTCCAGAAAATACGCTTATTTTGTGCAAAAGCGGTGGTAAATGTGACACCAACCAGTGTGTGCGTACGAGAAGAGAACTTATCTGTGTTATATATTGTCACACATTGCATTCAGTCTAAGATTGTCATTTTGGATTTAGTCGGCCATATTAGATTTTATTTGTCTTTCAATTATTACAAGAAATTTTATCTCTAAAATGATAACATTTTGCAAACCAATTAGGTATATTTCTGCTGTTTGATTAAAAACTTCTAAGGTTTTTGGGTTACCGAAATCAACCGCTTTACGGCATTTGAATAAAAAACATTATTGGACGTGAAAAGAAACTGTCAGTGACGTAAATTGGGGAGAAACAGGGAGGGCCATTTGCCCCTTCTGATTTCTAAAATTTAGAATTTTTTACCTTGAGTTTACTATATAATCTGTAAATTTTAACTTTACTTAACCTAGAGATGATTCAATGCGTATTGGATATTTTTTGCGTGAGTAAACAATTTTATATCTGAGATTGATGCATTTACCAAAAACTGCAGAGTAATAAATTGTGTATCAGTAATGGTTCCAATGGTCTAAAGTTTGGCTATTATCTTTGCCAAATACAATCAGGGGACTCGTGAACTTTACCTTATTAGTGGTATTGATACATCCTCCACAGCTGTTTACAGAAAAGTTGTTATTATTTATTACTAGCGGAGTCACCCGGCGTTGCCAGCGGTTTTTAGAGGTTTTTCTATTGTTTTTCTTTCTTGCTTTTTCTCTCGCTACTGTTTTCATCCCCGGTCGCTTTTTTCAAAAATGTTCTCTTCATCTCCCCAATAAACTACGGTCATTTCCAAAATCCAGGAATTTTACCCAAACATTTTCAATTATTATTCTAGTATGGGGATGCATTTCCCAATCCCTCTTTGGATCCGTCCCTATTTTTACCTACAAATTTATATAGATATACATAGTATTCTATGAGATATAAAAGGTAATATGTGTGTGTTTATCACAAGCCGCAGAAAAAATCTAAAAAACATTTGACATGCAGGTAGACCTCATTATTGAGAAAGTTTTAAAAATTAAAAAATCTGTTATTAATTTGACGTTTCATTGGTAAAAAGATAAAAAACTAGTTTTTTAAAACTTAAAACTTTATATTTATATTCAAAAACCGGGTCTATGCTGTTTAAAAGTTAGCCGATGGTTAGTTTGAGTAAAAGGCGCCACACGTTTTAAGTTTTAAAAAATTATGGCTTGTTTGTTATACGAATGTCCATAATTAATGCATGCCTCCATCAAGACATTTCTCACGCAGCCCAGAGAAAAATTATTTTCTTCTTTTTAACGTGGTATTTTAAAAAGATTGTTTATAATAATTTATTTACGGTTCACTTGTTTTTAAACAAGGCTTGTTTTGTGTTAAAACTTTTGTTCAAAGCAATCTTTTCATGAAAACGTGTTTGCTGTTTATTAAAAGAAGCTAAATTTGGTAAACGAATAATAGTATATACTTTATATTGTCAATGCAATATGTGTCGTACTAACTTTAACTTGAGTCAAATAAACGTTATTCTTAGTTAAACCATCAAGGTTTTCTTGTGTTTCTATTAAGGCAGTTTAATGTTTACAGTTTTTTTGCAATTAGTGAGTAAGTAATATTTTTTAATCGATCAAACCTTTGAGAACAAAATAGAAATAAGACCAGAAACTGGGAGACTCCACATTAATTCCTCACATTAAAGTGTCCAGGGTTGCCACACTGTTTAATCCAGTTATATTAGTCCCAGAAAGTATTTTTTGTTGAAGCAACAATAAATTACAAATTTTATGTGTGAAAAAGAGTATTCGTAAATAAATTAATGAAGTGCAGCACATTAAATGTGGTACATTATGTCTAGTATATTTTAGTTAATTCCTTTTATTGTTTTTAAAGTTTTAATCAAACGTGAAGCATGCTATTAAGTTAATTTACTCTAATTTATTTTGCAGAGCACTTGCAAATGCCATATTCATTATGTGGAACAGAAGGTGGCGGACAGTAACATGCCCTGTCTGGATATGCCGTATCGGCATTTCCTTCTTCTTGGATTTTGCTGACGCATTTTCCAGTAGTAAGATTACACCATATGAAATCAGGCGTGACGCTAGCACAACAATCTCGGTCACTCTTGCATCCTTTTACGTCTCCCGGAGACATTTCGTAGCGATAATATTTACTCGTATAATCTTCGTTCAGAAGACCGTCTTCGTTACGCATTCCTTCGAAAGGTAGCATGGATGCATTTGCAGCATGAATGTGCTCAAGGTCGAAACGATCGTCATACCACGTCGGCAACTTTGAAGCTTTCGTGTCCGGGTAAACCAACGGACGACCTGAGATGGAATTCGAAAAATCAACTTTATTCACGCTAGCTAATAAGCCAGTATTTTACTAACCTAACTTTTTCATTCGTTCTTTGAAACTCTCAAAGAGTTTGTCTATGAAACAATGGTGTAAGAAGAAAATCGGGTCATTGGGGGAACAGTTGATTGGCCCCATGGCGCTGTTAGCACCAAAGTACATATGAACTGATCCATGAATATCTTCAAAGTAAGAATTCCACGGAGCAGTTAATTCCTGCAACATTTTTAAGCAAAATTAGATTAAATTTTGATTTTTAACTATAAAATAATACGTCAATAAAATTGTAAATGAAAAAATTGAAACCCACCTGAAAATTATCAACGAGAACTATTTCAGTGTCATGATCTGCAAACAGGTAGGCGTTACTAACATCGGCATGACGGCTGACGTAAGAAGAAATTGATTGACACGCCTGTCCAGCCACACTCCAATTGGCTACCAAACCGTTCACAACCACTCCATTATTGTTGCCTAGCAAATATTTTGAAAACAAGATGGTGTCCATATGGTTTAGATCCAGACGTTTATCGAGCCTGGTATCCCAATACGGTAGACCACATTTAGGACAGTGTTTTTGAACTGCTTGTTCAAGTCTAAAAGTAATGAATCAATTCTTTTAAATTACTCTACTTTATAACTAAATTAGAAAACAAAGTTAAAACTTTGCAAAAATTTAAACAAATAATTTTAATAAATAATTATGCCAAGTTATGTTCAAAAGTAATTAAACAAGCAATTAACCCAAAAAGAAACTGACGATGCCATCCGAGGAAAGCAGGTCCGTAGTGAGCAGAAGGAGCATTCTCAAAATCGTGCCTCAATACGAAGACGTCGTATTCATTGTTCATTCCAACTGAAGTAGTCTTTTAATTTTTTGTTATATTTACTCCAGCATTATTTTAAAAAATATAAATAGTGTTCACAATATCTTAAAATAGCTCAAAAATCTCAACTCATCTAAACAAAATACACCACTCGATGTTTTAGCAGCCATGGTTATTTATAACTCCAAGCAGAACACCTATTTGTAATACTAATCACTCTATCAAACAAATCATTTTTTCGAAACAAATTTTTGATTGTTTCTATTTTTGCTCTTAGAGTCTAGAAATAATCTCGACAATCAACATTTCTATAACTCCGCCTTGCTTTTGCAAGCCAGTCCCAAGCCTGGAGAAAGGAGGAGGGAAAGTTAAAAGGATCAAATTATGATCCACGACAGGAAGTATTTAGGTGCTTCCAACACACAGCCGTTTCAGTCTTAAAACACCTGGTGTAAAGCACCAAAAACTATTAAAAAAATTTTTTTTTATGCTAAGTCCCAAACATATAAAATAATTGGTACCATCCAGTAGTGCTTTCCTGGGGGTTCGCAGGGGTTCGCGCGAACCCCCTGATGTAAAAGCTATGGTTCGTGCGTACCCCCTGTTAATCCGAAAAAAAACTTTCAATTAATCTTATTGTCGGTTGTGTGGGCAAGTCACTATTACCAAAACTTTGCTCTTGATTTTATCTCATACCCCTTATTGCGAGAAAATTATTGCCGCCCAAAAGTTGGGAGGCATTTGCTTCCCGCTTCCTCTGTCTATGCTTTCTTTTAATTGGTCGCCCATTGAACGCTTGGAACGCAGTTCCTTATGCAACAAGTCGGTTGAGGAACCAAAACTCGGCAGATGATACCAGGGTGAAAAAATCCAACTCGAAGGAATATAGTGAAAATCAAGTAGCTATTTGGAAATATTTTCAATGATTTAATTACTTTATAATAATATGGATAAATATATGAAATTTCAGAATTCTAATTTATGTAAATTATTTTGTGTTTTTTCCAATTAGTAGACAAAATAAAAGTGAATATGAGCGATAATTGTTTTCTTTATAATTTAATATTCATCAGACAGTGTGCTACTCTGCCAAATAATATTTCAATGGGAATGTTATCATTTAAAATATGTTAGAAAATATTTACTGCAAATGCAAACCCCCTGGTAAAATTTTGGGAAAACATCACTGGTACCATCTAAATTTGTCATCCACAAAAGCATTAACTCAATTAGAGATAGGAAAATAAGAAAAGCGACTCACAAAGTTAAGCACTTAGTTTTCAAAAAAAATAGTTTAGATCATATAAGACATTCCAACTTTTCAACGTTTCAATAAACAAACTAGTTTCGTTTTTACACAAACTCGGAATAGACGTTTTTGTTTTAGTTTTCAAGTTCTCCAGTTCCATAACAATTAAATAACAAAACTATAAAATTTTTTGAACAATAATATAAAGTTAGGTCAACCTTTAAAGTTTGAAGTGCTTTATGGAAGTTTCTTCTTTCATTTCTTGACAAACAACGATATTCTCTTCTCCATTTTCTAGTTTCACCTGACTGACGAGGACTCAGTTCCCCGATAGATTTTGCAGTTGGTCCACCACATGTTTTCTTGAAATAAGTCTTTTCTTTATTTCCCAGTTTTCCCTAAAAAAAAACAATTTTCAACTTAATTATTATTGAATTCTCTCCGCATTGAATTGGCCTTTCTCGATTTTTCAATTTAGGCAGCTTACATGGCATAATTCGCCTTGTCTCAAAACAAATTTTAAAACCATATTTGTTTATAAACTTCATCGCCGATCTTGTATGCTTTTATACTTGCTTTTGTTTGCAAACCTTGAAAATGAAATTCAAATAACTTTCCGTCATTCAATCGAGCTGAAATTTAAAATGTAAGCTTGCTCCTCACGACAATAAAAGAAAATTGTCTATTAAAGTTTGAAAAATTTTTGAGAAAAATTTTTTCAATTAAAATATTAGTTATCAATGTTTTAAAACAATAAAATTCTAAAAATGTTCAGATAGATGAATTCCAAAAAATTTTATTTAAAATTTTTTTTTGCAGTGAATGAAAAACTGGCAAATCCGAAATAAAAGAAATTTGTTGGAAAACCTAATTTTCTATGGCCGAGGGGTTGACCACTCTCCAGATGGGTGTACGAAGCAAAAATTCTAAAAAATTCCTTAGAAATTTTTGTAATGTTGAGAGAAAAAACTCTAAAAATCCCGGGTATCAGCTAATCTTTTAAATTAATTTTACTGCCGGTCTTGCTTGTTTTCTGGCTTGAATGTGTGCAAACATTGAAAGTGAAATTGAACTCACTTCCCTGCATCCATTTAAAGTTAAATTTAAAGTTAAATTTGAAATATAGGCTCAATTCTCATGACAATGCATTCTATCAAAGTTTTAAAATTTTGTGAACATTTTTTCTAATAAAAAATAACAATTATCTATGTTTTAAAACAAAAACAAATCAAGCTCAATTACATAGATGTTTACATATATAATTACAGACCTATATCACTCTTGTCTCCAATCTCAAAACTCCTTGAAAAACTAATGTTTAATAGAATTACATCTTTCTTCAACAAGCACCATATCATTCACAACAACCAATTTGGATTTAAAGCAAATAGTTCCACTGATCTTGCTCTCATCAATCTCAACCAGCAGCTACTACAGCAAATGAAAAACAAGCATCTCACAGTGGGTGTTTTTGTTGATCTTATCAAAGCTTTTCATACTATCAATCACGACATTCTGCTGAATAAGATCTCACACTATGGTATTCGTGGGACTGCACATTTATGGTTTGTTAACTATTTGAAAGATAGAAGACAACTAGTTTCTCTTAGCAATACAAACTCAGTTTTGAGAGCCATATCTACAGGAATTCCACCAGGGTTCAATCCTAGGCCCACTACTTTTCAACATCATTGTTAATGACATATTTGAAATTTCTAAACTGCTCTCCACAATATTATATGCTGATGACACTAATTTGTTCTATTTTGGACATTCTATAGATGAAGTTACAGCTGTGATGAACACTGAATTAGAGAAATTTTCTCAGTGGTTCTCTGCCAATCGTCTCAAAATTAACATCAACAGAACAAACTACATGATATTTGGACCAAAAATTAAATTAAATGCTCTTCTTCCATTTTGTATTAAATATGGTAGTATTTCACTGCCCAGAGTGGGGTTCACAAAGTTTCTTGGTGTTACCATTACGGAAAGTCTGTCCTGGACAGATCATATAAATGCTGTTGGCAGAAAAATGAGCAAATCTATTGAATTATTATCTAGGTTCAGAAATCGTTTGAATTATGATATTATATGTCATCTTTATTACTCTTTGGTCTACCCACACATTATTTATTGTAACTTAATCTGGGGAAACAGTCCTATGTCATCTATGTGAACCCTTTTAATAATCCAAAATTGTTTTGTTAGAATGCCCTACGGATTTGGAAGAACAGACAATGTTGAAAATTATATCAAAACACTAAATATCTTAACACCAAGACAAATTCATTGCTATAGCATTTTGGTTTTTATGTTTAAGCTCATTAATAATATTATGCATTGCCCTGTCTTTGATAATTTTATGTTATCATCAGATATAAAGAATATACAAACAAGACATACAGGTATCCTTCATTTACCTTACTGCAGATTGAAAATACTTTCTACAAGTGTTTACGTCATTGGACCAAAATTATGGAACATTTTACCAGAAGACATCAGATGTGTATCTTCAGTTCACATTTTTAAAATTCTTGTCAAGAAATTTATTTGTGGACATAATTTACAATCGTTTCTTTGAAAAACTGAACATTGTGTTTATATTTGATTTTGTGTGTTTCATTTTTGTTGCTTATTAGTAGTCTCCCTGTTGACATTTCATTTCATTATGCAGATATGTTGACAAATAAATAAATAATATATATATATATATATATATATATATATATATATATATATATATATATATATATATATATATATATATATAAATATATATATATATAAATATATATATATATATATATATATATATATATCTTATATATATAAAAATGAATGTTTGTATATATGTATATATGTATGTTAATGTCCTTTATGCATTGCTACACCATTCATCCGATCGTAATGAAATTTTCACACAACCTTGAGAGTCAAGGGGAGTCAAATAAAAAAAAAATTTGAAATCCGTCACAAAATGAGCGGAGCGGAGCGGGTGAGCGAGCGGGAACTATATATATATGTATGTGCGTATGTATGTGTGTATGTATGTATGTGTATGTGCATGTATGTGTGTCTGTGTGTGTGTTTATGTATGTACTAGCGGAGATACCCGGCGTTGCCCGGGTTTTTTAGAGGTTTTTCTAATGTTTGTCTCTTTCTCTCCCGTTTCCTTTCCCACCTGCTTTCCCACTCCCGTTCGCTTTCCCGTTTTCGGTCGTTTTCCCGCTCCCGGTCGCTTTCCCGCTCCCGGTCGCTTTCCCGCTCCCGGTCGCTTTACCACTCCCGGTCGCTTTCCCGCTCACGTTTGCTCTCCCATTCCCGCTCACGCTTGCTTTTCCGTTCCCGCTCGCTGTCCGTTCCGGGTCGCTTTCCCGTTTCTATAATAGACAAACTAACCCACAAACATTCATATATATATATATATATATATAGTCTTAGCAAATCTATTTTACGTTTTATAGGCTAACAGAAGTTATGAAAGAATGGAAAAGAAAAAATGAGCGTGAACGGGAGAGCAACCGTGACCGGGAATGGGAGAGCAAGCATGACCGGGAACGGGAGAGCAAGCGTGAGCGGGAACGGGAAAGCGACCGGGAACGGGAAAGCGACCGGGAACGGGAAAGCGACCGGGAACGGAAAAGCCACCGGGAACGGGAAAGCGACCGGGAACGGGAAAGCGACCGGGAACGGAAAAGCGACCGGGAACGCGGAAAGCGACCGGGAACGCGGAAAGCGACTGGAATCGGGAGAGCAAGCTTGGAAGGAAACGCGAGCAAGAGAGAAAATCGATAACAAAACTTCTGAGCGAACGGGAGCTGGAAAACGACCGAGAGCGGAAAAGCGACCGGGAACGCGACGAAAACGGGAAAGTGGAGAAAGAAACGGGAGCGAGAGAGACAAACATTAGAAAAACCTCTAAAAAACCCCGGGCAACGCCGGGTAACCCCGCTAGTATATATATATATATATATATATATATATATATATATATATATATATATATATATATATATATATATATATATATATATATATATATATATATATATATATATATATATATATATGTAAATACAGTAGAACCTCTCTTATACGATTTCTCCATTGCCACGTAAAATCTTTTAGGTCGTATAAGCACTAAATTCGTATAGCGGGGGGTCGTATAAACGAGGTCCTACTGTAATAAAAAATGCATCTTGACCCTGTAGAGCATAAAACACTTTTGTACATTAGTATTAGTATTTCAATTAATGAATTTCACAATATTGCGTAGTTTGATTACAAAACTGTGCTTTGTTGGATAGGTTAGAAACAATATGATACTTGGCATTATGGTGAAAGATAAGAACAGAAGATGATACCATAATATAATTACCTTGTGACATTTTGATAGATCGTACCAATCTTTTTTCTGCCGCTCTCTTTCTTTGAGTATCTTGTTTGTCAACTTCCTTGCATCACAAACAGTTATTGCAACGAAAATTACAAAACAAAATAAGAAAACAACTTTCTTCATGTTTCTATTTTATTTTACTATTTTTGCTAATACAAGCAACTCAATTTATTTGAAAGCAACTTAAGGTTTTTACGCTTTAAAGTAATTTTACGTGTATACTTTCGTTGAGCGCAGCTTTTGTTTAATTGAAAAAAAAATCGTTCACTAACGATAAGGCATTTTTCAATTTATTGATTTGTAATTACGATGCACATGAACGTGAAAAGTACAATCAATCAGCTTACTCTTTATTAATTTTTTTTATTCTATTAAGCATTTATCCAATTATAAATGTTATTTTGACTTTTTTTTAAATATTTTACGTTTGCTGATTTTTAAAGTTTTAAAGCAAATGAAACACAAGAAACACGTTCATTAGGTTTCTGAAGCATGATATTTGAACAAAAAATTATATTAATGATTGAAAGGAGGTGGGCTTGGTCAGGTATTGATTTTAACACGTATCGAAAATGTTAAAATGTTTACATTAGGTTTTTATTTTTTGAATAATTCATTTTGAGTTTTAATTACTTACAAATGTTTTTGTGCATTGAAGTAAAAAATAATTGCTAATTCAATTTCAAGGCGTGTTTGGATGTTGACAATTATCACGTGATGTTTTATTTTGATAATAATGGAAAGAAATCAAAGGGTTCATTTAGTCGGGAAGGGTTCTTCAATTTTGTGATCGAAATCTTCTACGAATCCTCTATTTGTTGATGCATTGTGATCGTTGTCCGGAGAAAGATGTGTGTCTCTAGATTCATCCAGAGTTTCTGTGGCTGTTGCATATGCATAAGGAGGGGGATCGGCCAATGAAGAAGAAGATGGATTTCTAATGATGGATGTTTCATCGGGGCTGCTTTTGTTTTCTGTTTTAGCAAATTCAACGTACGAATAAGACGGGGGTGGCTCGTTATAGGGGTTAGCTGTTCCCGGGGCTGCATGTGGCATGGGAATGTTGGCGCTTGTCATGCCTGCAGTGTGGTTAGGCTGCTGGTCCAATGCTGAAGCTGGAATGCTAGTTGTAGAAGATCTTCTATGATACTGAAAAACAATTGCTCAGTTGAAAGTTTTAAAATGCTTCATAAAGTGAAAAATTAATTACCCAAAACAAAATACATAAAAGAAAGACACCGTTGAACTTTTTTAAATACATTAATTTTACGTGTGTTTCAAAAGCAAACATATCATTAGTATAATATAATATCTTGATACGTGCAAGTTTGATAATAGGTCAGAGAGCTAGAGAAATGGTGGCAGAAAAAAGTGGGAAAAAATTCATGATAAACAGCTGCTTCTTACTACGGGTTCCTTACTACTTACTACCAAACAAATTTAAAATAATCCAATAAAAAAAACTCTAAAAAATATTAACATTTTTTGCCGTGAAAAGAATCTTGATCATGCAGGTGCATATGAGTACCATGAGAATGAGCAAGGAGATGGAGATGCAGGTAGCAAGAATTATTGAACCAATTGCAGCTGAAAACAAATATTATAAAATACTGTTTTATTATTTATTATAAGTATTAAATAACTGATTATTCAAATTACGTAAACACAAGGGTTTTCTGCCAAATAACATTAGTTTGTGATCTAAAAAAAAATTGTCAAAAACAGCTTATTTATATAAAACTGAAAATTTTTTAGAAATTTCAAACACGTTTAGCTTTTGATAAAAAAACGGGATGTCAAAGTGTTAATGCTCAAATTGTAACCAAAAACCTAGAATGGGATTGCCCTTACAAGGTTGACTTCAAATCTCTATATATAAAAATGACCGTCTGTGTGTACTTATGAATGTATATATGTCCTTTATGCATAGCTAAACCATCCGATCGTAATGAAATTTTCACACAAGCTTGAGAGTCAATGAGAGAGGGCTAAAATTGAAATCGGTCACAAAATGAGCGGAGTGGGAGAGCGAGCGGACACTGGAAAATGAGCGGGAATGGGAAAGCAAGCGGGAACGGAAAAGTAGCCGAGAGCGAAAGAATGACAGGGAAAGGGAAAGCGGCCGGGAACGGAAAAGCAAGCGAGATAGGGAAAGCGACATGGAGCGGGTAAGTAACCGAGAGTGGGTAAGCGACCGGAAACGGGAAAGCAACCGAAAGCGGGAAAGCGAGCGAGGAAGAAAACGGGAGCGAGAGAGAAAAACGATAGAAAAACCTCTAAAATTCCAGGCAACGCTGGGTATCCCGCTAGTGAATAAATAAAACTACAAATAACAGAATTGTAACAAGTAAATTAAAAACGAATTTTTAAAACCAATGCTCTTATATGTAATTAAAACACAAATGTTGCAATCAATTTTTTCTTATATTACTCTTTTATTTTATATTAAAGTCGAAATATCTTAATTATATCGAAATATCGAAATTAATTAAAATTAACTAAATTAATTGACTTATTGTAAAACTAATAATTGAATATTGCATTGTCTTCTATTTTGAGCATGTATGCAAAATTTGAAAAAAATCTATCATCAGGAAGTGACTCAAAAATTGATTGCAAGATTTGAAACAGACAGAGAAACAAACAGACAGACAGAGAAACAAACAGACAGACAGAGAAACAAACAGACAGACAGAGAAACAGAGACGACGAGTTAATAAAAGCATTGGTAAAAACAGCGTTTCTATTAAGATTGTTTTTTCTTTTTAGAAATAAAAGTAGAAATTTGTTTTTTAAATTAAAATAAATCCAATAGAATGCATTGACATGAGAAGCCGACCAATATTCCTAGTTTTGGCCCGATTGAAAGACGGCAAATTTGTTAATTTTGACTTTTAAGATTTGCAAACAAGCCAGTAAGCAAGTAAGCAGGACTATAATTAATATAAGAAAATTATTAAAGGTAAGTGCATTAAGGCACCGGTTTTGTGTCAAAGTTCCCACAGTAGCGACAAGTACAACTCGTTCACATGGGCTACCTGCCACCCGCACGTGTGTCCAAAATTGGAGTCCCAAACTTTAATTTTCCTTGTTGAAAAACTGGTACTCATTTGTATTTTTATTTCTTTGCCGTTATTTTCTTATTCAGAGCCTTTGAAACTTTATCTTTTATTTACCAATGATGGCCTGAAACTCATTTATTCAATTTTATATTTAATTTTATTTATTACATTTTTTGTTTTTAATTTTTCAGGATATTTAAATAAAAATTCAGTTTGACCTTGATTTTAATCCAAAGACATTGAAATGATTAATCTCTTTTTAGCGACATTTTTTTAAAATTGGAAATTGATGGTTAAGTGAGGTCTACTTCAAATAGTATATGCTTGGTAAAAGTACACAAAATTCAATACAAAAACTTGAAGGATCAACATCAAATTTGAGGCTCCAGTACAATCGTCGTTTTCCGTTTTGATATGTTTAAGTCTCAACACGCATGCATTTTCTTGTAAATACATCAAACTCGGTTTTTGTGAGTCTTTCAATTGCCAGAGAGTAACCGATAAGCAGGTACGTACCTATATAGTTTTTAATTTTAACTTTACTTAACTTAGTAATATTTCAATGCGTACTAAAATTTAAGCTCGATTAAATAAATTTATCGAAACAGTGTTTATTAAACACAATATCAGAACTTGACTCCAAAGGATGATAATAAACTTAACTAGCTATACTATTCTGCAGTTTGTTTTCTACAGAAACTCTGTTATTGAATGACTAAATTTTGAACAAAAATATATTTCAAAAGATTTAAATCTAACACAAAATAAAGTTTCTACCCACCCCATATTGGACTTTTCTTTTTCACTAATTCTGCATCTTCCCCTGCAATATGTTTAAATCAGTCATCTCCCTTGTACCCACTGGCGGATCCAGAAATTTCTCGGGGGGCGGGGGGGGGGGGGCTGCATTTCAGAAATTTTTCACATTCTTTTAAAAAAAGCTGATAACCCGTGAGGGATAGTCTTAAGCATTTTTCCAAAAAATTTTCAAAGACTTCTACGTTTTCCTTCCAAAAAAGCTACGGTCATTTTCCAAAAACCAGATATTATACAACATTTTTTTAAATTGATACTTTGGAGTGGGATACATCTTCCCATTTCTCCCTGGATCAGTCCCTGCTTGTAACTTAGTCTTTATATAGATATAGGTAATGTGTGTGTGCGTGTGTGGCTATTTGCTTATCATATCCAAGCCGCAGGAGTAACCTTAACAACATTTGGCATGCAGGTAGAGAATTGTCATTAGTAAGAAAATTTTGAAAAATATAAAAACTCTGTTATTTACTTGACGTTTCATTGGCAGACAATAGGAAAAAACTAAGCCAAGAAAGCTCGGGCAACGCCGGATAACCCTGTCAGTAAGCTATATAATAGCCTGAAAACTTTGCTCCTTCTTGGAAAATGCTGAATTTATGTCCCTGCCGTTAATTTGTACAGTCACGTGATTTAAGATTTGTTTACCATTTCATGATATATCCTACGCAACTTAAATACTCAGATCAGACAGTGCTAGCGAATTTTATAATCCACTAACATCACAACTTCATAATATTACCTCTGAAAAATATTGAATATATTAAAAATATTTTAATTGTCAGAGATGAGAACTCAAATGTTATTTACAAAAGTAAACTCAATAACCTAAACATAATTTTGAAAATTGAAAAAATAGTTTCGATAAATTTTAAATCTATTTAAAAAACTAGAGGGGGCACCCGGCGTTGCCCGGGGTTTTTAGAGGTTTACCTAATGCGTTTCTTTTTCGCTCCCGTTTCCTTCCCGCTTGCGCTACCGCTCCCGGTCGTTATCCGTTTCCTGTCGCTTTCCCGCTCATTTTTTCGCTCTCAGTCCCCGCCTAGATCCGATTCTACATATATACATACATACATTCATTTATATATATATATAAAAATGAATGTTTGTATATATGTATGTATATATGTATGTATGTATGTATGTATGTATGTATGTATGTTTTTTTTTTATAATAGTTTATAGTCCTTTACACCAGGTGTTTTAAGACTGAAATGGCTGTATGTAGGAAGCACCTAAGTACTTCCTGTCGTGGATCATAATTTGTTCTTTTTAACTTTTTCCTCCTCCTTTCTCCAGGCTTGGGACTGGCTTGCAAATGCAAGGCGGAGTTATGTATGTATGTATATAGGTATGTTATTTATGCATTGCTACACCATTCATCAGATCGTAATGAAATTTTCACACAACCTTGAGAGTCAAGGGGAATCAAATATAGAAAAAAAATTTTTGAAATCCGTCACAAAATGAGCGGAGCGGAGCGGGAACTATATCTATATATATAAAAATGAATGTTTGTATATATTTAATATATGTATGTATGTATGTATGTATATAGGTATGTTATTTATGCATTGCTACACCATTCATCCGATCGTAATGAAATTTTCATACAACCTTGAGAGTCAAGGGGAATCAAATATAGAGAAATTATTTTTGAAATTCGTCACAAAATGAGCGGAGCGAAGCGGGTGAGCAAGCGGGAACTATATATATATATATATATATATATATATATATATATATATATATATATATATATATATATATATATATATATATATATATATATATATATATATATATATATATATATATATATATATATATATATATATATATATATATATATATATATATATATATATAGTTCCCGCTCGCTCACCCGCTTCGCTCCGCTCATTTTGTGACGAATTTCAAAAATTTTTTCTCTTTATTTGATTCCCCTTGACTCTCAAGGTTGTGTGAAAATTTCATTACGATCGGATGAATGGTGTAGTAATGCATAAATAACATACCTATTTACATACATACATACATACATACATACATACATACATACATACATACATACATACATACATACATACATACATACATACATACATACATACATACATACATACATACATACATACATACATACATACATACATACATACATACATACATACATACATACATACATACATACATACATACATACATACATACATACATACATACATACATACATACATACATACATACATACATACATACATACATACATACATACATACATACATACATACATACATACATACATACATACATACATACATACATACATACATACATACATACATACATACATACATACATACATACATACATACATACATACATACATACATACATACATACATACATACATACATACATACATACATACATACATACATATATACATACATATATACAAAATTTATTTTTATATATATAGACAAGTGAAGCAAAAAACAAAGTTTTTTAAAAACACCCTTTTATATTTTTACACTATTCAAGTGATCATTTGACATCCTCTGGACGTTGATGTTGTCAAATCGATCCGAAAATTATATATGTTACATAAATAACGAGCATATTAACATAGACAATAAATAGTTCGACAAAAATATCACATATATTTATTTAATTAAACTTTGTCCAATCGATCCAAATATTTGATAGAATGCTTTGTTAATCAGTTCGGAGGTATGTTTAAATTTTTACTCATCGGGAAGTTAGTTTAAAATCGATTGCAAAATTTGACGACAGAGAGACCGACAGACAGACAGACAGACAGACCGACGACAGACCGACAGACAGACAGACCGACAGAGAAGTCAAGTTAAATAAAAGTGTGCAATTACAATATTATTAAAATTTTAAATAAAAAAGTTGAATAGTTACTTTTATCAACGTTTTTTGATAATATAACCATAGGCGTAGGGGAGGTTGATGCGGTGCGGGGGGCAAAACCGGCTTCTGCCCGAAAAATTACAAGTAATTTGCAATCATGACATGACTATTTCTTTGTGGCATGTATCAATAATTTAACATTTTAAAATCAATTTTGGCTTATGAAATAGTGTCTGTCGACGAGCCGGGTCGTAAAAAATCGGCCCGTGCAGTACGCTACTGTGGATGCTTGGTTCAAATTCTCTAATTTCAGACGAGCAAAGCCGCGACGGGCACAGATATCTAGAAATTAAACGAGAATAAGAATTTAACAATTTAATCACTTGCCAAGAAAAGCAAATGCGTTATTTTTTCAAGCTTGACAGACATCCGCTTGCCCGAAACATGAAAAAAACGTACAAAACATGACAAACCAGCTTGGCGAAAGGCGAAGAAGAAGTCCTACAAGTACCACTAACAGGTGCGCAAGCCAAGCAAGCAAGCTGAGCATTACATGTAGACGTAACACTGGGAGACGTGCGCAGCGTATGAACGTGTGCGTACTTAAGAATGCCAGCACACTACATGACAAATTTCTCTAGAACCATTGAGGAGCCTTGCTAAATAAAGGTTTCATTTTTAATAAAGTGAGTAAAACAGTTTCAATTTCTAGGTGACTGTGCAAAATGCGCTTGCTGTGTCAACTAAACATATCTGCTTTTTTAGTGCTCAACAGCACATGACATAGTCTCTACTTTACTCTCTACCACTGCTAACCATAAGTATGTTGTTAGATGTTTTGTTTAATTTGAAACAAAACACGCACACCACACTTTAAAACAGTTTACAAACCTGAGTTATGATTCTAAGATAATAGCATTTGAACGTTATATCGCCGCTACAGTATTGCTACAACTGTTGTTGCCGCTACCAAAATGTTTTAATTATTTCTACTTTCCTGTCTTAGAGAGCGGTAGCTCTATGCTGTTGTTTTGTTTTCCATCTCAGTTGTTCGCATGGCAATTCCGATAATTTCTGCACTACGCCGGTGTTTTCTGCACCAAACAGAATTTATTTAACTTTATTGACTCAGGCCTGAAAGTGATACTTGTTTCATCGACCTAAAAAAGGAGGGAGGGCTTAGTTGATCACCAGGAATAAACTCTTATTTAGAAACGATAACTACTAGGCTAATCATAAAAAGAGGATCAAAGAAGTTCAATCCAATTTTTACAAATGAAAAATTCTGCGAGGTTACTAGTTTTTTTAACATTAATTCAATTGCCAGATAATCTAAATTAATTCTGTAGTTTTTTTGTATAAAACCAAAAAGGTTTAAGCCGCTATACATGAATTTCACTATCAATTCATCAATTTATAAAGCGTTTTGTACGACGAGGCGTTCAAGAGCGCTCTGCTACGAATTGATAAGTCAATACTTTTAACGGTTTATTTGTTAATCATTAATAACGAAAACCGTCTTACTAACACATTGTTGAACAATATCTCTCATCAGAGTAATCCCCGCAGTTATCCACCTGGTCACATCTGAGTTCACTTGGTATGCATCTATCGTATATCCGACATCTCCATTCATTGTCGTCACAATCATCTACAAAAAATTAACGGTCAGTATGACGGATAGCTTATTTATTTAATTTCTTGATTAACTTTTGTAAACCTGTGTGGAATCTGGTATAACTAATCTGAAATCCTCTGTAGGTGTTGTTTTGGGTATATGGACTTGATATGAACGTGTAGTTGAGGTAGTTTTCCGACGAGTAGATAGATTCAGGTGGTTTATTCTTGCCGCAATAAGTTTCTAGAATTATTAAAAAATAGTTTTTCACTGTATTTGAAAAAATATATAATTATACAAAATTGAGGTTCTAATGTCAGAGCTCAATATCAGACATTTTGTCGTCGGCGTGGCATCTTTCCAGACGTCTTTGTCACACGATAAGTAATCACAGAACATTTGATCACAAGGTAAATAATTTTTTTTAATTGTTTTATTATAACATTTCACTTGAAACTAAAAATAACTAATTTAAATATCCCTTCAGAAAGTATCTGATATAGAACTGAATAGTCGAAAGAAAATTAAATTAAAGAAAAAATTGAATTAATAAAACAATAAATAAACTGTGAATTAAATTTGAATTAACAATGACAATAATTTAATAACAATAATTTAAAAAAATCTTACTGTTGTTTGTCTGCCCAGTAATAATCAAACGATCTTCGTTACACGATGAGCCCGAATTGGTGTAAACATCTATGCTTATGATTCTCGTTGAAAGCCGATAATCATTCGGTTCCACTTCCAGTTTGATTTTGCAAATCTTCAATGTTATACAATTAAAATTTCAATCTATGTAAGGCAATAGCTTCACATTATTAAAATTCATTTAAAATTATTTAGCACTTTACAGGTAGAGTTACATGATCGAAAAGCCTAAGCGTAGCAATTTGGGCAGTGTGCCTACAGAGCAACAGTTGTCATAACGCCTATTTATCTTACATTGTTTGTTTATTTTATCTGTCTATATTGATTTGAAATTACGCCACTTAGAGTAAATTTAGGTTTTAGACAAAGTTATGCAGTTTTACGTGTTTATGACACAGTTATTTAATTTTAAATTGTACAGAATGAATAAGTACAGATCTTATGTTTACTGATATTTTGCAGCAAAATTTGACAAAAGATTTAGTAGTATCTTATTTAATATAACTATGTTTGAAAGTAATACTCATAGGCTATAATTTGTGGAATTACACATTTAACGTTTTTTGCTGTGGGTCATGTTATACCATGCGTTGTTAAAAAACACCAAAGAAGGTCAATAAACTCAACTACCTATCTTATTTATAGATGTCATAATTTGCATTAAAACAGATCAAATAATTGTTTGTAAAAAAATAGATTCAACTGTAGAAATAAAATTGCTGGAATTAAAAAATGTATGTCGGCGTGCAACATAGCTTCATACTGGAACGGACAGAAGAGGATGTGCATTTAGATAGGTTCGAATTAAGAATATTAACATTAATGAGGCTGTTTCAGAAGCGGATCCAGGTCATCTAGTAGGGGGAACCATTTTTAGGTTTCAGCGGCAAAAAATGTTTTTCATTACAAATTCACAACTCGATGGGCTGAGAAACATGATGCTTTGATGACGTTTAGTGTTGAATTTTCACAAATAATTGATGCACTAGAAAATATAGCGAAATGGAATGACAGAACTACATCCTCAAAAGCAAGAACTTTACTATCAGAGATTAGAGAAAGTGATTTCATTGTCTTTAAGTTGTGCTGTGCATGTGTTCCCATTAACAAAGGGCCTCAGAGAATTGTTTCAAAATTTTTTTAGATTTACTTGAAAACCGCAAAGAAATGTTTGCGGAAATTTTTAAAGCAGCAGAAAAAACAATAATTGACAAAAATGGTAGTTTTACATATAAAAGAATAGTGCAACAACAGACAGGCCGAGAAAATGTACCGTCGGATACACTGGAAGAATATTACAGGCGATCAATTTACATTACTCTTCTTGATGCACTGATATTGGATATAAATACTCGTTTTACTAAAGAAAATCTGCAGTGTCTTCAAATCTATTCTTTGATGCCAGAAAATATTATTAAGCTAAATCATAAAAGTGTTGTCGAAACTGTTTCTGCAATCAGTAATGTCTATGGGACCATTTTTGGATTTAGTTTCCAACACTTACCAGCAGTTGAATTTATATCGGGATTTGAACTTTTTCGCCTTTGTGCAAGACTTGTTTTGAAAAAAGCGTCTGCTAAATCTAAGTAAAAAAAACTTTAGCAGAGCAAATGTTTGAGAATGAACGAGGAAGGAGGATTCAATTCATTACCTACTGAACTTTTTGTTGTTTTTTATTTGTGTGCAATATCACTCACAAATTGTTACAAATTATTAAAACATGTTCTGTTGGTGTTGCCAGTGGTTTCTCAAAATTAAAACCTGGCTGAAAACACGAATGACAGAAGACAAACTAGTAGGATTAGCACTACTTAATGTACACAGAGACATTCTTGTAAATCCTGAAAATGTAATTGAACTTTTTGCGAAGTCGAAAAGTCGTATATAAGTCGTTTTGTGCTATAAATTGTTTACTAGAATACTAGTCTAACAAACTAAACTCTCTAGCATTTCAATAAATTGTGTATCAATAACTTCAAAGTATAATTTGTAGAATTATTTTACGAAATTAAAAGTTTTTGATGACTGTGTGGTTTCTTTCTTATAAGCAGTAATAAAGGGGTAAAAAGATAAAATTATCTAATTGTTAAAAATATTTTTTACTATTGTAGGGGGGCGATCGCCCCTATCACCCCCCTATGGATCCGCCACTGGGCTGTCTAAGATATTAATTTTATAAATAAATCGGGAAGCATGAAAAAAATAAAACTTCAAGAATAAAGTGTTTTAAAAAAATTATTAATATAATCAAAATAGTCTATTATAAATAATTTAATACAAATAGTTTATTATAAATAATTTAATACAAAGAATTTATTGATACAAATTTTATACAAAAAATAACTTATCGGAAATAAAAATGTAACAAACTAATAAGTCCTTAAACAATTATTTTACTTATTTAAAAAATAATTCTTTTTTTCACAAACATACCGTCACAAAAAATATTTTTTCTTGGCTAAAAAATTGTGTATAAAAAACTGTATAATTATTTTCTATATACAATACAATGAGGCATAAAATAGGCCAAAGCTTGAATTTTATAATTAGTTAATAAATAATTAATTAATAACCTTTCCGGGTTCATAAAAGTTCTGACGAGCATCATTAATATATCCGTATGAATTAGAAGAATTAATTTTAATAACTGTAGCTTCTTCGTTGCAGTGATCTTGCACGTAAACTGTAAAAATTTCACATAATTCTTTATTTTGTTAAGTTAATTCATTATTTTTTAAAATTGAAATATTTTTATAGTACTTATTTAATCATTTGACTAAAAAAAACCCTTTTTCCATATTCTTACTTTTGTTGTAAGCCGCGGTTAAAACTCCACCAATGAACAGTAAGATGAAACTTAACATGAGCTGCATTCTGTTTAAGAGTGATCAAATCCTGTTTGGTTCCAGTAAAACAGCTGACTGTCTGACTAAGACGATGGTAATGTTTATGAAACAAAAAACATTTCTAAATTATATTTAACATTAAATTAAGGCGAACCGAAATTTATCGGTACGCTCGCTTAAATAAGGAGATAACTATTTGCATAGAGTTGACGTCATTAAGCTCATTTGCATGCACGGCGCTTATTTCTATATAACATTATTTATCATTTTTTTTTCACTACTTCTTCAACAACAACATTTCAATACAAATATATGATGACAATATTATTTAAGAAATAAATTGAAAAAATTTGTTTTTATTCCATAATTTTATTAATGTATTTTACTTTTATTCAATTAAACAAGATTGAAGTTTGAAAGTTTTTACCATGTAATAATTTTACCATAAATAATATCACCACATAATAATTTTGACATAAAATAATTTTATCATATAATAATTTTACCATATAATAATTTTACCATATAATAATTTTACCATATAATAATTTTAATATATAATAATTTTACCATATATTAATTTTACCATATAATAATTTCACTTGAAGTCATATTTTTAAACGTTTTTTAAATATGTTTTTAAATTGACTGAATAATAATATTGAAAAAAAGATTATTTCAGAAGGTTTGAACTTATCAAATCAGCTAGCTGAAGTGCTAAAGCGAAGCTGATAAAATAAATACAGGTGAGATAATTGCACGCCAGACTCACTTTGCACACCTGTCTCTAAAGTTCTCATTTGATGAAATGAAATGTCTCTATACTACAATCTCACATAATTACTACTGTAATGACGACACTCACACTAGGTAAAAACTTTCTAATTTATGATACATTAAACGTGTAGGTTATAACATCTAAAGGAGCATATTAATACGTATAAACAAAGCTACTTTTATAAAACGTCCTGAAAAAGAATCATATAGTAAAGATAAAGAAAGATAAGAGACAGAAAAGAACGATTGATAAGTATTTTGATTAGTCGTACTATGTAGTACCATGTATCGTACACAATTTGTATCCTAGCTGTATGACGAACGCGACAATGAGAAGTTATCAAATTGCATAAAAATGTCTCCGTTTTATCATTACATGTTACGTAATTCTTTGTAATTTTTCACTAACTATGATGTATGGCCTATTGAAATTATCAGCTCAGTCAGAGAACACTTAACTGGGACAAAAACAGAGGAAGTAAATGGTACAGTTACGGTTCTTTGAATGAAAAACACGGAATGATTTGAGAAAATGGTCAAATATTTAAAAATTTATTTTTTAAATTTTTTATTTCTGTTTGTTTTTAGTTGAAACAAAACCATTGAAAACAAGTAAATTAAAAACGAATTTTTAAAACCAATGCTCTTATATTTAATTAAAACACAAATTTTGCAATCAATTTTTTCTTATATTACTCTTTTATTTTATATCAAAGTCGAAATATCTTAATTATATCGAAATATTGATTTTAATTAAAATTAACTAAATTAATTGACTTATTGTAAAACTAATAATTGAATATTGCATTGTCTTCTATTTCGAGCATGTATGCAAAATTTGAAAAAAATCTATCATCAGGAAGTGACTCAAAAATTGATTGCAAAATTTGAAACAGACAGAGAAACAAACAGACAGACAGAGAAACAAACAGACAGACAGAGAAACAGAGACGACAAGTTAATAAAAGCATTGGTAATAATAATAAAAATATCATCAAAAAGCATCGAATTTAAATATCTCAACTATTTTCATGAAAATTTCGTACACGCTTGAGAATCGCGGTCAGTGTGGTTTGTGTTAACTTGGTAAAATTGTCTGCCAGTCGGTTAGCGTTTTGTGGTCAAGAAAACCCTCAAGAAAACCCTCAAGAAATCCCTCAAGAAAACCCTCAAGAAACCCCTCGATAAAACCCTCAAGAAAATTAACTAAATTAATTGACTTATTGTAAAACTAATAATTGAATATTGCATTGTCTTCTATTTTGAGCATGTAGGCAAAATTTGAAAAAAATCTATCATCAGGAAGTGACTCAAAAATTGATTGCAAGATTTGAAACAGACAGAGAAACAGACAGACAGAGAAACAGACAGACAGAGAAACAGACAGACAGAGAAACAGACAGACAGAGAAACAGAGACGACGAGTTAATAAAAGCATTGGTAAAAAACATTAATTTTAATACAGCTAAATGTTTTTGCCAACATACATGGTGGGCAACATTTCACTTTAAGAGTGTTTTTGTAAAAAAATATAACATTTATATGATTTTAACTTGTAAAGAATTACATTTATTGGATTGTTATTTGTAAAAAATAACATTTATAAAATTTTAGTTTTTAAAAATAATTTTTATAAGATTGTAATCTGTAAAGAATAACATTTATATGATTGTAATTTAGAATGAATAACATTTATATGATTGTAACTTGTTAGGAACGTTGGTGGTTGGACGTATTTCAATGCGACAACTTTCAAGTCGTACACTTTCTTCAAAGTGTTTCGAAAACTTCGTTTTAATTAAATTAAATTCAATATGAGTTTGATTTAAGTAAACTGAACAAAATTAGCATATTGTTTGGAGTGAAATTCATAAACGATACTACAACTCTCGATGCGGTGAATGGCCAAGTGATACTTCAAGTTTTTATTTGCAACAGCTTATCTGCTGTTACGTCTTGTCAATATTTGTAATATTTTGGTTTGATTTTTTAATGCTGGTTTAATCAAGATAAATAAAATTTTTATTTAACAAAATTGACAAATTAAAAAAATGCAAATAACAAATTAAAAGAACTTTTCTACCCACTAGATACAACAAACTCTGAAAAAAACAGTTTAATATGAGTTGATTTGGCAGTAGCGTAGCGAAGGGGGGGCAGGGAGGGGCATCTGTCCCTGGGCGCCAGGCTCTGGGGGCGCCAAAAAGCAAAAGAAAAGACAACAATTTCACCAAAGTTGAGTCATTTTTGAACATTTAAAACATGTAAAATTAACAAATTGTATTTTTTCACTATTTCACAAAAATTATTTCCAAAATTTCCTAGGAGAGGGGGCTCACCGAGCCCCGGATATGGCTCGGGCGCCTTTGGTTCCCTCAGTTTTGGTCGTCCAATTGGGATAACAGTGGAAGATGGTGGCGCATTTTTTATACCTTGCCCCCGGGCGCTACGTTACTGTGATTTGGTTTAAACTTATAAAAAACCTATTTGTGTTAATCTTAAGTTAGTTAATTTTATTTTTTTAATTTAATTTTTTTTGTTGAGTTACAGTTGTGTCTTGTATTAAATTGAAGATTTGGAGAGTAGGTTATGCAAAATATTTTTCAAGTTATGTTTTTATTTAAATAAAATGTGTTTGATTTTAAACATTATTTGTTGTAGTGTTGATTTAGAGAAAACGCATGATTGAAATACTCTGAATGTCTATGCAAAGCCAAATTAAGATAAAAACAATTCCACTTCTAACAAAAGCGAATCGCAATTAGCAATATTTTGTTTCATATAATTTTCATAAACAAAATTTTACATTAATGTAAAGTGTTTTTGTTAATCAATCAAAATTGTCATTCATTCTTTTATTCTTTTGATTCACATGGGCAGCCAATTAGGTTCGTGGTAGATAAATGAGAAGAAATATTAATGCTGAACCATGGACTCCTTAATAAAAGCTATCTGGACACCAACCTGAAGCGGCGTTGTCTACCAAATGAGGCGATTGCATTAGCGTTACGCTACGATGGTTAATAAAGCTACAAGTGTAAAATTATGAGTTTTTATTGTTTGAGGATAAAACAGAACAGTTAAAATGTGAGTATTTATTAAAAAAAGAGCAATTGAAAATTTTAATATTTAAAATATTTAAAAAGTACTTTTAAATGGAAAAACAATAAAAAATAAAGTGTCATTCAAAAGCAGCTTGTTAATTTATCTATTTTTCTTTTTTTAGCTTTATTATTATTGCTGGCTTCTCTAGTTATTTCTTTTACTAAGTTCTTAGCTACAGTGTTAAAAAACCTACGAATTATGTGGCTTTGCAAATCATGACTATTGCTGCACATGTTGTTGCCAAACACCAGATGCATGTAACTTTCATTATAAGTTGCACGATCCATAATTTTACAGAACAGTTTTCTCTGTCCTGTAGAGAGCAAAAACCTAGTTTTCAAAGATTCTGTTTTTTTTATTTCTTCAAACACACGCCAACAGTGAAGAACTAATTGATAGACAAATTCTGTTGGCTTTACTAGACCGCCCCGATTGATACTGTCCAGGAAGGTAGATACCTCATAATTCAAACCCTCCTTGTCTTCAACTTGAACTGGCGGTAGGTTTTCGTCTAAGATAATGACTTCTCGGCAGAAGTCACATTTTGTAAAGGCAACTGTAGATCTAGCTATGGCTCCACTGATATAAAAAATTATGTGTGCATCACTGGCTGAAGGGTGCACATCCATAACAAGTTGCTCAGCTATAAAATCTGCTGTTATGTCAAGCTCTTCAGCAGCTGAAGTTGAAGCGGTCTCTCCTTCGAAAGCAGCGTTAATGTCAGAAAGAGAAAACTTGGAAAATTTAAGAAGAGATACAGCTCAAATTTTTTTATCGTTCTCCAACACCTGACGCATAGAAATATAATAGTTCGCTCCTGACATTTGACGCAACCACCCAAAGCGAGACTCCAAAGCATCAGACTGCAGCTGACCAAGCAGAACAAAATCAAACCCGAAATGAGTGAGCAGATATGCAGCACAATCAGCCAGTGCAACACATGTATGCCGTAGAGCAAGAAAAGTTTCTCGAGTCAGACCTTCCTTGCCGTTCGCTTCCCAGCGTTGTAGAAACTCAGCAAACTCATTGAGAAAGCTGAGTTTCCAATCTGCAGTAGATCGGATGGGGTCCATGTTTATATTTCGTTTTTGTTTTCCCTTAACGGAGGACTTCACGTTCATAATGTTCCAGAGTTTTAAAATAAGCGTGACAAACTCTGCTGTACCATGCCATTCTGTCTTTCCGGCATGTTCGGCATAGTAATTCAGAGCATCGCGAGTACTTTCTGAAAAAACTGAAGTAGCCAAAGAAACTGAGGTTTTCTCAATACTCTTTGGGTTCAATGAAGCTGGCGACAGTTTGTGAGCTTTCTTCAGAGCAAATGATGCTTCATGGTGGAACAACTGGATTATATGATTAAAATCTGCCCTGCAGCCATGAGGTAAGTTTTGCTGGAACTCTGGGCACTGAAAACGTTTTTTTGATTGAAAATTATTGTAAATATTTTTCAGGTCATGGACTGGGTCAAAAATTAGGAAGATATTCTGCTGTGATGAAGAATCTGTGACACTAGTCCTCAATGTGCCCCCGCAAAGCTGATTAACAAAAAATTTGCGGTTTACTGCCGCGTTGTCCACCGAGATGGCTACAACAGTAAATCCAACCTTGAAAATTGAGGCAACCACTTCATTGTAGCATTTGTGAATTACTTCAGCTGTAATCTTTGCCATCGGATAGATGGCAACAACATCCTTGTACTTTCCCACTACTGACTTCACCATGAACGTCAAGAGAGTTGAAGCTACGGCTCCGTCAGCTGTAAGACCTTGCACCTCACCACTGCTATACTCGACCCGCTTAGCAATGTAAATTTCATCAATCATTAAAACAACTTTTCGTTGAAATTCATTGAGATTGGTTATTCTCAATTTGAGGTAAGACGCATTGTCTAATCCTGTGCTGGGATTAACTTTTTTTGTAATTTTCCCCAACGTGACTATGGACGGCAGACACAGAACATTTTCTTCTTGTAAAACCCGGTATGCCGCAGGACTAGTTGCATTAATCAAATAAGAAAGAATTGTTAATTCTGGTGAATAGTTCCTTCTAAATTTGTTTTTTGCTGAAAGTTCAAGCTGTTCAATAAGAAAACGTAGATGGCGATGTTCTTCTGAACAAACTTCAAGAGTGTCCATGTAATCTTTCAAACACATGATGGCTGTACTAAGATGAAGACTGGCAGGACGACACTTCCTGTCATCAGTCCAAGCTTTGACAAGAGCCATCAAGTTCAACAGCTGAAGAATTGTTGTGAGAGGACCTTCCAGCAGCATTTGATATTCTTTTGGTGGCACTTGTTTTTGTTCGACTGTCACAACAACAGTGTAATCTGGTCGAATTGAGATAGCTGCCAACAATTCAGGAATGTCGTCAACAAAACTTAATAAATAAATAATCAAATTGTTGTTCTGAAGGAGCATCTGAAACCCCTGTGGCAAGGCAGGATCAACTATCAATTTTTTACGTAATTCATGTAAAGTTAATTTTTGAATATTCTGATCAGCATCAAATTTCTTAATCAGCGCTTCTAGTCTCTGAGATTCCTGGTTAAGTCGTCCTGATGCAGAAGTCGAGGCAGATGAAACACGATGCGTTACAGTAGTTGGTGTAGAAAAATAAGCTGGTGCATTTGGGAAAACAGACGGAACAGCATCACTTTTCAAATATCTTTTCTTTAATTGAGTCGACGTAAACTTTTTCAGCCGATAAAGGTTTGTGTCTGTCCGCTCTTCTATAAAATCACTCTCTTTAAAATGAAGAGAACACATTCTGGAATATGCTGAAACTTTGAAATCTTTTCTTGGATTGGCTCGAACCCATTTCTCGCGAATAACTTCATCATGGGGAAAAGAATGGAATGTGATACGAGCATTGTTGCAGTTCTCACTGTAGCCACTTTTACACCCAAAAGCCGAACATTTATTAACCATGTCGAAGGTTGTAGTAAACTTTAATGAAATGAATGCTATTTCAGATGACAGGTAGAGTGAACTGAAATCCAAGAGAAATAAATTAAATATAAATATAAAAAATAAATAAATATTTATATATATATATATACATATAAATTTATAAATATAAATAAATCGAGCATGTCTACTACATGAGAATGTTGTTACCTAAATATTGTCAACACACACACACATACATAACTTTAATTGTATCTAACATATAAATATATACCTACGTAGTAGTTGAATAACCGTGATTGTTGTAAATTCTACAAAAATCCAAATAATTAAAACTAAGAATTCGAATTAAACTGTATAAAACACTAAACGAAATCCAAACAATTAGAAATAATCGTATAAAACACTAGGCGAAATCCAAACAATCGAAGCGCACTGGAAGATGAGAACTAATGACTAATGAGTTGGCAGCGTCTCACAGCAGCCTATATTATAGGATGCTAGTTAAGTTACTGCTAGTGTACGTCGATGCATGCTGGATCTGCAATCTGCATGCTTGTACACAATCGCCTCATGTAGTCGACTCATCAGGCTCACGCCGCTTCAGGTTGGTGTCCAGATAGCTTTTATTTAGGAGTCCATGGCTGAACCCATAAACTATAAAACACTGCTAACAAGTGAGTGTGCACTGTGCACTATAGTGTATGTATGTGTGTGCAGTGCCGGATTAACACTTATGAAGGCTCTAGCACACTGAAAAAAATTAAGCCCTCTCCACATTATAAAATTTACAAATTATGGTTTTAATGTTTTAATTCAAAGCCAAATGAAATGTACTAAATAATTACACAGTTGAAAGTTTTCAACTATAAACTTTCTTACAGAATACTATACAGTATGATTTACAGATAGTCTTATAACTGAACGTGTACCTGCGAAAAGTCCATCCCCTGAAATGAGTCTGTGTTGACCTCAAAGCATATTTGTTGCGCTTTTAGTCATGTTAATTAATGACGAAGAAGAATATAGGTGTTGGGGAAGGCTGTACTGAAATTATTCTGCAACATCAATTTCAGCATCTCGGGATGTGAACAGAAGTAACCTTGAGATTCTTGACGAGTGATATCTACTTCTCTACTAGAACCATTCATTCTTAACTTGGCCCAGATTCTCCAAATCTCTTGAGTAGAAATCTACTACTCCATTGAGAAAAACTTGTGCTTCTATATCATGGTGCGCAAGAATGAAAACAGCTTGTCAACCTTTGAGTAAGCTTTGATTTGCTTGTCTAGGTCAAGAAAAAGGGAGTCAGTAATCACTAGGAAAGTGGATATTCTGAATTTTTCAGAGCATGTCATAGTGACACCTTCAACACTTAGGTCATCTGCTGTTTGTCGGAAGTACCTTTTTGGCGTCTCAGTGAATTGTACAGTTTCTTACCTAGTTGAACAAGCTCATCAAATCCGACAAACTCACTCAGACACTCGTGAAGACTCACTGAAGATCTTAGATCAAATTTTTTAAACTGGAGAAACTTACTGGTCATGTTTGTTTTTTTTAGAACACAGCTTCTAAATGCTGTCAGAAAGCCTGTTTCCAGCTTTGCCAAAACTCTAGTGATAGATTGAGTTTTAGCTTGAGTTGCTTTATTGGTTGTTTCAATTAACTAATAACATGATCAAAGAGTAGAATAATTGAGTATAATAACTGTTTGAAATTTTGTTCTTGTTTATCATTGTTTATTGGGCATACAAAAACACATTAAAGAAACACATAAAAATTGAAATAAAAGCATGCAACAAAAAATGAATGAGTAGTGCTCAAAAGGAACATCCGAAGAGATGAATCTCGCTTGAGGATGACCAGTGCAGATGAAACATTTACGAATAATAATAATACAGGTACATACAATACAATAAATTTAGAATGGTAAAATAACTGAAATAAATTACTAAGATGAACAAAATAACAAAATTTAACATTTAATAATATACAATATACGTTCGAATCTGAGATGATAGAATATATTATAATTTTAATAAGTGAGATTTAAGACGAGATTTAAATAATGAAAAGGACTCAGAGGACTGTATTGAAATAGGGATGACTGAATATGTACGCGGACCTAAACATTTAATAGAAAAGGTTTTTAGTCTTGTGTTTGCAAATTCTGGACGGAAAAGATTAGATGATCGCAAAAAATGGGTATGAATATCGGACGACTTCAAGAAGAAATCATGAAAGGATTGAGGTAGAGTAGAATTAGAATATTTATACATAAAAGAACCAATTTGAAACAGATTGACTTGATAAATGTTTAAAAGCTTATTTTCAGTAAATTTTGACTTACAAGAAGAAAGAGGATGTAAAAAAAAAATAATACGGATGAGTCGTTTGAGCAAAATGTGTAAAGAAAGAAGACGAGTTGGGTAATTAGAAGCCCAAACAATATTGCAGTAAGAAATATAGGGAAAGACAAATGCATAATACAACATAATACAAGTTTTTGTGTCTATAAAACGACGTAATCTATACATAATTCCAATATACTTAGAAACTTTAGATTTAACATGCTTAATGTGATCAGTCCATGTTAAATGTTGATCAAGAAACACACCTAAAAATCTATATGAGGTGACACGGGTAATAGAAACACCAGAAATGCTGAGACATGACTTTGTAATAATAGATTTACTCTTTGGATGAAATATGATATAGTTGGTTTTTTTTACATTTAAAGAACAAAAACAAAACCAATCATAAATACATATGAGACCATTATTAACGCTGTCAAATAAAATGTTCAAATTGTCACCAGAAGCAAACAGACTAGTGTCATCAGCAAATAAAGAAAAACTGAACAGGTTAGAAATTAAAGGTAAGTCATTGATATATATAATAAATAGGAGTGGACCCAATATAGAGCCCTGTGGTACGCCACAGTTGATGGGTAAAGATTGTGATAACACATTGTTGTAGCAGACATATTGTGATCGGTTCTTCATGTAATCCCGAAACCAGTCAAGAGGAACTCCCCGGACTCCATAGTACTCAAGCTTCTTCAATAATATTTCATGATTTACAGTGTCAAATGCTTTTGCAAGGTCTAGGAATAGGCCAATGCCAAAGTTTCCTTGATCTAGAGCTTCAGCGATTTTGGATTGAAGAACAACTAGTGGCATGTATGTGGAGTGGTTTTTTCTAAATCCATATTGGTATGGTGAAAGGAGAGAAAACTTTAATAGGTAACTGTATAATCTTGTGTGCATAACTTTTTCAAAGAATTTGGAAAAATAAGATAATATTGAAATGGGCCGATAATTTGTTACATTATTTTTTTCACCGGATTTATGAAGTGGAACAACTTTAGCAATTTTCAATTGGTCAGGAAATATTCCAAATGTTAGGGAACTATTGATCAGAGATGTTAGAGGAGAGACAATTAGTTGGATAGATTGACTTGCTATTAGAGGATCAATACCATCTGGACCACAACTTCTAGATGTTTTTAAACTTTTTGCAATTTTGAGGATTTCAGTTGATGTTACTGGTGTGACATTCATGGAATCGACCACTTGGTTCTTGAGGAAGTCAGTGAAATAAGAACCCTGAGAGTGAATTTGTTTTGCAAGGCTTGACCCAATGTTTGAGAAATACTTGTTAAACATATCAGCAATCAGAGAAGGTGAACTTATTTCGGATCCATCATTTGTGAGAAAATTTTCCTGATGCTCTTTTGATTTGAATTGGCCTAGTAAAGTCTTTATCAATTTCCAGATTGCATTAATATTACCTTCATAAGATTCAAATTTAGAAGAGTAGTGTTGTTTGATTGTGGTTGTTTTTAAGGATTTAAATTTATTGCGACAAGTTATGAATTTTCTTCTATTTTCTTCTGATGGGTGTTTTAAAAAATTACGATAGAGAATGTTCTTTTTACGGCAGTGTCTGAAAAGTGTAAAGTTCATCCTTTCATGGTCAAATTTTACTTTTTTCTGTCTGGGTTTCTCTAGAGGAAAACAGAAATTATATGCAAGGAGATATTCTTTCACAAATAATGAATAAGCAGATGTCACTTTACCATTTTCACCTTGTTGAATGACTTCAGTCCAATCTTTGTTAGTTAATTTAACATGGAACAAATTACTGTTTTTAAATTGTCTTTTGAAGTTTTTTTGATCTTTAGAAATGGTTATTTGAAAAGCAAGATCAAGAGAAAGGTAAAGTGGAAAATGGTCAGACAAATCATCAATCAGTATCTTTGAGAGCGTATTTTGAAGAGGGAAGTTTGTGAAGATATTGTCGATTGCTGTTGCTGTCGTAGAACTTTTCCGTGTTGGTTTTATAAAAGCAGGAAACAATAAATGAGATGCAAATGTGTTCAAAAAATCAGAAACAAGAGAAGCATGAACTTCATCTAACAAATTTATGTTAAAGTCACCCAGCAGTAGAATAGTAGTGTTATGGTGATCAATGGAAGTTAATAAAAGATTCAATTCGTCAAGAAAAGTTTGTAAATTTGAGTTTGGTGGTCGATATATCACCCCAGCAATAAATTTTTTATTATTACAACTAAAGGAAACCAGTAACGATTCGAATGAGGAGATTAGTAAATTTTTGTCCTGGTGGACCCACACCCCCACCTTTTTTACCCTCACGAGGTTTTGAAAAAAAATTGTAGTGTGGGATGAATATACTGTCAGAGTTTTCTTTATTTAGCCAGGTTTCAGTTACAGCTACAATTTTAGCTGAGGACATGTGCATTAGTAAGATTAAATCTTGAACTTTATGTACGAGACTTCTGCAATTTACATGAAGGAATGATAATTTCTTATTAGTTGAGTTTTTAATTAAATTGGAAAGATTATCTGGTGTTAAATATGTAACTGGATCGTAAAATTGATATAAAAAATGCTGATCTGGATCAATGTGTCTGTCAAATAAACAAAAGACTTCCTTCATTTCTCCTAACTCGTTATGCAGACTTGTCATATTTGTTGGTGTTAAAGTTGTAGACTTTTCAGGAGGATGCAGATGGAAAAGGCTGTCGAGATTCTCTTTTAGCACACCGCCTTTTGTAGGCCTCCTCTGCTTGAATACGAGTTAAATCCCTGTTTATGTAAACTTGGCGAAATTTGACTTCAGAAGAGCTTCTAAGTATGACCGCAGAAGAGAGAAGATCTTTTACATCATCAGGACTGTTTAGCGTGACACAGATTTTGACATTGTCTTTTCCTAGTCTGCGAGTTTTGAGTATGCGAGGTTTAACAGTGAGGGCTTCTTCGCAGAAAGTTTCGACAAGTTTTTGATCAGTAATTTTTGAGTCAGTAGGCGTAGGCAATCCAGTAATAATAACATTGTTGGCTCTTATTTTAATATCTTCTCTTTCTTTATCCGTAACAAGAATTGCTTTAGAAGTTGCTTCAACTAGCTTCTGAGTTTGGACTTCAAGAGAAGAAACAGAAGTTTTATCTTCGTTAAGCTTGCTTTCTAAGCGGGCCATTCGCTGGCCGATCTCGTTTAGTTGAACCGAAACAACATCCATGAAGGACTTCGCAAGCTGGTTAACGACTGCGTTCATAGATTCAGTGAATTTTTCCGTTACTCGAGTCAAAATAGATTCAAGCATTTCGGGAGAAATTGACTTAGCCATAATTATGTTGGTTTTGATTAGATACAGCAAGATTTTACGAACGATAATTTAGACTTGCACGCCGAGAGCTGATAAACAACCGAGTTGAGTTTAAAAGTGAAATGAAATCAAAATGGAACTTAACTCTCCTCAGATTGTTCTTATTTTCGAGTTGAGTCCTGTTGTTTTCTGAGAAAATCAAACTTTGCACGTATTTGTGTTTTTTATCGCAAAATTTCAAAGTTCAACTTGGGAGACCGCACGCCACTTCACTCGCTAGTAAACTATTTAACAACACGATCAAAGGAAAAAAGGAGAATGACTCATTGTTTAAAATTTTATTTCTAACAAAACTGCTTAACAAATTTTTATTTTTAAATAGACTCGACCATATCAATCTTATAACATAATAACTTGTAAACTGAAATTGGTTTGGGATTTCAGGTTTGACCACAGAAAAATCAGTATAATAATTATTTCAATAGCCATCTTGCATCTTTGAGCTGTCAAGACTTGTCCATCAGCTTAGAAAAGACGTTCAACGTTACAGTCCGCAGACGCGCCTATTAGGACAAATTCGGCATCTTGCACTGAAATTTTACTGACCTGACAGTCGTCTTTAAGCTTGATTTTTTCAAAACACGTTTTTACTATGCACTACGCATTCTATTCTTTACTTATTACTAGTCTATGTACCATTCTTTAAACTACAAGACAGTGAGGTTTGAGACTTGAAAAAGAAATGATTGTAAACAAAACTTAATACGTATAAACAAGAACTGCTAAACATAAAGTTTTATTTGGATTTTTTAAAGCAACAAATTTTTTTAGTTAAACATTATAGTTACTAACTAAATATAGTAGTTAAACTATCCCTTTAACTAAACTTTTTTGACTTAGTTAAACTTTGCTTTTAATTAAAAAATGTAGTTAAACTATTAGTTAGTAACTTTTTAGTTAACTTTTGCCCATCACTGGTAATTAATGTACAGCTGTTTTATGATAACTATATAAGAGCTTGATATAGTGAACCAAAAGAGTCATAAGTACTTTTTGCTGTGGCTTACACTAGCTCTGTTGTGCTGAGCATTATAATCAGAACCGGATTCTTTAAATCTGTTTCTCATTACTATTTTACTCCAATCAGGGTAGCCATTTGACATACAACCTCACACAAATTAGGGTGAACAAGAATAGATAGGTCAGTGTGTGGATGACTAAAAATGTTAGGTGTTTGCAATAAAACAGTATTTTTGGAAATGCAGTGAAGCAAAGTAAGCAGAAGACCAGAATGACAATTTTTGAATCATGTTAGACCAACATTAAATTTCGCCACATATGCGTTCTTTCAGTTGCACGAAAAACATTTTTTCACCACAATGATAGCCTACAAATAAATAGGCATTCAATCAATCAATCAATCAATCAATTATTTCTATAGCGCTATTTCCGCAGTGTTCAATAGCGCTCGGTCGTGAACTTGGTAAACAGATATGTTTTAAGTCCACGACGGAAAACTGTGAGAGAAGTAGAGTTAGTAAGAGAAGAAGGAAGAGAGTTCCAGAGATAGGGGCCAGAGTAGGAGAAAGAGCGTTTAGCAAAAGAATGCTTAATAGTGAAGATGCGAGAGTGATTACGAGAAGAAGAACGAAGACCAGACTTAGGAGGGATATGTATTAAATTAGTTAAGTAGAGAGGAGAAAGGCAATTTTTTATTTTGTACATTATTAAACATATTTTAAAAATCACCCTATATCTGAGAGGAAGCCAATGGAGAAGAACAAGAGATGGAGAGATGTGAGAGGAGTAGGAGGTGCGAGAAACTAAGCGAGCAGCCGAGTTGAAGGCTTTAGAGAGAGGATAGAGGGTAGTGTCAGGAAGACCATAGTATAGAGAATTGCAGTAGTCAATTCGAGACAGGACAAGAGAAGAGACTAGAAGTTGCAGCGAAGGATCATCCAGAAGTGGACGAAGCTGCTTAATACGGCGAAGATGAAAGTAGCAGGATTTAGTAACAGAAGTAATTTGGGGGGTTAGCGACAAGTTAGAGTCAAAGAGAAAACCTAAGCTACGAATCAAGGGAGAAGGAGAAATGGAAAGAGAAGATGGTGGTGGCAAAACCAAAGGAAGAGGATTTAGGGATTTAGAGGACTTGTTGAAATAGATTAGTTCAAACTTGTCAGGATTAAGTTTAAGAGACATAGAAGAACTCCAGGATATAATAGATTGAAGGCAGGCAGCTATTTTGTTAAGAACAGACTCAAGAGAAGAGTTAGAGAAAGTAGAATAGACATAGGAGTCATCGGCATACATTTGGCTATTGAGAGAGTGAGAAGATATAATATGAGGAAGTTCAGAAGTATAGAGAATAAACAGTAAAGGACCAAGAATAGACCCTTGAGGGACACCGTAGGTCAAAGTTACAGGAGTAGATTTAGAAGATTCAATAGAAACATAGGAATATCTACCAGATAGATAAGATTTAATCCACCGGAGAGCATCGCTAGTTATATTAAAAGATTTATCAAGTACATCCAACAACAGTGAGTGATCAACTGTATCAAATGCAGATGAATAATCAAGACAAAGAAGAAGAGTAGAGAGGCCAGAGTCAGAAGAAACAATAAGGTCATTATGAAGCTTAAGTAGAGCAGTTTCAGTGGAGTGGCCAGGTCTGAAGCCAGATTGAGAAGAGGGAAGAAGTGAGAAAGCAGTTAGATAAGCACTTATTTGCTCATACACAACTCTTTCCATAATTTTAGAGATAAAGGATAGGTTAGAGACAGGCCTATAGCTAGATAGAGAAGAAGGATCAAGAGAGGCATTTTTAATAGTAGGGATAATAAAAGAGGACTTAAGAACAGAGGGAAACAGAGATGTAGATAAAGAGAGATTAATTAAATCAAGTAAAATTGGATAAAGAACAGAAGAAAGCTCTTTAAAGATAGTAGTAGGAATGAGATCCAAAGAGCAAGTAGAAGAAGACATAGAGTTAATAAGTTTAGTAAGATAGTCAAGTGTAATAGGAGAGAAAAAAGTAAAAGTTTCAGTAGAGAATTTAGAAAAAATAGGGGTTTTACTATTGTTAGAAGATCTGATGCTTTCAATTTTCGTGGTAAGAAAATTATGATAGTCATCAGGAGAAAAAGAAGGAGGAGGAGATTTTTTATTAAGGAGTTTAGAAAGAGAAGACCACCTATTCCTCGAGCTAGAAGCAAGAACAATAGATTTTCTCAAAAAGGAAGAATGCTTAGTAAAGATGAGGTTATGGTATTGTTTGAGATGGTATTGCCACTCATACCAAGAACCCTTAGACAATTTAGAACGATAAGCTCGCTCGGCTTTACGTGCAGATTGCTTCAAGAGAACACAATCACGATCAAACCAAGGAGCTTTTTTAGAAAAGAGTCGAAACTTAAACGTCTCAAAAGGAACCAAAGTATCCAGTATGGATGAAATCGTCAGATTGAGATTGTCCATAAAGGAATCAACATCAGTG
Source organism: Erpobdella octoculata (assembly GCA_963978895.1). NCBI lineage: Eukaryota > Metazoa > Annelida > Clitellata > Hirudinida > Erpobdellidae > Erpobdella > Erpobdella octoculata. The sequence continues at coordinate 23,981,894 of OZ022243.1, read as the reverse complement.
AAAGAAGAAGAAGAAAACCCAGAGGTGAGAAATAAATTTGAAAATTGAATATTATCAAATCTAGACCAACACCTTTTAGTGACTGAAGTAAGATTAATTAAAGGTTGAGATAGAGGTAAGGTGAAAGAAATAAAGTAGTGATCAGTAAAGTGAAGATTAACAGGTGAAAGATTGCTTATATTAGAGAAAAGAGGAGAAATAATAAGATCTAATGTGTTACCCCGATTATGAGTCGGAAAGTCACAATGCTGAAAGAAGTTAAAAGTAGATAAGATTTCAAGAAATTGAGAAACAAAAGAGTCCTTAGTTTTATTAATAGGAATATTAAAATCCCCAATGATAAAAGAAGGAGTAGATAGAGAGAAGAGAGATTCAGAAAGGTTGTAGAAATCCTCCAGAAATTGTGGTTTAGAGCATTTAGGAGGCCTATAGATACCTATTAAATTGAACTTAAAAGAATTAATTTTAACAGAAGTAAAGAGGCATTCAAAAGATGAGAATTTAGTAGAAGAATTGAGAGAGACAGAATAGGAAGACTTGAAGAGAAGGCATATGCCACCATAGGAAGAATGTTGAGCAGAAAAAGGATTAGTAGGAGGCCTAGCCTGCTCAACAAAAGAGAAGCCAGTAGGAACAGAAGCAAGGAGAGAAGGAGAAGAAGCAGATTCATGCCAGGTCTCAGTCAGGAGAAAGAGATCAAGATAGTTAGACAGGGCTAGCTCAGAGATAAAGAGTGATTTATTATTTAGAGAACGAATATTAAGGGTGGCTATATTAAGGCTAGAACTAGGATTATTATTATTATTATTATTATTATTATTATTATTATTATTATTATTATGACTATTATTAGTTTTAAGATTGTTTATTTTAAGAAGAGGATTTGATATAGAGAGATCAGAGAAAGAAGAGTTGCACTTAGCAATACGTTTAAATTTCCTAATATAATTTAGGTTAAGAATATCAAGATAATAAATCTTACGGCGAGCAGTGCGAGTGGGCAGAGTAGAAGATTGAGAGAGGCTTAATAAGAAATCCCTAGAGTACATTATTAGAGAAAGAAAAGTTTAGAAAAGGGAATACAGAAGAAAAGAAGAAAAACTCACAGTTTCCACGTGAAACAATAAAACAATTCAAATTTAACTTCGCTCACGAGCCGAAACGCCATGACACCACGGCGCTAAACAAAGATGTTTCGACATTTTTGTTATGAATTTTATGACTTCCTCGTCCAAAAGCAAATTAAAAATCAGTTCATGAAACAAATTACGATTAACATAATTTGCATCCAAAAGATCAACCGGTGTCAACTCAGTTTGAAGATTTTCTCTGATCCAGTTGCGATGGACAACTTTTGCCTGTTTATTGGTTTGAAGTTTAACCAATAATTGTATTGACATCATTTTCTGTTTTTGTTGGTAAACAATTTTCCAGTTCTATTTATTACTGCTTCTTCATTCAAATTTGACATCTTCAGGACCACTACAGATTTTATCGTTATAGCACTGATTACTTCTTTCTAACCAAAATAGCGTGTTTTATTAATTTCATGGTAAACAAATAACTGTTGAATGTATATTTAATATATTGTTTTCTGATTAAGTTTTTAAAAAACTGCGTTTGAATTTGGTAAGGTCCAATTAGCACGCATGCGTTATTTCAGTATGCTAAAATAGTGTGATATATTTGTCAAAATTTTTTTATGCTTTCTCTATTCTTTAAACTTAACACAACACAAATCAAAATTTTGTGTATTATTTACCATTACAGCTATATTGGTCTTGAGGGGTTAACAAAAATTGGTGTGGAGAAGGATGACCTGATTGTCCCATCTCGGATCTGCCAACACAACTTTTTCTGCTCCTCTCATGAATTTAAACCAATTGATCATTTAAAATTAATTTCCGTGAGTTTGAAACAAACACAGCAACAACAGATTGAATTAAATGAATGAAAAACAAATTATACTTTTTTGTTCATGAAAATACAAACAGTTTTTTTTTAATATTTCCTACAACTAGAAAATGTAAACTATAAAAGTAAAATGTAAAAATCTTTTGGCTTCACCATCCATGAATATTTCACATTCCAGCAAGTAATCATATGAATGCTTATAATTCAAAACTCTATATATTATATTCTAATGTAAAAATAGTTTCAATGATGTGGTGGAATTTTTCAGGGCAGTTGGACGAGTTCAGGTTTAAAGTCAAAGTCTGCTCCAAGAATGAGAACTCCCTGTGTGGTTTAAAATTTATTTTCATTAAATAACTAAATAAACAATTTAAAAACTGTAAAAAAATTAAATTTGTATTTATTTATTTTTTGATTTCAATTTGTTTATGTTTTTCTTATTATATCGTTTGTAAATTAATGAAATTCTACCGAAGAGTTTGTTGTAACAATGGTTGCGTTAGCCAATTTGAACTCTGGAGTTGATGGCAGTAGAATTCCTTCTTTGCCCAGTCCTGATAATAAAATTTATAACTTATTATAATTGATTTTAAAGTAATTTATTACTTTTTCACATAAAACTAATATTTGATATTTTTCAAATAAAAGAAAAAAGATATTTAATAGTAGCAACACATAAGGTTCCACTTACTTTCAACTAATGATCGAATCATAGGAACTACACTTGAATCCTTGTACAGAAAAAAAACAAATGATTTAAGTTTCTATTTAGCCCATCAAAAATGACGAAATTTTTATAGATATCACCACATATATAACATTTTGCAATTGCGGCGCTACCTAACCACGTTACGCAAAGTTGTAACAAACATACATACATACATGCATGAATGCATGCATGCATACATACATACATACATACATACATACATACATACATACATACATACATACATACATACATACATACATACATACATACATACATACATACATACATACATACATACATACATACATACATACATACATACATACATACATACATACATACATACAGACATACATACATACATACATACCTAAATACATACATACATACATACACGTTTTAAATGTTTAGTTGCGCGTGTTGGCCTCTCTCGCTTCTTGATTTGGTAAATGAACCTCTAAGAATTTAAACATCTTAAATCTCAAAATTTATGAATTGCCCCGCGGTTTCATGTCCGTTGCCTTTATTTGTGTGAAATTTTTTTGCTCGCGTTTGCTCTGTTTTTGCTGTTTGTAATTGATTTGGTCATATTAGAGGCCATCTAAACCCTTTGAACATCTTAATAAATAAATAAATAAATAAAAACAGTTCAATAACATTTTTAAGAACTTGTGAATAAATGTAAAAACACTTACAAATGACAATTACTGTACATATAAATGAAAATAACTGTACATATAAATGACAATTACTGTACATATAAAGAACAATAATTGTACATATAAATGACAATTCAATGACTAACCATGTTATTGAGACCTGCAATCCAGCCTGCTTTGGCAATGTCAGAAGAAGCGCTGAGAAAATAATAAATTCAGGTAAATAAAGTAGAAAATTTGACATTTTATATTATATCAAGAATTATTTCATTTTCTGCTTTAATATATTTTGTCCACCATTTGTTATATTATAACGATTTTGTTTACTTTTCATCACACCAGGGCTACTTACACTTCCCGCCATGTTACAATTTTTTCCACTTTCCGCTAAGCGACGGCTTCTTTAGTTTTTTCTATTTGATTGATTTTTCTATTATCGCCTTGTCACGAACCAATTCATTCAACTTTTGTCTCATCTAGCCATAACGATCTTTCATGCTATAGAATGGCTTTTCAAATTCGCGTCAATTAACAGCTCTACCATATTTTTCAAAATGGCTATAATTAGCAATGCGCAAATACAGTTCAAGGCGTGCTTTGTTTTTAAGTAATCTGAAATTAACCTATCAAAATAGTCTGAATTTTTTTTCATTTAGTTAAATATATCTAAATTATGATTATAAAATGCGTCACTAAACCTTATATCACATCAAAGCAAGTAAAAATCAAATATTGTAAAAGACATTGTTCATGACTTATGTCACTCTAATTGAGACCAAATTAAAAATAAAGATCCGGGTGTATTAAAAATGTTTTTAGTTATAAATTCCGTCAACAAGCAAACTCAGAACGTGTTTATTGTACATTTTTAAAGCTCTTGGATTAACTTTAAATTCTAACCCACTGAGGTTTTATCATTCAGTTCTGTTAATAAAAAGTTATCTGAGTAATGCAAATATTTGTTGTGACCTACTTGAAATGTGTAATTGTGTAAGTAATTTGATCATCGGACAAACTGACTTCTGCCTCGCAAGATAAATTCTGAAAATACATTTTACACTTAACTTTTATAAAAGAATGCTAATTTTTTTCAAACATTTAAATAAATAATTACTCTTAATTATAAAAAAATTATTTTTATATATTATTATGAAATTTAAAAAATTTTAAAATTAAATGAACTTCATTTAACCATATTAATTGTGAGCATTTTGCTGCGATGAAGAAGAGTTTTTAGAAATATTTCAGCAGTAGCCTGTCCATTGATGGTAATTGTTCTACCATTAATTTTAAAAACGTTCAAAGGAAGAGGATTCATCCACACATCGAACTCGAGAAAGTCCAAGGATCCTAGGTTTTGCTATAATATAAAGCAAATAATATGTTAGTATAATGCACAGGAAGCGACAATGAGAAGTAACATTTTTGCGTTTGCAAAGTCTTGTTAAACACAGGCGCCATAAAAATATAATTTTTAGTGAATAAACTATTTTTGTTGTTTTACTGTTTGTTCATTTGTGTATGTGCCATGAACAATTTTGTTATGTAAATTTGTCTCCTTTTCTGACCATCTGTTTTCCTGAAATTTTACTGGGAGTCGTTTATGAGATGTTAAAACAACAATTGTAAATTGAAATGTTTGTTGATTAAGTTCAAAACTGCAAACAATATTTTATTACAAGTTTTAGTAAAAATTAATAAAACAACTTAAAAAAAAATTAAGAACACTCCTTTATAAGGAATGCAGTCAAAAAGAAAGAAAATAGCAATTGAAACAAAAATGCTCCTGCAACGTTTTTGTTGAGCTGTGAATGTTTGTAGTTCTTCACTTTAAATATTCGAAACATTAATATAATTAAAACAAAATTAAAACATACAAATGAGGAAACGACATCACTGCAAGAAGGACTTGAACAATTCAATTCTTCAAACCAAGAGTAGTTTGAGGCCGTTGATGCAAGTTTCTCGATCTTTTATGTAGTTTAGATTGGATTTTTTAACATTTATTTATTTGGTAGCTCAAAAGATACAATAAAATCAACCCCGCTGGCTGTGAAGTTGTCAATAATAATGAAGATGTTCATGATAATGATGACGACGACGATGATGATGATGACGATGAGGATGATGACGACGGTGATGATCATGACGATGATGACGAAGATGAGGACAATGATGACGGTGATGATGATTGTTATTATTATAAAAATAATAATTATAATATAAGTTATTGTTAATAAAACGATAATTATAATAATTATAATGGTGTTAGTTGTAGTGATGATATTAAGCATGTTAAAAGATAACGTAAATGTCTTCTTCATTAAAATAACTGCACTCAATCATAAACAATGTTACTAAAAGACTTCAAGCAAACCAATTAAAACATATTCTAACATCTGACTTGTTGAAAGTCCATTTAAGATAATCTGCTTGGAGCAATGAATGCCACAGCGTGTTGAGACTATAATCAGTCAGAGAAACGTATGCCATCCTGTCTTCATCTAATGGCGATTCTATTTTTTCTGGAGAAAATGTCCACTCTTGATTCTTATTAGTAGTTTGGAACGTACCCTTGGTTTTTTTTTATAAATATTTTATTTAAATTTGTATGAATAGATAATTTAATTTTTTATGAAATTATAGATTAAATTTGTATGAATGTATGAATTAAATTTTTTTTGAATAACATGAACATGTTTAATCCCGTGAAAAGTTTTACATAATATATTTGTACAGGAATTTCATCCAAGTTTTAAAGTTCTATAAGCGTATCCAGCATAGAGTTCAGTGCCGTGGTTATAGCGTGACTCCCCTAAAAGGAAAACATTAGTGGGGTCTTTTACTGATGAATTAAACGATTATTGCTTGGATGTCGTGCATCAATTCTTCTACAAAAACAATCAATGACCGGGAAATGGGGGAATGGAAGGATAGATTGTGGGCTATTTAAATTTTTTTTTTAAATTATTTTAAAAAGTTATAATGGAAAAACAAAGAGGTGCAATTATGTCCTTTTTATAGGAAAATGCAACAGATAGAAAATGCATATATATATATATATATATATATATATATATATATATATATATATATATATAT